>SMDT01000172.1:0-202018 GCA_005392925.1 Aquilaria sinensis | reverse complement strand
ATTGAATTTATCTGGTTTCTATAAAATGCCTTGTAAGGGTAATTCTATTTTTACTGTGATTTGGTGAGTCTGAAAGTACGGTAGTAATTTTTGAAAGACTATGATAAGGGCCAGGACTGTTTTGTGGAGTATGGCCTCCTGAAGGTCTTGTTGACATAATATACAGGCCATTGTTCTGCGTATTCTTCTTTATTATGGATGGCATTGATGAAGCCTCTAGTGATGGCTAAGTAGAGTACTAGGGCCTCGTTAAGTCTCAGTAGCCTTAGCTTAGGGAAGTGTCATAGGTAATTCTTTATATGCTAGAATGCCTCTTGGAATTTATCTGTCCACTCAAAAGCAACTTCTTTTTTCAATATTCGAAAAAATGGCTTACATTTGCCACCAAATCGCGAGACAAATTGTCCTTGTGATGTTAGTCTTCCAGCAAGCTTTTGGACCTTTTTTCGTACTCTGAGGGCTAGACATCGTGAGGATGACCTCAATTTTGTTAGGGTTGGCATTGATCCCTCATTCAAAGACAATGTATCCAAGGTATTTGCTAGCACTTACACCAAAGGAGCATTTTTTGGAATTCAATTTCATGTTGTACTAACGTGTCTTTTGGAAGGTTTCTCGAAGGTCGTCAAGATGTTGGCTTATGGCTTTGCTTTTTATGATCATATCATCTTTATATCCTACCATGTTCTTTTTTATTTAACCTATGAAGATTCAATTGATTAACCTTTGGTAGGTTACTTCAACATTTTTTAGACCGAACGGCATTTGCTGGTAACAGTAAACGGCTTCGCTTGTTATGAAAGCCGTATTCTCTTCATCTTCGAGGCATATTTGGATTTAGTGGTAGCCACTAAAGGCGTCCACGAAGGAAAGTACTTTGAATTTGGATGTGATATCGACCAATTGGTTTATGAATGACAAGTGTTGACACCCAATTTTGTCCAGGTACTAACTTTTGTTTTAGCTCTTGGTTAGAAAAAATTAGTTTATGAGCATTTTGGTTTTGCAGGAGCAATTTGGTCTTTTTTGGTGTTATTGATTTTTGGAGTTTAAAGTGTTTACCTAGGGTACAAATAGGAATTAATTTAGTCTAGGTACAAATTTAGAGTCCTAGGAGTTTTATTAGGTCAATTTAGGGAAAACAGGAAAGTTTGGGAAGCAACCGGGAGTTTTTAAAGGATTTTAGGGAAAAATTGAAAAGTTTGAGGTAATTTATGAGAAATTAAGAGTTTGGGGGGCAAATATGATGAGATCCTGAAATTTTAAGGAAATCTAGAAAAATTTAGGAAGTTTGGGGCTCAATTGACAAATCCTTAAAGTTTTGGGTCAAATTGAAATTCACACAGAATTTAGGGCAAGATCAACAGCTTGAGAGTTTTGTTGGACTTAAACTAATATTTTATAAGATTATATCCTAATCTCCTCATATTGAATTTGGATAAAGTTTAAACTCTATAAAACCTAGCTAATCTCACCTAGCCACTCTTAGTATAAGTATGGGCCATTAATTGATGAAGAAGGAGGAGAATTTTCAAAACCCTAAGCTCTTAGCTAAAAAAGAGAAAACAACAGCTTTAGCCCTTGGCCTCAGAACCCAACTACCCAGAAACCCTAAACTTCTCCCCTACTACGCCGCTACCCCTGTCTCCCTGTGTTGCCCGACACGCTGTCACCCCCGGTGTCTCTCCCTTGCTGCCCGACACTACCGACCCTGGATAGCTACCCCCTTCACCTCGCTGCTAGCTTTACACCTGACCATCTGATCGCGCAAATCATTGCCAGAGACAGAGATTCAAAGCTTGGACCGATTTGTGACCCGCCAAACCCATTTTTGGAATCTGGTTATCTCTAGTCAAATATTGGTATAACTACCCTTTGGTCCCTAACTTTTTTATTTCATTCACTTAGATTACTAACATGCTTTTTCTTTTTGCAGATAGGCCATTAACAGCAGGCCTTTTGATATTATTTTTCTTTGTTTTATTTATTTATTTATTCATTTGACCCCATTAAATTAACCATTAAATCTACATAAGAGCATAAGATAGAGTGTTTATTTGATTTTATTTTATGTTATTAGGTTTTTTATTTATATTTATCTATTTATTTTCATTTAATTTTATGATTGTGTAATTTTATTTTCTTTTATCTTATAATGCGTTTAGGAATTAGGAGAAACTTAATAGAGACAAATTTCTAACACATAAAAAATTTTCAAGAATCCATTCTTGGTGATTCGATAAAATTCTAAGATGAATTATTTGTTCGAATCTGATTGATCTAATAAGATTCACGGTTTGAATAAGGTGCTCTTTTCAAATTCTTGGTGGATTTGATAAAGTCCCAAGATTTCAAAGACATTTAATATTATATATCCAGTTGGTCTAATAAGATTTACGGTTTAGAATTAAAAATTAAACATAATTAAATAAAATTCATAAAAATCACTCCCAATCAAAGATTAAGTAAAGAAATAAGGATTTAGGAAAAAATAAAATCGAACCCCATGGTACCAATTTTCGAGCGCTATAATAAGGTTATTTTAGCATAACCGACTCACGATCTTAGAATTTCTTGCAGACCATATCAGGTATCCAATCGACCTAGGTGAAACCGATTTATGGCAATTCCTAAAAAATACATTGCTACAACAAGGGGTATAGATCTTTTGGGCAGGCGTTGTTGAGATTGGTGTAGTTGACACACATTCACTAGCCCTTATTTTTTTTCTTAACTATTACCACGTTCGTAAATCATTTAGGGTATCATACTTCTCGAATGATTCTGGCCTCCAACAGTTTTTTGAGCTTATCCCAGATGAACTCACGCATTTCAAGCGCCATGTTACGCTTGTTCTATTGTACTGGTCAGGTAGAGGGATCTACTTATAAGCTGTAAGTGATGACTTCCGGGTCTATCTTAGTCATCTCACTAGTGTTGACACCCAATTTCGTCCGGCTTTTTTTTTAAAATTTTAAAAAAACTAATTAAAAAAATTATTATTATTATTATTATTATTGCTAAAAAATTTTAATTATGTTAATTAGTTTAAAATATATTTTTATTTTGAGAAGATTTGATTTAAAATAATATATGTGTGAATATGTATGTGTTTGAAATAAAAATAAAATTTCAGAAAAAAATGACAAAAAATTAAAAGTTTGAGGTAAAAATGACAAAATTGAGAAGTTTCGGACAAAATTGACAAATTCTGAAAGTTTCAGGAGCTTTGGGTAATTTTTCGCGTCAATTTTGGGCCTAAACGGACGTTTCTGGCCCAAATTGACAGAAAACGTTAAAATTGTCAAAATCAGAAGCTTCTGAGCTTATCCAGAGCTGGAGTAACGTAAAGGACTGAAACTGTCATTTTACCAATTTAAAAGATAAGTTTGATATTTTTTATTAATTTATCCGTCCACAGTTCAGCTAAGATCCTTCTATAAATACCCCCCCAAATTCAGTGCTGAACACATAGAAAATCAGAGAAAAAAGTTCAGAGCTCCTTTTTAAAAAAGAGAAAATAGAAGCCTTAGTCCTAGCCTCTCCTCCCTCTGCCAAAACAGTCCCAAAAATTATTTTTTTTTACGTTTCGACTACCTTCTTCCTCCGTTTTCTCTTTCTTTCTTTTGCCGTCGCCGTCCTATCCGTCGCTGCCGTCGCCGCCGTCTCGCCGCCGCCGTCGCCGCGCCGTCGCCGCCGTCTCCGCCGCCGTCGCCGTTCGCCGCCGCCGCCGTCCGTTCTCCGCCGTCGCGTTGCCGTTTCCCGCCGTCGCCGCCGCGCCCAGCCGTCCGCCGCCGTCGTCCGTCGCCCTGCCCCGCCCCTCGTCGCCGTCGCCCGGCCGCCCTGCGCCCTCGCCGCCTCCGCCTGCCCAGCCCCGTCACCCCCCCCCTCCTCCCCGTGTCGCGTCTTCTCTGTTTCTGAAAACAGATTTCAAAATTTTAATTTAAAAGGGTAAAACCTCCTTTCAGTCCTTCATCTTTTCAATTTCTTTCAATTGGGTCACTAACCTTTTATTTTGTCCTTGCAGAATTAATTACTAAGTCTTTTACTTGTTTACTTATTTGTTTATTATTGTTATTATTACTAACCCTTTTTTTTATTGTTGTTATTAACAACTAATTAATCTAACTTTACTAACTTTTTTTTTGTTGTTATTAACAACTAACAACTAACAACTAACTTACTAACTTTTATTATTGTTATTAACAACTAATCTAACTTTACTAACTTTTCTTTTTATTGTTATTAACAACTAACCATATTAACTATGCTAACTTTTATTATTATTGTGTTATTAAAGTGGATGGCCAAAAAGCCCCACTTTATTATTATTAATTTTTTTTTATGATTGAAAAAATAAAAAGGGAATTTTATGTGAATAATTTTTAAAGGCTAACAAAAATCACTAATAAAAAAAAACCAACTATCTTTTATCATTTTGAGACATAACTTTTATTCCTTTTAATAAACAAACATAATGAAATAATGAAAAATAAATAAATAAATAAATGAATATAAATCATTTTTTTCAATGAAATAATTTAAAAAATAAAAATAAATAATAAATAAATAAATAAATACAAATCATTTTTCAAATATATCTTTAAAAGTAATGATTTTTTTAATTAATAATTAATTAAATAATTAAAAAAATAAAATAAAAATTAAACTCCATGTCCAAATGATCCGCCAGGATCCATGGCTTGGAAAATATTTTAAATAAAGTATATAAAATATTTTTTTCCTTTATTATTAAAAAATAAAAACTTTGGAAATATTTTTACTTAGCTCTTTATCCAGAAAAATAATAAAATATAACTTTTTAGTTTCTTTATTAATAAAAAGAATAAAAGAGTAAAAAAAAATTTTTGGGCTAATATTTTACTTTTTTTTACTTATTTCTTTCAAAATAATAAAAATATACAACTTTTTGTGTTTCAAAATAAAATTTTATCCAAATGATTTCAAATAAAGGTAATAATAAAAAAATTAAATCTCTTTACTTATTAATTAGAGGTATTTATAAATTAAAAAATTAAAAAAAATCTTTTAACAAACAAAAAGAACATAAAAAAATCATATAAATATCAAAAAACTTTTCTTTATATACATATAAATCTTTGATTTCTTTAATCTTTTTTTTAAAATAAATTATATAAATATCAAAACTTTACCTTTATTTTTTTAAAATATACATATAAATTTTTAGTTTCCTTATTAAATAATCATTTTTGCTTAATTTTTTTTATATAAAAAAATAAAACAAATAAATATTAAGACTTTTCTTTTTGAAATATACATATAAATTTTTGGTTTCATCATTAAATAAATAAATTTTTGTTTACTTTTTGATTCACCTTTTTATCAAATAAAATATTAAGACTTTACTTTTATTTTAAAAAATATACATATAAATCTTTAGTTTTCTTCATTAAATAAATAAAACCTTGATTAAATAATTACTTTCTTGGTTCATCTTTTATCAAATTAAAAAAATAAGCTTAAAAATAAATATGTATAAATATCAAGACTTTTTATATAAATCTTTTCTTGAATAATTAATTTTGGTTTATCTTTTATCAAACAACAAAAATCAATCAAATACATGAATATCAAGATTTTATTTTTAACTCTTTTGTTTTCTTTGGTAAATAAAATCCTGGTATTAAATAAAAAAAATAAAAAAAATAAAAAAAAAAAAGAAAAAAACCTCCACTTTATTTATTGTTATTTAATTTTTCTTTATTTTATGGTTAAACTCATTTCATTTAAAGAAATTAGCCATAAAAAATATATATGTAAAATAAATCTGAACCATGTTGTTAAGTCAAAAAAAAGAATTTTTTAGTTCATGGTATATTGGCTGGAAACTGTCTCGTGCCCGCTTTTGAGCTGCTTCACCTGGTGAAGAGGGTCTGGCTGAGTAACAACGCCCCGTACCATGATCAAAGATTTTTTTTATTTTTAAACTCTTTGATTCCTTTAAATTAACTTCTTATTAAATAAAAAAATTAATTATTTTTTTAATTCTTTTATAAATTGAGTAATTCTTTAAATAATAAATATCCTTCATTAAACAAGAAAAATCAGATATGAAAAAGAAAAGAAAGATAAGAGAAAGATAAAAATCAAAAAGATAAAGAAAAGAAAGAAAAGAAAAGAAAAGAAAAATAAAATATAAAAAAAAATAGAATTTTTAGATTATTTAAATCATTAACAAATTTAATAAAAAAAGACTTATAAGTTAAACTAATAATTAATTCCATAAAATAAATAATTAAATAATTAACTCTAAATAATTTCCATATCCGGATGATCCGGCAGGATCTACGGTTTGGAAAATATCGACTTTTTTTTAAAAATTAAATAAATAAAAAGGTAAAAATCCATATTTACAATATGGATTAAATTGATTTAAAATTTTGTCAAATTCCGTGTCCAAATGACTCGGCAGAGTCCATGGTTCGGAATCAAAATCTTCCGTGTCCAAATGACTCGGCAGAGTCCATGGTTCGGAAGTATAAAATTCTATACAAATTAACTTAAAAATCCACATTTTAACTGATTCAGTTAAAATTTCTAAATTAACTGAAAATTATTTAAAAGCAAAGTAAAACAAAATTAAAATCAACTAAGGTGCCAATTTTGGGCGCTCTAACAATACTGTTTTAGCGTAACCGTACTCCCGATCCCCGAACTCTCGCAGACCAATTTTAAGGTGACCAATCGACCTAGGTAAACGGATTGGTGGCAACTCCGGAAAACCCAACGTTGCCACAACTGGGGGACCAAGCAAATACATCTATATTTGCGTTAAGAAATCAAATAAACATTTCTTACCTCAGGTAGAAGATCTTTGCCAATCTTGATCGCTTTTCTGGGGGCCCCCCTCCACCAGCTTCGTGTCTTTAGGGAGAACCGTGCCATCCTGATTTTCCTGAGGGGCCTTTCTATGTCTTTTAGATTTTGCTCGTATGGGGGCATTTTCCTTGGGCTTACACAAGGTCACCACATAGCTTTTGCATGCTACTACCTGATTGATAAACACCATTGTGTCTCCAATAGGGGTTGTGAAAAACATCATTAACTTTTGGACGTTGGCCTATATATAGAATTGAACTTGGGTTGGCCACCTAAGGATGACATTGTAGGGCGATGGAATGCCTAGGATGATGAACTTGACATCGTGGGAGTCACAAGTAGGCTTCCCATTATGATCTTTTCATGTCAACATTAGTGGAACCTTAATGGTTTCAATTGTGGGGATTTTGTCCTTGCCGATTCCAAATGTAGGCATGGTTACATGTAATAAGAAGGATCTCCTAATCTTTATTTTTGCTAATAGGTCAACAAAATGACATTAATGTTAGCCCTCGTATCTAGGTAAGCCCTTTCCACGTTAAAGTTGTTGATGCGTGCCCTTAGTATGAATGGTTCCATGTGCGAGATCACTACCTGGGACTTGTCAGACCTCGTTATGACCCAGCTAGGGTCTGCAGCCTTTAGTTGTGTGACCTTGCACTCATACGTTTTCTGAACCACTGAGGCTTTTCCCTTGATGATCATGTGAACCACCCCTATTAGGGGCCTAAGATTTTGGTAATCCTTTGGGGAGCGAGGCCTTTTGGGCCTTTGTCCCCTATCATTATTGTCCTCATCATCTTTCCTACAAGGCCTATCTTATTGCCTCTGTCAAGGAGACGTTCACCTAAATAGATATTCCTTTAGCTTGCCTTCCTAGATAATTTCCTCAAACAGCTTCTTTAGTTACTAACACACCTTAATATCATGGCCCTTATCCTTGTGGTGCTTACAGTATTTCTTAAGGCCCTTTTTTCCTCAATGGGGCATCACTGGTGGCCACTTAGAGATCTGGTTCTTCTTTTCAAGGGCATAAAGGATGTTCGGCCTTGTTTCTTTCAAGGGCATGAGGACATGCTCTAGTCGTGAATCCCCTCGACCCTTATTTTGAGACCTGCTTTTCTTGGCTCTATAGTGGTTTGTAGGGACCATCACTCAATTGAGTTCTTTAGCATTCATTTATCTCATGGCACGGTCCAGGAATTTCTTTAGGCTCCGTACGAGATTCTTGTGAAGGTCCTAGGCCAGTTTTGAATCTCGGGCCAACCCTTGGGTAATGGCTACTAAGTGTAGCTCTGGAGATAGCCTTTGCACTTGTACTACTTCTATGTTAAACCTTCAGATGTAGTCCTTTAGGGAATCTTTTCAACCCTGTCAAATTTTTAATAGGTAGGCCACCATTTTGGGGTCTACCGGCTTTCCAAGAAATGTCTTAGGAAAACCTTGGAGATATCCCTAAATGAGGTGAAGTGATGCCCTTAGTTGGTCCCAAACCAAGAGGCGGCAACTCTTGTTAGTGTAGAGCTAAAGGCTTTACACATGATGGCATTGGAGGCTTTTTCAAGCCTCATAGAGGTTATATACTTCTGCAGATGATTTATTGAGTTTGTAAGGCCATCGTACAAGTCAATCTTTGGCATGCAAAACCTTTCAAGGGGGGCATTAATTATCTCTTCTGAAAAAGGTTGGAGCCATAAGTATTCCACGTTTATTCCTACGGTAAGGCCTTCTTTCGGTTATTCCGAAGCCTACATGCATTCTTCCATTTGATAAAATCTTTGTAGGATTGCTCTAATGTCACTAAAACAGTTTGAATGGTCCAGGAATAATGACCTTTCATGGGTTTGGGCCTTCGAAGGCTAGCCTTGTGCAGGGGCCATGTGAGGCCCCTTTGGGTGGCTTTCAATAGTCACTTTTGTTGTCTTTGGTAAGGCTCTTCGAATTTCCTACTGGATCGTCACCCTCTGTTGTTTGAAGAGGGAGTGCTGTAATGCCAAGAATTGTTCATCATTTAAGGGTATAGGGCCCTTACCCCTGTATAGGTCCCTTTGAAGCCCCGTGGGATTCTCAAGGTCGTCTCCTTGATGTGTTTCTTCACGAGTGGGCCATGTGGACCTCTTAGAACGATGATTCTCCTACTCATTCTCATGTGGGTCCTGATTCTCCATTCATGATCTTCGCGTGTTCACCATTCTGGGTTCCCACAGATAGCGCCAATTTGATAAGAAATGTGGTCGGGTAAGTTGGACTCAAGAGCTTGGTAAACAGTAAATCAGAATCATGTGTCTAATGATAGTGTTAGAACCCCAAGATGTGTTCCCAGGGGAAACCCTCCGATGCTTGAGTAATCTTTTGGTTAAAAGTAGTAGAAAGAATGATAGGAGAGTCAGATCCCTTACCTTGGGATTGATGATGGGTTTATATAGTTGAAGTGAGCTTTGAGTAGTTTGTTTTGAAATAGGAATCCCATAATTTATCTCGTATTTGAGGGATGTAGTTTCCTTCTGGGAGAGGTTTCTTTTTGGGGCCTTTTTGAGCCTCCAGGCATGGCCTATCCCCTAGTTGTCAGTATCTGGGCCCTTGGGCCAGTTTCTTACCACAAACAATGAAAAATGGACTCATGTAAAGGAACATATATAGACTTTAAGATCTAGACAGGTGGAGGAAAAAAAGCACAAAACCTCTGACTTGGTTAGAAAAAAAATTCTATTTGACTAGAGTAATGCAACTCTCTTGATAATCTACTTATCTAAGCTTGGGATAAAGATAAAATTAGGTAAAAAAATGAAAAAATTCAAAAGAATCATAAAAACATGCCAATAATACCTTAGTAGGAAATCTTTGAGTCTAGTGAATAAGTACAAATTATTCAATTATAAGAAGATATCTAAGATTCCAAGTTCATATGTCAAACTTCAAAATTTTTGTTCAAACTTTTAATGTTTTACCCTATACTTTTTACTGGTATGATCATTTGAGGGAAAAGGACTCAATTAAGCTGCAAGAATATGTATAGTCAGTAATATTAACTTGCTGAGACTTTGTATTTAGATTTTTATTGCCAACTTTTCTTTTATAGGATTCCACTATAAAGGCAAGTGGTGCTGCAATTACCTTGGAAGACTACAAGAAAACGTTACATATAAATCAAATTTTACATGATCTTATTAGGCCAATAATAACGTTAGATAGTTGAAACCTTAACATAGCCAACTGATCACCTTTTTGCATAAACATTTGTAACGTACTACTTTGAAGTACCACTAACTGTACCATGATATTGCGAAATTACTAAAGTATCAAGTGAAAAGCTTATTGTAGGCCTTACTTCAATTCTTCCTTTAAAAAACTCCAACTATTTCTTTACCTATTCAAACATTTGAAGCAATAAAAACATCAAAGCTTTAGATGGTTCAAAAATCCTATTACTTAATGATTATGGTATGGTATACTCCAAGGAGTAGACACTTATTATTCTAACTTAGCCTTTCAAGACTGGTTGACTTGTAAAATATCTAGTCCAATAGGTGTAAAGGAACATATGGAATAAAACAATAATGAAAAACAAACTCACATAAAGGATCACATGAAAACTTCAAGGTCTAAATAGGTGAAAAAGAAGCACAAAAGCTTGGGCTTGAAAATTAAATAAAGAAGTTTGATGGTGTTGAACTTTCACAGAGGAATTTAGATGAAGTGATAAACTATGGTAATTGTTCCAACCCACCAGCATTATCTTCAATTTGTTGGGCTCGAACAAAGAAACAATAAAGAAGGAGATTAACAAAATAAAGAAACAAATAAGCTACATAGAAACAAACAATAGCTACGAATCAATGAAACCGATCAAACAATAAAATCCAGAAATGATTTTTGAAGAAACGAACAATACTTGCTTGTGAAAATGAATGGCAGTAGTTGAATTTGGATTCTACTTTCTTACAACAAAAAAGACAAATGAAGAAAACAAGCAAATTTGTAGTACCAAATAAGTCTTCTATATGAAAAATTAAGGAGCCTAGTTCATTTTTAGTGTTAGCAAGGCAAATATACTGACCGCTTGTGAGAGACAATTCATCGAATAGTAGTTGAGGAGATTAGAGCACCCAGCTTGCTGAGGCTGCAAAATGCCCAAAATTTTTCGTAAGTGAGTGGTCATATATGGTTTTGGAAGAAAGAGTCAGTTCCGGAAGATGAATCTAAAATTTTGAGTAAATGAAAAACAATGAAGCAATGGGTTGGAGGTGGGCAATCGACAATTTTTTTGCTGGAGAATAGATTATTGTTGTGGGTGGGAGTGGGGGCAAAGAAGAGATCATGTCCATAATGGCTAGGGGAAGAGGAAAATTGATGTTAATTAATGCAAAAACCGTCGAACCAAGCAAAGTTAAAATGGAACTAAATTATATTGCGACATGTGTATACTAGTGAGGGCAAAAAAGAAAATCACCACGTGTCATTATGTGGTTCAATATAAAATATAGATGTCATCACCATAAAAATTTTTAAAAATTTTCAAAACTATGAAAAGACAATAATATCAAACTTCGTTCTTTCATATATATTAATAGATGTGCTTCATGTTGAATATAGATGGTCATTTCTGTAAAATAATAAAATTTAATATGAAGCGTTAATTCTATTAGCATATTCATTTAAGGCCTAGATGCATAAAATAATTCAAAAAGGCCCAAATATATCCATTATTTACATTTGGCTTACCACATCTAAGAGTTAGGCATACTCAGTTAAACTTAGATACTCTAGAATGGTTTTACTATGTATTTTTCTCATTATGTTAAGTAAGAAATAAAATAAGCTCAAGCAACAAATATAGAATGAAAAGACTAATTAAAGAAGGTTTTTTCCCAAATAATGTATAAAATAATATAATATTAGAATTTCCATGAAAATATGTCTTATAAAAAAATAACTCATAAAAAATGCTCAAGAAATAGTGGAATTGAATATAATTACATCCAATATGAATATGAGATGACTGAGTAGAATAAATTGTCATAATTTTGCTAGTGACTGAAATTTAGGAGTTTAATTTAGAAAAGAACAAAATCTTTTTTGTTAAAGAACTCATATTAAGAAAAACATCAACTACATATAAAACCAACATTTTCTAACAACTTCATATGAAACATATTGTATTTTTTACTACACCCATCTAAACTCAAAACAAAAATAATAAGACAAAGTATAGTTGTGGACCATAGCTTGAGTTAAAGCTCACTCGTCCAACATATCATACTATACTATATTCTAAAGATGAAAAGGGTTTTACTGTTCATTAACAATAACCCCTTTCACCATTTTTTTTCTTTTGCTTTTCCAGGTTTTATGGTAAAAATTTATTTTAGTCCTTGAATATATCAAGTATGCCAAAATAATCCCAACTTTCACCTTCTATTGCGAGATAGGGTGAAGACTATTTATTTGATGATGGTAAGATCGCCAGATAATAACGCTTGGGGACCGTTATTTTCTAAGACCAACAATACAGGGACTGCAAGTATATTTGTCCAATTTATGGCAAACCCCCCACGCTGTTTCCTTTTTTTTTTTTACTTCATAGGTTGAATGGTCAAATCCCCCTTTTGGTCTTCAATATAACAATTCTCCCATAATAGTCTCCAACTTTTTCAATCTGTTAAAAACTTTTAGAGAAAAATAAAATATGGTTTATTTAAATTTAAAATGATAAATTCTTAAAATAAAATAAGAGACATGCCTTTATTAACCATATTAAATACCAAAAGCTTTTCTTTTACATGGTTTTATTCAAAGGTTTAGTTAGATAGGTTAGATTCAAAGTTTTGATGAATTGAAACATATGAACAATTTACATAATGCACAGACGCTTTACATGAATTAATTCTAAGTTTTGATTAGTTAAAATAGTGAACAATTTTTATTATATATAAGTGCTTGGTTCTTAAAATGTTTCATTTTACCACTGATTCATTAATATGTAAAATTTCAAAAAAAATTTATTGCATGTATATTGTGTAATGTTATCCAACATTATAAATGCCAGAATTATTTTTTAAATTTATTAAAAAAAATTATTAAACCCTTAATACCTAAATTTTCTATTTTTTGGTTGATCTAAACCTTTTTTTGTTATCTTTCTTTATTATTGTTTTCTGAAATAAAACATTAATCATTATAATTTACCAACTTTTGATTATGGTTATGGTTTATTAGACTTTAGTCAATTTTGTTTCTTTTTATCTTTATTGAGTTAATAGTTAAATCATTAATTGATTAACATAAATTAAATACATTTTCATGTTTTGGTCATTTTTTTATTATTGATGATTAAGTTTTATAGCACTAATGATTTACTTTAAGGTATATGGTTTACTAAAATAATTTAGTCCATTATTGTTGAAATTGAAAGTGAATTTTTCTAGATAAATTTTTCATTAATATTGAAAATTGGATTTTGAGTTAATAAGCATGAAAAGTTTTAGTAAATTATTTTTTATAACATAAGAAATATTTATCATTTCAAAACACATACAATGTTTTGTTTCACAGTATTATATTTCAATCATAACTAATCAGTTTAATGATAAAAATATAATATAAATAGAGCCCAAGTCAAAAATTGAAATAAACCAAAATTTTAATTGATTAATATGAATCTATTAGTGAGAAATTTTTTATTTCTTGTTATTAAAAATTATTTTCATGTTAAATTTATTGAAAAAAATACCAACTACAAAGTGTTGTTATCAAAACTTCACTATATTCTAAAATAGGATGTGTTTTTTTACTGTTCATCTAGAATGAAAATAAATGTATATGAACATTATTTTATTTTTTTGCTTGTGTTTTACTATTTTTTTATGTGATTGATTTTTTTTAAACTCGATCTTTTTTTCACATAGAAATTACTTTTATGAGGGCATGTTAAATTATTTTTAACAATTTTAGTTTGTTTCACATTTTTTTTATCAAACGCATTTTTAGTACATGAATTTATACATTTTCCCATTGTGGTCCTTAATTTCTGTTTGTTGGTCATTTTAATCCCAAAACTTAATAACTAGGGTTTTTCCATTTGTTATTTTGGCCACTAATTTTTTTGATCTTTTTTATTTATTGTCTGCTAAAGAAAAATCTTGGAAACCATTGTTTGTTGCTTTTCTTTTTCTAATCAACCATAATGACTTCGTTTAACTTTTTTTGTTGCTTTTATTATTATTGTTTTTAAAACAACACTTTAATCACTATATAAGAGTTGTCTATTTTTTTATATGGTTTAAGCAAATTTTTTTTAGTTAATGTTTTCATTTATTTTTTTTTCTTTATTAAGTTGATGATTAAATCTTTAATTCCTGAAATCTTTACATTTATTCTCTTGGTCTAAAGACCATTTTTTTTGCTTATTTTTTTTGTATTAATCATTAAACCTCATTTTTTGTCACTGAAATCTTACTCTTTGTCTTATTTTATCAACTTTTTCATATTATTTCTCTTTTCTAAAAATTTTTTTAAACACTAAGGTTTATCTCTTGATACTTACAATTTTTTTTATTAGCTCTTTTTGCCCCAAAACTTTACCTTGATTTTTTTTTTCTCGATTCTTACTTTTTTCTCTTATTTTTATGAAATTTTTTCCTATTGTCAATGATCACCACTATATCACCACTATTTTATTTGTTTAATATTAATACGGATTGGACCACCGCAACGCGCGGGCACCATAAAACTCATTACACTACTAAAATAGATTATCTTTTGTGGCAAATGACAATCATAGTCCTTATTCCAAAAATAGAACATCAAATTGCAAACTACATGTAATAGAAACAAAGGTATATAAACTTCCAATCAGCATAAAAGAATTAACTTAAAAAAATTATACTCCATTTGTCTTAAAACTTTTGCTCCACTTTACTTTTTGTTGTATTTTGACTTAAATTTATTCATATTATTGTTTGTTAGAAAAAATTAAAAAATATATATTTAGAAACCACATGTCTTGATTTATCATTTATATATAAAGATTTTTTATTTATATTTTAAAATATTGAAAATAAAAAATCCTAGATTATTAGTAAAAAATAAATAGAGCAAAATTAAGTTTTGGGACGGAGAAAGTATAAATAGTTTATAAATTTTCCCCATTGATCGAAGTGAGATGATTTCACCTAGATACAATTGTTAACAGACATGCATATAAAACTCAAGGAGTGGTGAGCTTAGATAGGTTAAACTCTAATAAAAATAATAGCTTAACCTAAGAGAGATGCAAAAGCTCATATACCGGAAAAAACAAAAGCTAAAAGTGGATACTTTTCTAAGTCTATTAGCTTCAGAAGTGAAAAAGGAGAAAATCACAAAGTCAGACCCCAACTTTTGGATTTTTGCCTTTTAGGCTCATAAGGTTTCTGCTCCATACATATGAGCCATCATCTCTGTCATCCCTAAAAGCAAAACATTCCGGCATTGTCGTCATCTTCAACCACCAAATTGCTCATTGCCGACCATCGTTGCAGGTTTCTCTCACACTAAAAATTATTAGTGGCATTGTTTGATGTAAAGAGGGTGATCTGATTGCAATCTCCACGTTGACCCGATTATTTCAACCAAGGTGGTTATCGATTTCGATCGCTGCTACTTCCCAATTCTGACGAAGCTGGTTGGGTAGCGATGACGAGTAGATCGGTCAGGTGACGACAATAAAGAAGAGGTTGCCGGTGAGTCCATGACAAGTTTTCCAAACACAAGATTGGTAATAAGCATGATGGCAAGAGAAGATGGAGAGTCGAGAATGAGAGACCAAAGGCAAAAAGATGAAAAATTGGGAAAATAATAAGAATAGTGTTTTCCAATTCTTTATAATTTGAAATTTTGTTTTCTCAGAAAATAAAAAAAAACTCACCCTTAAACATATTTTCTTTTCATTTTTCAAATTTTAAAAAATCTTTCAAAAAATTTAGAAAATTTTCTAAAACTAAACATAGTCTAAAAATGTTGCAGTATTTTGTTTTCCCAATTTTTGAAGAGAATGCTAGCAAATTTATAATTTTTTATTTGTGAAAAGTGTTGGAAGGTTTTAGGTCTATATAGAGGTTGAAAAAAATTATGTTTTCTTTTCTTTTCTTTTTTGTAATGTAAGTTTTAATGTAATCAAATATAGAATAATCCAAAAATAAATTTTGTACATTTAATTTTCATTAAAATAAATTATTGATTTTGAAACATATAACTATATAATCAATTATTCTTAGAATACTTATTACGAAATTTTGTCTAACAATTAGTTGCATGTCTACGTATAAGATTTAAGAGACCTAGATGTGCTAATAATTGAAACCTAAGGAGTTGGATGTGCTCATAATTGAAACATGGGGTGAAAAATGTATTTCATGTTGAATATAGATGATCATTTATGTAATTATTTGTTGCATTATTTCTCAAAAGAATAATTTTAAAAGGAAGACCTTAACTTTAGTCATATATTAATTTAAGGTCCGAAAGTATAAAAAGATTAAAAACTGTTTGAAATAAATCTTTTCATATATTTTATGGGTTTCTCATATACATGTGTGTGTGTGTGTGTGTGTGTGTGTATTTATGTATATACTAAATATACTAGGGTGGATTTTTCATCTTTAAGGAGCTAGTGCGTTTTGAATTCGCTATTAAGGTGAGCACATCAAGTATACATCTTTTGTTAAATTTTAGTTAAGAAAATTAATATACCTATTTATTTAGGACCTATTCACTTTTACTTAAGATGAATTATGTTGCCGAGTTTTTGGAACTGAGTCTAGTCAACACACAGGTCAAAGAGACTTTAGCCTAACCTTATTTGGAAATTCGTCCCCTCAAAATTACAAAATTATGATTTGCCACTACTTTTATCTATCAACTAACTTCCTCGACTTGGTGTTCTTATTTTCATGAAGTGAGAAGGAAACCGAGCTTGTGTTGTTACTGCCATCTAACTATTGTTGCCGATTGCTTTTAAAAAATGATGAGGTGAAGACTCTTCTTCATCTGGTTACTTCTTCTAGCCAATCAATGGATTAAATTTAGTACAAAGTTAGTGACTCAATGTGCTGTTTGCCGTCACGACTTTGGCCTTCTAACCTCCGTCTTTTACTTAGTGCCTTGTGAATATAGGAACATGAGATTGAAGAAGCAAGTTGATGAATAATGACAATGACATATCATAATTTCATGGAATAGAGGGAATATATTTCTAACTTGGGTTAGGTAAGCATTTTTGACTTACATGTTGACTTGACCTAGCTCTAAACTGGATAATATAATTCACCTCAAGTGAAATGAATAGGTCATTAGACTTCATTTTTCTTTATTTTTTTTTCAAAAATATTGCTTCCATATTTTTTTAATATAAAACCAAAACCATTTGAAATATTATAGTACTTTATTTATCTAATTATCACTCACATCACATAATTATTTTTCAAAGTAATTAATTTTTATAAATTTTTTGTCTACCGAGCATAAAAAAGAAGAATTAATAAAAAGATATTTTCTGTTTACTAAAAACTTTTTTTGCTAGTGGTTTTCAAGGTTTTCATAGTGCAGTGTTGTAATCGATATATAAACCTAAGTAAATAATCGCTATATAGAAATAGCCACTAATAACTCATTTTAAAAATCTCTTATAGGGCTGTATACCAATTGCAATTTTACATTTTGACAACTTGAAATCTACTTGTAGCTTTGTTGCAAAAAATAATTATCTCATTAATTGTACCTTTTTAGGTTGGATAAGGAGAAAATAATAAAAATGAATTAATTTGTTGAAAAACGTGATTTCTGTGCTTATTAGAGAAATAAAATATTAGTAGTTTCTAGAAAATACTTGTAATTCTAGAAAATAACAATGAGAAAAGAATGAGAACTCATTTCTAATATATGAAACTCATATATTCCTTCCATTGCAAATACCTTAACAAAATGCGACCCCATATGCCAGGGAATTTCCCCTACAAAATGCATACGTGTAGACCGAGAAATGGAAAGAAACTTGAGAGAGAAAATCTGCCCTTGTTCTAGAGAGAGAAAGCGTAGAGATAGAGAGAGAAGGGGAAGATAGTGAAAGGGGGAGGTGATTTAATTCCAAGGTTTTTGCGTATGGAGAACCTGGATTCTCAAATGACGGCTACATGATTTTCGTCAGATCACATCACGTGGAGCAAGAACCTGGGGTTTGAGCCTTGAACGGGAAGGGAAGGCGAATCAACTAGTTCAAGGGATTACGTTTGGATTTGGTGCGAGTTGAAATCGCCGTTTGGGATTCTGCGATAGGTGTGGAGGAATCTGTGGGAGGGGTTTCTGAGAGGGGGGTAGTTGATGTGTGGCTTCGGTAGGGATCGTCATCTCCGCCATGGCGGCGGCGAGAAAGCCCAAGGAACGGATAGTCGATTAGCTCTGCAATGCGACGGCTGTTATCAGTGAGCCTGAGGCATGTAGTAGTGTTTGTTTGAAATTAGGGTTTTTGGGTGTTCTAGGCTCATGCGAATTAATTAAGTTTTCAGTTTCGAGTTCCGTTTGTCTGATGAATCCTGGCATCGGTTCATGGGTTTGTGGCGATTATGTGCAACAGTGTTTCTGTTTTTCTTTTTGCTCTGCCAACTAGCTGTTTGCGCTAGCAGCGACTTAGCTGTTATTTATATTCCCTTCTTCTTTTATGATGGTATTTACTTGCACTTGCCGAGTCTTTTTTGCTAATAGGTATTGTTTTTATATAACAAGGTCATGTTACTGGCTTCTGTGGTTGTGAAATTTTCTCTACTGTGATCATCTGGCATATCGACTAACATCACTTTCATGCACGTAGATTACACCAGACTTGAAAGGGATGCAGTGTATGCAAGGGCAGGTTGATGAAAAGTATTGCAGTTTTCAGAAGAATCTGGTGAGATAGCAGGGTAATTTGCATTTCATGTGCTTTTCATCAACTGTTATTTCTGAGACAATTCTTTTGACATTTGGATGTCACGTAACATAGGCACATGATAGGCTAAATATAGGAGCGTGGAAAAGAGGAAGAGTGATGCATAGTGCAGGCTTACAAATTAGGGCCAGTATAATGATAGAATGGCCCAGGGTTTCAGTCTATGTTAGTTCATATTGTGTGTAGCTATAGTTATTATGATGTTCTTCAGAGTCTGGTCTAATTTAGTTTATGTTCTGTTAATTTTAAGAATAAGCACTATCTTTTTGTAAGGATTTGCACCCACTTGGTATGGGTGAGTAGTTTTTGTTTAGGTTTTGAGTCTGGTCTAATCTGTGAAAATTCCTACTTCCATTTTGTTGTTAATTGTTCTTTTTAGATAGAAATCAGGCTTCTTAAATTTATTCACTTAGCTTTTGATGTCAGCACTCACCAATTGGAAGTGAGGCTGGTAGTCTTCATTCTCTAACATTCTTGCTTTTTATCTGTTCACTTAGATACCATCACAAGCTGTAAGAATATTACATGATCATTCCATGAGTCTAAAAGTTCAATCTGGTGTAGAATCTGGAACTTGCAACGTGTGCTCTGCTCCCTGTTCATCTTGTATGCATCGTTCTATGGCAAAAATTGAGTCCAAGCGTGAGGAATGTTTTGATGAAAATTCTCATGTAACATCGACCAATCACAGCTCAATTGATGAGGGTAAAACATCAAACAGTTCTCAGCCCACACTCAGTGAATCAAGTAATTTGGTCTGTGTCAGTCCAAGTCATGGTTCTTTATTTAAAAATGTGGAAAGTAAAGCAATTATGAAGCCCTATAATGTTTCCGATGCTTCAGAAGATCATGGGACGCAGAGAACCATCTCATACAAGCGTGAGGGTTATAAAGGTGCAGAACTCCATGATGATAGCATATCATCTGTCAGTAGAGCTAGTGACCCAAATGCAGCAGGCAATTACTGTGAGAAAAATTCTCTTAGTAATAGTATGCATTGTACTTCAGCTTCAGTGGGCAGTTTTGGTTCAGAAGAATCTATCAGGGTGCCTTATTTAGCAAAGGAGGCTGACATTGGAACCAACATGCCAAATATTCAAAGTCAACAGCTGCATCCCCGAGATAGCAAGTTATCCCCTTTGAACATGCCCGAGATTTCTGCTAAAGTTCATCTGAAACCAGAATCAGAAACTGAAAACAGTAATGAAGACTTGCCAGGAAAAGCTTTTAAATGTTCAGCTGATGACGAAGAAGACAAGATGAAGGTATTTGGTGATTTACCTCACAAGGTAGTAGAGCCTCCATTGAAAGTTGCAGTGGAAGATGAGAGTGAGGAATCAGATGTTGTGGAACATGATGTAAGTCTTGTATAAGAGTTTACTTTTTTTTGGTCATTTTTCCATTTTTTTTTTCTGCTTGCAGTCATTAGAAAGGCATGTAGCATAGATTTTTAATTCCACTTGTGTTGAGGAAGCATTTTTTATATTTGTGATTGAAAGTACACTGTCAATGTCATTGGAGGGAAGGAAACTATAAGTTGTGACTGAAACATCACTAACAAACCTGTGGAATAGCAGTAGCCTTGAATAGAGATTTTATTCTTTTCACATTTCAGTCTGTCGATGCCAACATCATCTGATTGGTAGCAGTACCAGTATATGGATGTGGGAAAGTTCTCCTGCCATAATATCCGTGAAAATGATTGTTCCAGAGGGTTCTTGCCTTGAGTTAAGCTATATGCTTTTTGTTGCCCAGGAAGGATCAGAATGGTAACTTAGTTACAATCAGGTGTGTGTTCTTGCTAAAGATATAAGAGAGAGAGAGGGAGGGAGGGAGGGAGGGAAGAATGGTGTCATCACAAGAATATCGTTTTTTTCTACTGGATACTAATTTGAGGTACTTAAACAGATACTGTTGCCCTGTCTGAACTTGAATAAGTTTGAGTTTCTATTTCAGTAACTTCTGTATTATGTTACAGTATTTTCTTCTTCTTCTTCTTCTTCTTCTTCTTTTTTCCCCGGTTTTTGCTGCGTCTATGATGTATTTTCTTTCTTTTATTCAGTGTTTTCATTTTAGGAACCACAAAAAAGCAACACTCCAGGGAAGGTTATGATGATATCTGAAATCAATTCCCTTTTTGGTTTTTACAATAGGTGAAGGTATGCGATATTTGTGGAGATGCTGGTCGAGAGGATTTGCTTGCAATATGTAGTAAGTGCAGTGATGGTGCAGAGCACACGTAAGATTATATAGCTTCTAATTCTTTATTTAATTGCTGATTTTTTAATTACATATCTTTCTTCATTACTTGTTTTTGCTGTGTAATTCAAATATCTATTTATTGCTATCAATCAGGTATTGCATGCGGGAAATGCTTCAAAAGGTTCCTGAAGGTGATTGGCTTTGTGAAGAATGCAAGCTAGCAGAGGACATCGAACGCCAGAGGCAAGGTATAGATTATAGTATGGTTCAAATGAAACTCATTATTCTCAAAATCGTGAAGATCTCATGACAGTTATCTGATTGTGTTTCAAATTATGTAGGCTCAGATGCTGAGGGGAAGGAAAAAACAAGTAATGGGTCTATCATGCAGATCTTGGGTAAGAGAAATGCAGAGAATTTGGATGCTGCCTCTGCCCCAAAAAGGCTGGCTGTTGAAACGAATGTGAAATCGCCAAAATTATCAAGCCCCAGAAGCATAGCTGGTTTATCTAGGGTGAGTTCTTTCAAGAGTTTAGAGAAGGGGAAAATGTGGCCATCTTCTCAAAATTCTTCTGGCAGTCACTCTAGTAATGATGGCTCAGGAACTTTACGATCTCCTGCTGCTGGTCAAAGGCCACAAGTATCAAAGAGTAAGACGATTCTTTGAAGTGGGCATTCTTAAGCTCATATCTGACCTTTTTCTTGCTATAAATTATGTTCCGAGGTTGATTAATCTTGTCCATCTTTGCACAGATATGTTATCAAAATGCAATTCATTCAGCGCCTTAAGCTTGAAACCAAAAGTGAAGCTTGTAGAAGATGTTCCTCAAAAGCAGAAAAGTGTTGGAGAACACAATTCAAGGGCGGAGACTACTAGAATGATGGGCAAATCCAAATCCTTCAAGTCTTCTAGCTTTGGTCGTTTAAATGTTGCTGAACCAAAGGTTAAAGTGCTACCATCAAAAGGCTCTCATGTTCAAGATCTCAAAAGTATAAAACAAGTGAGAGAGAGCACTTCATTTGAAAGGAAAAATTTGACTAAACTAGATCGATCCAATTCTACAGTCTCAAGGGTGAAGGCTGATCAGAAACTGACTCCCCTGGCTGAAATGACTTCTCCTACTGCAAGTAACATCCGAGAATTGAAAGCTATGCACTTGGATGGAAAACGAAGCAATTTATCAAGATCAGACAGCTATGTAGCTCGTAAAGGCATAGAAAATGCAGCCACTTCTGGTGTGAACATGTTTCCTTTTAGATATCTAATGCAACAGTATCATAATGTTTTTCTAGTTTTGTATACCTCCTATTTTCAGATAGTCTAAGAATTCAAAGCATTTTTTTCTTTGGCTGCAGTTGGAGCTTCACCTACTACTGGAGTGCGTGATTATTTTGTGGAACAAAAATCAAATGAAGTATACGTTAAAGATGAACCTTCAGTAAGCTCTTCAAGTACTGAGAGATTGCCCAATAGTCTTGATGGGGTTCCACAAGATGTGTCTCCTCAGTTACTGGATGACAAAACCAGGGAGAAACAGAATAGCTGCTCCTCAAAAGCACTTCCATGTCAAAAAGGTAAAGAACATGGTCATACTGCAGAGCATGTCTCAGGTTCCACTTCAGAGGCTTCAGCGTCAGATGTTTCTGCCCCTAGAAATGCTATCGAGGATGAAAATAAAGGATTTAAGGTGAAAGCTGCTATTGAAGCAGCTGCAAGATTGAAGCCTGGAATTTGTTCAAGAGCTTCTCAAGATCAGTTACTAGTCACAAGCAAGTGTAATGTTGAAGCTCCCCTTGAAGGGAATCTTCAGGGCCAGACTACTAATAATAATATGAGTCTGATTTCAGATAAATCTACTGATACAGTTCCGTCCATGCCTAACACATGCAGCAGTGGGATGAGATATTCTAGTCATGCTTCATCCTCAGTACCAGCTGTTTTTAGAATCTCAGCTATCCCAGAGCATGATTACATTTGGATGTAGGATTCCTTTTTCTCTTTTTAAACTATTGTTCATTAGAATGCAACTTGCTTTCCATTTTTCTTTCTATGCATGTATTGCATTTCCTTCAAAGTAGTGAGCCAAATGCATGTGTTTTCTTTTGATGATGTTTTTTTTCTTGTTTACTTGCAGGGGAGATTTTGAACTGCATAGTATTGGGAAGCCTCCCATCATCTGTGGTGGTATGCAAGCTCATTTATCTACACTTGCTTCACCTAAGGTGTTTGAAGTAGTTAACAAATTTGGCAGAAACATAGTGTTGAGTGAAGTGCCTCGTTTGAGAACGTGGCCCATGCAGTTTCATCATGGTGGTCCTAAAGATGATAATATTGCTCTTTACTTCTTTGCCAAGGACCTTGAGAGGTAGGTACAAGATTACTAGAGTAGCTTTCTTCAGTAACATGTTTTCTTTGGTTTTAAAGCTTTTATGCATCTGATGCAGCTATGAGAAGAACTATAATGGCCTTTTGGAAAGGTTAATTAGGAATGATTTAGCACTCAAAGCCTGTTTTGATGGTGTTGAACTCCTCGTATTCCCATCCAACCAGCTTCCAGAGAATAGTCAGCGTAAGTATCACTTATATAATTCTTATATTTAAACATGGAATATGCTACCTTTTCATTTGGGTTTTGTTACTCTATGTACTCAATATAGCTATGCTGATTTGATCGAATTATATTCTTGCTGAGGTAAAAGATGTGAGTTCATTTTCATGCAAATTTGCCTGCCATAGAAGTCAGAATGAATGGTTAGGTATGTTAAATATTGACATTGGGTTCTAGAACCCATTGTAGGTGGGGCACTATTTTCACAAATGGACAATGTTTGCCGTGTCTCATGCCACATCAGCCGCATGTCAAACTATGGAGGTTTTTCTTGACCGAAACCTAAACATTGGTAATAAATGCGGTAATGAATAGTAAAATGAAAAAAAAATCAGCATTTAGAGAAACATTTATGCGAGATGTTTATCATGATTCCAAAAAGCTGTCTTTATTGAATAGTGTCATTTGATAAAATTTAGATAGGGAATATGAGACACTTATATATATATTTCAAATTTGTCTGCTTAATGACAGATTTATTTAATTAATGTGTTTAATATTTCTTGACTAAATTCATCATCAGCATTTTAAGTTGGCACATTTTTCTCATAAAAAAGGTGCTTTTTAATGGAAAAATAGACCCTTTTTGGAATCACAAAATTTATTTGAATGTCAAATAATTTATCCTTTCATTATTTAATACTGCACTGAGTGGCAAGGTTTGGGTTCTTGTGGAGTGATTAGGAGCTCCATTACTTGATCCTTTGTAGGTTTACAAGTTCCTTTACCTTTAGAGCAACTTGTGATGCTTAGAAAATGAAGACTGAAATGCAGCTGATGTGGTATATAATACCTATTTTAAAGAACGAGTCTTGAACTAGACTATTTGACAACGAAGTTTCTCAAGTTCCTTCTTGTAAGGAAAATCACACACACACATAAACGCATGCGCGTGCACACACACACACACACCACAAGTGTATATTTGGACAAAAAACTAGGAACAAAAGTGTACACTATAAGCACTTCGACATTTGCATCTTTACAAAAGAGCAATTATGTGTCCATTTTTTGCATTCCAAAGGGAAAAGGCTGCTCTTTTGCCTCCAAATCTTTCAAGTTCCTTCCCTCCAAATCCGTGAATTTATATCAAGTGCAAAATATGTGTGGCTGGCTACTCACATGCTAGTTGGATGACTTCTTAGGCTTAGCCAAAGGTCATGAAACAGCACCTAAAACAAATCCTAACACTGAAATAAACTGGAAGAGCAATACCTTTTCCCTAGTACCAAAAGAAAAAGGAAAAAAAGACACCAAAAGTTGTACTAATATTTTTCTTTTTTGACGGTGTTTCTGCTTCCTACTTTAGCATCAGTTCTGGAGAAGTCCTATTACTGTTGGAAACTAATCTTCCAAACTCGTTCAGAATACGATTTGATTTATTATTACCTGCACTAAATTGCTGTGTGTGCACTGGACTGTGCTGCAGAAGTGTATTTTTTAGCCTGTTACATTCATTTCATACCCTGGACTGCTACTGTGAATGGTGCTGCTTTTTTCAGTAAAAAGACTTCTAATTAAAATGGGTATTAAATGTGTTGACTTAAGCCTAAACTTAGAAAGTGTGGACCTTTTAGCTTTATCACTCTGACTTGAATAATAGATGAACAGAGAAGAAATGAGAAGCAAATGTTTATGGAATAATTTTGCACATGTTTTTTCTTTACTAATAAAATAGTTATGTTGTTTGTTTACTTTAAGTATGTTACCTGTAGACTCTGACTATAGGACTTTGTGCCTCGGTGTTTGTTGTGCTAGCGTTGTTAGCATCCTGGACTGAGATAACAGTTCCATCAAATCATCTTTCTGTTAGATAACCTATAAATGTTCTGCGGGTGATATCTCTTTTATGTCGAATTGACTTCTTTGGGAGTCAATGCGACCTTCTCTCCCCTGTTGTTAGTCAAATTGAGTTTCTATTTGAAAACGTTTATTCACAATCGTCCAAGACAGGTTTGCATGTCATGTTTACATTATTTATGTATTTCTGCAGCAAATTTATTTGAAAAATCTGTGGTTTTAATTTCTAAACCATACAAATATGATGCGCATGGTTATTCTGCTACAGAAGTTACCCACACATTTTGTAACGGCCAAGTCTTCTGCGGAATCTTGTGCTTTTCTTCCCATATTTGGTACTTAAATATTTTGATTGATATTTTGCAGGGTGGAATACATTGTTTTTTCTCTGGGGTGTTTTTAGGGGATCAAGAAAGATGTCTTCTGGTTCCCCTAAGGATACATGTACTCCTAGTTCAACCGCATTGTCTCTGGACAAAGTTCCAGAAAGTACATCTTCTTCCAAACACCTGGTTGATGAATCAGCTGGAAATTCTATGATAAAGGATGAGGATTGTGGTAGTAAAGTATCTTGTGTTGACCAGAATTCCACACTGATAAATCTAAATTCTGAGATTGAAGAGTGTGAAACTGATGCTTGCGGTGAAGGCTTGTCAAGCATGCCAACAAGTAGCAAGCTGTTAAATCTGGAAATGAAGCACAGTGACCTGCCAATGGTAATTTCACTTACTTGTTTTTCCAGAGAACAGGGTATCAAGTTTGCCCTGAGTATTGAAAGTTAAACAGCAGATTGGGAAAACACAGTTTTATTTATGCTCTTGCTATATTTTACATGGTTTTTCTGCTCAAGGGACTGAAGCTAGTTGTCCTGAACATTACATCTCGATTTTCTATAAGAAAATGTATTGCATGATACATATTATTTACAACCTAAGTGTAGTGGTGATGGTTTCTCAGAGAGTGCAAATGTTTTCTTGTTTTCCTGCTTTTCCTTAACTGGCACAAGCATTTCTTTCTTCAATCTTGGAACTTTACTTTTTTGATCTGGCAATATTTGATGTCAGTCAGCTGTGTTTCTGGAAAACCTTCAGCATAAAAGATGTTAGATTAATAGTTTCTCAGATTGGGGAAGCAAATTGAATAAGAATCAAGTTTGATACCAGATGTCTTTCTGGGTGAACCAAGTTTGTATGATACTGTGAACTTGTTTGTGATGTGGAAGGTTCTAATAACAGTGATTTGCTTTCTTGGTGTTTTTCCTCCCTGTCATCTGTTTCACCCTCTTCCGTGGGGGTTATGGATGACTGTGAATTTCATTTTTGCTTCACATCTTGCAGGATATTCACTATATTTTGCCTGTATGGCGTTTGTTTATGAATTCCAATGTAACCATACCTAATGTAATGAGCATTGATGTTTTATTAAATCATGTTGCAGGATCAGCATGATGAGCACAAGTGTCATCTGACTGAGGAGCTTGGGTCAATAATAAAAGATGAGCGAGGGCCACATACCAGAGAAGGTGTCTCATCTCATAAGAATCTTCCTGTCAGAGACACTGAAGCAGATGTTTTAGGAAGGTTTTCTGTGAAGGTTGATCTTGATCAGGTCAAAGTTCACTCATTAATGGTGAACACGGTGCTTGAAAATCAAGATAACCTAAAGGAGAAGGTTGATGATTGTGAATTGAATAATCTGAAACGGCCGTTCTTGGATCTTTCCCAAGAGGAGCAACCAGTTTCTACCTATGACAGTCAAGAAGTGACATGGAGTGAGGTGACAAGTGCTTTTGCTGAGGGGAAACATGCTGCTAAGAAGCTGAAACCGGGTTTTGGTGCAATATGTGGAAGTTACAGTGCCAGAGGTGAGTATGATATATCCTACAGCTCACCGATTGAGAAAAGGTGTGTCGAAGCATGCGAGGAAAAAATTATACCTGAGGACCTGGGCACTGGCAAAGGATGCATGTTTCCTGTGGGTTCACAAGGTGGAAGGGATTTGCGATGGAGTGAAAACAGCATGCAGTGGAAGGATCCCTTGCTGAAGGATGGAATTCAATGTAGCAATGATGTCATCCCGAATCTTGAGCTTGGTTTAGGGGCTGAGACAAGATCACCGAAGAAGGAAACTTGGCCTTTTGTTCTTGGAACCACAGACAAAGATAAACAGTCCAAGCTGTCAACTGAAAAGAGGGAAGATGACATATCTGCATCTCTCTCTCTATCACTCTCATTCCCGTCTGCACCCGTGAACAGCGAGGAGACTGTAAAGGCCATTCCTAAACCTGAGCAACTGGTGCCTGATCAGCATCATCTTAATACACCGTTCCTTCTTTTCGGGAGCTTCCCCGATAAGTAGGTTGGATGCCAATCCTGTACATTATGGTGGCCTAGAATTGGTACTGCCAATCATGTAAACGCAAGAGCCCGCGTTACGCTTTCGTGGAAATGAAATATCCAACATCCCCTGTCCATAGTTCATACAGAATCTGTTGATAAGTTAATGTTTTACCTATTAGGTTGCTTTCGGAGTGCATAGTCACAGGCAGTGTATATAATGAGAATGAAGGGGTTACCTTTTTAATGTGGCAAGACTGTTGCAGCCTTGCAGGACCATCGCTTATTTCTTTATTCACTTTGCTGTAACAGTTTACTGGCTGGGTTGAATAGGAGCATCTGGAAGATCCGACAGAAGGGCTGCTCATGGTAGGTATACTACCATCTTTTTTGAGCTTTTTCTATACGTAGGAGAAGTCGAGGGGCAGCAGGAAGCTGTAACAGTTTTCTGAGTTCTGGCCGGTAAATCAAGCTAAAAGCTGTTTATACTCTTGTGCAAGTTGATAAAATGTATGCAAGTATATGTTCGAATCTGAAGTATTTTGCAGAAAGGGCATTAAGTTATTGATAAGTTCCCCGGTTCTAATGAGTTCTTGTTTTCCATTGGACTGTTTTGTGAACATTCTGCACCTTTTAATAATCACCATTTTATATTTTATAGCACTTGAAAAACATTTTCTACATAATATAGCATTTTGGGGGAAAAATTATTAACAAATTATCTTTACGATCATCAATTTTTTTTTTTTGGTAATTAGAAACATCTTTAGATATACAGTAAGAATTTACTTTTGTATCTAAGGAAATCAGGGAATGCTCATTTTTTTTTTGTTTTTTTGTTTTTATTTGAAGAGTGACTGAGGAATATGGTTGTCGAGGCTGAAGTTGAACCCTGATCCTCTAACTCACGTTCCTGCTTTTAAACGTGATAGAATCTTCATTCTTGAAAGAGAATAAAAATAGTTCTTTTTGAAAGAAAATAATAAAAAATAAAAACAGGTTTTTAAAATCAACATAGAATAAACACTTCAACTAGAAGCTTCTCATTTATTAATATTAAGCATGTTTACATTTTATTCTATCGAATTCTCTAATCCAGTCCCAATGAACCAATATCAAAGAATTCAATTAACAAATATAATATAACCAGGTAAATATGTTCCAAGATATTTGTGAACTTTGCTTGAAATTCTGAATTTTGACAACTAGAGGGAACTCAAAAGGTTAGATTCCTTCAAAATTTTCTTTTTAATCTAAATTAAGTGGGTCGTGTTAGATCATTTTCCTAATTTACATCATGATATGATATTACACGGGCAAGGAGTGCCTTAGAGCCTTCATGTGCTTTGGTAGCATTCAAACAAGCCTTCGTGTGCTTTTAGGAAGACCTTTTAAATCCTAAAATACTTGTTTGCACAAACAAAAATATTTGATTGAGAATATTAAGAACTATGACTACACAACAGAATATTACACAAGGAGGAGGCAGTGTGGTAGGTGATGCACAAAATAGAAAGTGTACTAGGGTGATTCTCAGGATCAAGTGTCAAGTACCTTAGAAGTAATCTATAATGATCAATTCTTGGTCTTGCATGAGTTTTGGCAAAACTAGGAGAAGGCTTAAGTTTGTGTTGTGAAGATACAGTTGGCATAGTTGACTAAGGTCAAAGATGCTTAGGATAAGGACCCCGATTGTAAGAAGATCTCAAGGGAAGAGAAGTATAGTGCAATATTAAAAGGATTTCAATACAAGGGTTGTTGCACGATGTCAATGGGCTGTCTGTACCTAATGAGGAAGTACTAAGCAAACAAGTTCTCAAAAAGACAAGTATCCACTCAGGTGTTAACAAAATGTACTGTGACTTAAGAACTCACTTTTGGTGGCGCGAACTTGAGAAAGACATCTTGAAGCACATAAGCAAATGTTTAACATGTCAAGTGGTGAAAGCCAAGCGTAGAAACTTGCAGGTATGTTGCAAAGTCTCCCTTTACTAAAGAGAGATGGGGGATCTATAACAACAGACTTCCAAGTGGGGTTTTCTAACACTTGAAACCAGCATGATTTCATGTGGGTGGTAGTTGATAGGTTGACTAAGTTGGCTCATTTCATACCTATCAAGATTACCTATAGACTTGAGAAGTTGACCCAATTATATATAAAGGAAATGATGAGGTTGCATGACATATCAAATCATATTGTACCTGATAGAGGTCCTAGGTTTGTGTCTAAATTTTGGGTGGCCTCTCAGAAGGCATTGGGGATTAACACAAGCCTAAGTACAGGTTACCACCTTTAGATTGATAACTTGTCTGAAAGAGTGACACAGACCATGGAAGACATGTTAAGAATGTGTGCTATGAACTCTAACGGTGATTAGGATCGTCATCTACCACTCATTGAGTTTGTCTATAATAATAATTACCAAGCAGTTATTGATGACAAACCATACAAGAATAGTCTCAGGAATACCTCAAGCTCCACCAAATTTGAAAGAATAAAGCTATTGGAAGACTTAATCCACAACGATCAGACAATCCTTCGTGCTCCAAGGATAGTTCACACAGAACTAAGAAGAGAACATTTCTATAGAAATTTGTATTAATCAAAGCAATCTGAATGTTACAATGTGATATCTGGCCATTTTAAAGCATTTCAGGCCTTGCTAATTTGAAACACACCAAAGAGAAAAGAAGAAAAACTCAAAAAGGATAGGGAGTCCTAAACTTGCAAATACACGCCTAATTCATGGTTTAAGGACTCATTCCACACAAAATAAGTTTAGGTTCGGCCATGCAACCAAAAACATGTGCAAAATAAACTAAAACTTCAAAATGCCCAAATTTGACAACCAAAAGGTCTAGTAAAGCTTGAGGATGACACGTTAGGGGCTTCAAAGGGCGGGTAAGGGGGCTTTTAGGTGCACGGGGGTGCTTGGCAGGGTCCATCTTATCCAATGAGCCAATTCGGTCCATGGTGTCCTCCTGGTGTCTATGGTGCACTAAGGTGTATGCACCTTAGTTGTACTTGTGGATGAAGGTTCACCTAGACCTTAAAGCTTTAAAAATGTGCACCATGATGTGTCTGGGTGCCTCTTGTATTCAAAGGGTGCCTCAAGTGCTTCATTGGGTCTTCCAGCTTTATTCTCCCCAAAGTAATGCTTGACCAAGCCTTGCAGTGCTGCTCCAAGCTCCTTAGCATGCTTCTTAGTAATAGACCTACCCGTGGCCTTTAAAGGAACCTTGTTGTAGCTTGTGGGGTTGTCATCAATTATAAATATGGCACCATTTGAAGCTCTTTATAGAAGGTGCCTGACTCCCATTGTTGGGAAAACTTGATGGACCGGGTTCAAGTTGGACAAGAGATCATTGCCAAAACGACAACAAAGATCAAATTGATTCAGAAAAGGGTCAAGGCCTTCAATGATTGGCAAGAAAAATATGTAAATGTTAAAAGGCAGGAATAAAGTGATACTGAAAGTGTCTTTAATGAAAGGGGTGACCAGATTCAGTCAAAAAATTAAGCTTGCCTTGAGGTATATAACTCCATACAAAATCCTTGAGAAAGTAGGGAAAGTGGCATAAAGGTTAGAATTGCCGCCTAACTTGTCTCAAGTGCATAATGTGTTTTATGTGAGTTTGTTAAGAAAGTGTCTAATAGACCCTAAACAAGTAAATCCATCTTCAATCCTATTAAAGGAGGAATTAACCTATAAAGAATTCATTATTAAGAATCTGGAGAGCAAGGTAAAAAAGTTAAGAACCAAGTGGATATACATGGTCAAGATCCTATGGTCGAATCTCATTTGCAAGATTGAGCACGATATGCAAAAGTAGTATCCAGGAGAGTTTTCTCATTTACAACAAAATTTGAAGGACAAAATTTTAGAATGAGGGGAAAATGAAATAGCTCACCAAGATCTATATTGAGTTTGCTGATTCAAGGATGAATCCTCTAGAGGAAGGGGGTGATAATGGAAGCTCAGCAAGCTCAGAACCTTCAAGAATGCATAAGGATCCATTGGTGATCAACTCAGGGCCTATTACAAGAAAGAAAGCCAAAAAATGCAAGAAGCACTTAATTCACTCATGTTGAAGCATTTGGAGCTCAATTATGCAAAGCAGGTTGCCAATGTGTCCAATACTTTCCAGGAGCCAAATTCACTTCATTTTGTACATATTATTGAAGTTCAAGCCAATAAAGGGCTAAGAAACCTACCAGACCATGCAGGCACACCCAGGAGTCCTTTAGGAGCCCTATTTTCTAATATCTTTCATTAATTCATTGTTTCTACATATTTTTAGATTAAGGGATGTATTTTTTGGCACATGTTTTACAAGCCAAACGATCTGTACACATATTAGTGTCAAATGTGTGTTTTGGAGTCTTATTTGGAACAAAACTTGTTTTAGGTGTGGTTTGGGACTTCTAGTCTATTTAGACTTAGTATAGCCGGACATAATACCTGAGAATACCATAAATATAGCTTGTATTTCATGGTTCCTACACAAATTAATAAATATACAAGTTGCTTAGTGCAATTCTTCTCTTTTTTGTCTATCTAAATTCCTTGGCACATTAGTGCTTTTTATTTTTCTTTTCTAATTAAATTTCTTCTAGCTTCATTTATTTAATTATTTTCTCACCCTATACTTTGATTCTAGCTTCTTTTCTTTCTTTCTTATCCAATTTCTTTTTCTTGGTTCGGATTTGGTGATGATAAAAAGGTTCTTGAGGAGTTTGACATTCCTTGGATAATAAGGAATCCATCAATTACTAAGGTAAGCTAGGGTTAAGTATGATTTTTCATGCTTTGAAATACCATTTGCATGCTAAGTCATAATCCAAGTAAATTAGTGTAGCAAAAGAAAGGTACTTTGGTCATTTGAGCAAAGTTTAACCAAGAAGGGAAAAATGCACATTTTGCCATAATGCCTCATTTTCATGTCACAAATGAGATTTGAATGTGTATTAAGGAAGATGAAGTGTTATGATAATTTATAGTTCCAATTTTGTTTATTAGATGAAGGATAAGCTAGACTTTGAGACTAACGACCAAGAATGCACCTAGCTTAAAAGTTAAGGGACTAAGCATGTTATTAAGCGAGAAGGATTAGGATAGGATGGAAGGATAGTGCCATCTCTCCCAGAACCCCTTAAGCATGTCATTCTCATGCCCAAGAGAACAAAATCTCAACCTAAGGTCTTTCTACCAAATTGAAGCTCAAAGCTCAAAGCAACCGGGAGCTAGAATCTTAGTTTGTTTAGTTTGGTAAGCTTCCAATTTCTAGTTTGATTTGGGGTTAAGTTACTTGGTTTAGCTAAGAAAGGTTTGGGTATGTTAGAAAACTCACATCTTAGCTTGATTTCTAGCTTGGGAGGTTGAATTTCAAGCTAAGGAGCTTGTTCTACACAAGGGTCCTGAGGAGATTTTGCTTTGTGTATCAAAGGGTAAGTGTGGCCAAATATAATAAAACTTGATTTTGTCAAACTAAGATCAAATAAATTGCTATTGATGTCTTGATGATCAATTTTCTAGGATATGAACAAGTTTACTATCAAAGATTCAAGAAAAATGTTGATTGTGCTTGTTTGTGCATTTGTGTGTTTAAGGCTTGTGTTCTTTCTTTAGGTAAGGGATTTAAGTTACTTAAGTATATTTTTTCTGTATTAAGGTTGCATTGAGGCTTTGGTACTGTGTTTGTGAGCTAAGCAAAGTTGCACATAAGGCAGGGATGGAGCCCTGATGAGATGCAACCGCATTGCACCTAAGATGAGATCGCATCAGGCCAATGTGATCACATCGTATTGAGATGTGAAAGCATTGATTCAAGTGAGAGCTAAACATGTTCAAACGGGTTCCTAGCTCAAGTTTATGGCACGAGTATTTCAAACTAAGGCTCAAGCACATTCCTAGGTAGAAATACATCATAAGGTAGGAATATAAGTTTATAAGGTGGACAAGAAGCAAAAGCTTAAGGCCTAAGTAAGCTAAGTAAGAGGGGCTTAGGTAAGATTATGGGTGCTATGAGACTAAGAAGGGTCTTGAATCTCAAGAGTACCCTAGCTAAGCTTCAAAGATTGGCAAGAAGTACCACCAAAGTTAAGTTTAACTCCAGTATAATATGATAAGAGTAAGAAAAAGGCAAGCAAAATTTGTTAGGGAAAGAACAAAGTTCTTGTAAGTAGGACCAAGTTAAGGTAAAGTTTCCACCATAGAACTCTAACAATTGCTTAGTTAAAGATGTAGGGTCGTAATGAGCTTGCGATAATATGCTTTTATATTAATTATAATTGCTTTTCCTAAAGGTTTTCTTGCAGGTTATAAGTCCCGTATTAAGAATTATCATATTCTAACTCTCTTAAGTTTAAATTGTGTAGATATTAACTTTGTTGAACCCAACACCGAGTAAAAGGTTGTTAAGCTAGGTTTTCTGTTGCAGGTGCTCATTTAATGAATCTTACACATTATTAACCACCAGTTGAAGCATCAACCTCAAAGAAGATCAAGCTGCACATTTGTTCTCCCCATCTTGCCAACGCTCAACCCATAAAATCCCATTGACAACGTTTACCATAACCCCATGCCTCTACAGTAGAGGCAAGCCATGCATCACTGTCTATTTTGCTACTAATTGAAAGATAAGAAGGATGGTCTAATTGCGACCCATTTCCGACATGGCAATGCAAATGTATGTAGTCCTCATCCCTTTCCTCTTGCTAGGAGGTAGACAGTATCTAAATTGTTAAATGTAAAAACTTTTGACACTTCATAGTGTTGGGAAAAAATCTAAGAGCTGAGTTAGGTGTTTTAGTTTTTTTTGTTTTTTGTAGACTGGCTTGCCATGCCATCAAAAGGTCTCGTGTCACTATGCAGCTTCAAAATAGTAACAATAGTGATGGATTTCATCCAAATGAAAACATCAGTGGTCGATTATAGCTACTAATCTACCCATAGCGAGAACTACAGTGGACAACTTACCCTTTAGCCTGTTCTGTTTAATTGGGAACCAACAGCCTCTATCCCCATCCGCCGCGCTTACGAGACGCTAAATGGGATCAACCTGTACCCAAACCAAAACCGTAGCAGAATATATCTTGGTTTCCACCTGAAGAAATTTCCCAAGAGAAGAACCCAATCGACGAAGCCGAGGATCAGACCTCCAGTCAAAGAGGACATAAAAAATGCAAACCCATGCCAAAGCATAATGAAAACAGACATCCTAAGCTCATCACCCACATGCAACTCCGCCAAAATAATCAACTTCTCTGAAAACGACCAAAAGCCAGGAAGAAAACACCCATTTTTTGTCCTCCACACCATTAAACTGCACCATGAAAATATTCCCTTAAGTAGGAAGATCAATAAGCATGAAAATCAATACAACTTTTCAGACTCCAAGCTGAAATCGTTAGCTTAGCAAGGAGCATCTTCGAAACCCCAGAACAAGGACACCAAAAGGAAGACAAACCCCGCAGAGAAAACCCTAAGAGATGAACTTCTACACCCATAAACATCATAGTCTCTCTTTTTTCTTTCTTTATTTATTTTTTTTTTCCACTTGTGGGAAAATATCAAGCCAGATTTAATAATATAACTACATAACCAAAAACAACTTTCTACCATTTAACTCTCGATCTTCCATGAAATTTCATCTCAGGGCCTCGGTACTAAATACTAACGCTAAAAACCTTTATCACCAAACTTTGCTTGTATCTTCCATAGGCAAAGTTTACGGCATGAGGAAGAGAATTACGAAAACAAATCAAATTAAGGTGGCGTTTAGTTGTAGAAAACAATTTTCATTTTCATTTTCTGATATCTGTTTCCATTTTTTATGTACAATTTTTCAAAGTATTTTTTAGAAAACATGTTTAGTTGTTATAAAACAAATAAAGAAATCCCAGCCAGTGACCCGACTATTCGGGGCTCTAAGAAAACCCGCTTCACTAACCCACGAGCCCAACCCTTCATCGGAAACCCGGCCTCCAGTGAATCGTACACCGCTGAGTAATGGTGCAACAAGTCCATGAACTGCCCCACAAAACCGCCTTCCCCGGCCGGAACAAGCTCCTCCTCCACCAATGTCACCAATTTCGGGTTCAAACTCCTTGACCCGGATAGAAATGAAGCTACGGATTCAGTGCCCTGGTGACGCGAATGGGGCAAATGCAACATGCAATTGATCACGAGTGCTTCCCCTCGGCACAGCTTCAAATCGGACTGTTTGAACCGCTCGTCCGAGTCCACCCGGCACTGATGGAACGAAAATGGTTGCCCGATTGACGCAGCGAACGCTACAAGACGGCGGCCCGTTCCTTGCACCGTTGCGAGGGGCCTCCGCTGCCCTCCTCCGCGCGACAGCACTGTGATTCAAAGGTGCGGCGGAGGAACGCCGTCCTTACTCGAGACCAGAGCCTGCATCAACGAGGCCCATTCCGGAGAAGAGAAGGCCGACGACGCTGCTCGAAGTCGAAGGGCTCGCGACTCGCGACCCAATCCGAAGAGAGCCACCCCTCGCCCCGATGCGTTTTTTGTTTTCAGAAAAACAGAAAACCACTCAATCCCAGTTTTCTACCCCTTACTAACTTAGAAAATAATTTTCCAGGAAAACTAAAAATGAAAAATATTTAACTAAACATGTTTTCTTTTCATTTTCTAATTTTCAAAAAATTTTCTGAAAAACTTAGAAAATTCTCTACAACTAAACAGGGCCTAAATATCGCACCGACTCTTCCAGGGAAAAAAAAAACAATAATATCATATAGTCTTGGAAAATCCAGTAAGAAACATACTTGGGGAATGAGAGCAACAGAAAACTACAAGTGATTCAAATACAGGACAAACTTCTTTCCTTCTGCTGTTCCAGTGATTTATACGTTGTTATCGAATGACAACCACATACTGAAATGGAGAGATCGTGAGAAAGCAGCAGAGGATCTCAAATGGTAGCTTCAAATTCAGGATCAGTCTCAACAGGCACCACCGGAGTATTATTTTTTCCACCCCTCAGACGTGAAGATACGTTGTCGATGGCAGAGTTAAGTTGGTGGATTTTTTCATTCAGAGTCTGTCTGGTCCTCTGCATCATCAGAACAATATCCAAGTCACAATAACATATCCATGATTCTATAGGTGATAACTACGTAGAACGTAATGGTTTAACTACGTAGAACGTAATGGTTTACCTCCAAGCCATCGTCATAATAATATACTGGTCCCCTCGGCTTGCGAAATCCATGTTCATCTTCATTCAGCAAGGTTCTCCTGATCTGCACAAATCAATAGTTCAGGATCAAACCTGACTAGAAGGGAAATCTTTGAATGGAAAAAAAAAAGAGATAATAAATAATAATGTAAACGTTAATATGTCTCACAGTGGGACAGAACACCAGAGTTTTGTACAACCAACTTAAGCAATTAATATGGATGAAAAGTAAAAATTTATATTAAATATGAATACACTACAATAAAAGAGTGCAGTCCACAAGTCACTCAGCAAATTGCAACTAGATATCCCACTAAGATGCAGATAAATTAATCTTCTTCCAAAGATTGTGAAAACCAGCTAGTATTGAATCCTTCAAATTCTAGGATATTTTCACCCCATATAACCCAAATAAATCCAAAGATGGCTCCTCGCAAAAGTCTTCATCCTTTCTTCTTTCTTTCAAATAAACTAAACTAGCTCTGATGCTAATAAGGCTTTTAGATCAGCAGGACAACCTAATCACCAGCCTCAGAAGTTGCACGCCCTAATGTTCACCACAAATCCCAACAAGTATATTCCCAGAAACCAAGTCACCTTCAATGCTAAAAGTGGTGACTGACAGCCTTCCAATTTGAGTTATGAAGCTGTCCCTTCTAAGCATGAAAATGTAAATATGATATTTTTTGCATAACAAATTACAGGGAATGCTTTCACTTGTGAAGGGAACTTTCTTGGCCCCTCCTAAACCTAAATTTTATGTGATCACAGATGACAAAATCATGCACAGGATTTACTAGTGAAAATTCGAGCCAAGTCCCCTAAAATGTCATTCCTATCCATCTCTTCAATGTCCCTAAGGTAAGGTTTCCAAGGAAAAGAAAATCACATCAAAATTCTGTTGTTTTTGTGTTACCCAAAAAAGGGATTCAGAATGACCAATTCAATGATGATGTACTAGAAAGTAGACAGCAATGGCAGAATATATGCCTCTGGATAATTATACATGAAAGAAGAAGCATCCAGATTCCAAGTAATATCCTGATTTCCCCAGAAGCAATACTTCCCACTGTTCATTAGTTTTGCGTACAATGGATAGATTGGCAGCAGTACCAAAAACATGAAAGCTACCATAATCTGAAACCTGATCCAGATTCTGATAATGGAAGTAGAATCACAAATTTTCAACACAAAAAAGAGAAATGCTGCTTTGGTTCTTTTCATGCACCTTTTAATATATTAAGCATTTAAGTGCCACATGCACCAACTTCAAAAGAATAATTTATTCATTTATAAAAATGTTGTATTGAGCAATAAAGAAAATTGAAAGAAAAACTAATAACCTGTGGGGCAAAGGCATATGCCAAAGTTCCAAAGAGGGCACCACCTATAAGAAAACCAGCAATAAAATCACTTCCCCCACCCCTATTGCCGTCACTGTCATTGTAGAAGAAGAGAACAGGTGAGACAATGATAAGTCTATCAACTAAACTGGCATCATGCTTAGAACAGTAGATGTTAGGGTGAAATCGCAGTACTTTATTTATATAGTTATCTCCCTTAAAGTCTAATTTATTACTAGTTCACACAAAGTGCCCAAACTAGTTTACACTTGACCCAAAAAAAAAAAAAGAAAAAAAAAAGAAAATTGAAGTAAATTTCAATGCAAAAACCATAAGAAAACTAACCTGCCACAAAATTTTAAAATCACAAAAAAGATGTTTTCCCATTACTACAATTGCTATAAATATACAGAAGTAAGGGTTTTTGCAAGTTTCCACCAAATGTCCCCATGAAAATGGTTTCCATGTTAACCATGGCCCTCAGAGACACATCTTAGGAAAGAGGACGAGCAAAGAGAACTCAAGAGATACAGATTAGCCTGTAAACTTTTAAGAAATAGGCTTCATTACAAATAAATACTCGACAATCTCAACTGTTACAATTTTAAAAGGTTAGGTAATGCAAGGCAAAATTTCTCAATTCAAATCATTTAATGGGAAACAGACGGTATAAGTATCGTTGTTAATGCAAAATAAAAATTCATCACCATTATAATCATACTGCAATAAAATCCCCAATGTGGTGGTTGGTTGCATGAAATTGATCTTGTCCATTATCTGTTAAGAACTTCTTTACATTGCCCATGCTAAGAACCAAGAGGAAACTTTAAAAGCTAATGGGAGCTCTGGTCCCCTTAGATATGTTAGACTCCCCTCATCATCTGACTCTTATTAAGACCTTTTTGATTATTCTGTGCTTACTAAAACATACATCGGCAGTAAAACACAACATACCGGTATGCTGCACAGACAGAAAACTTGCGCATGGGTGATGCATCCTTCACCTCCCTTTGAGCTACAAGACTTGGAGCTTTCCCAAAAGTAATAGCCTTTACAGACTGTAAGTCACGTGCTTTGAATTGACAACCACCTAAATTGACAAGATAAAAGAAAACATATAACGGTTAGGAGTTACTATTTTCTTGCTCCATGGCACACAATGAGAAAGCATGAATAAGCATAACTGTTTACAGCAATTGATACTAAAACTGACCTCAAGGAGGCACTTAGGAATATATATGCACAATTAATCCGATCACATGAAAATAATCCAACCAGGTAGAGTTCATAACGCAATGCTTATCAAATAAGATTGAATTCCCACGAATCACTGCAGTTCACGCAGTTTGCTTTCCACCAATATTTATAACAAGCATGCCCTTTCTGATTCTGACCATTATATAACTAAAAAATGGCCCATCAACATCAAAAGCAATCAACCAAACTATTAGAGAAAATGCTTTCATCACATAAGACAATCAACCATATCCGCTCTTGCAAAGGGAAAATAAAGAAGCTAGAAACTCGAATCAAAGCTCAAACGCAAAGATTTTGCAGATAAATTAGAGCAATTACACTACCGCTAAAGGATCACCAGTGGCGTAACAGCGAGAGATGTAGATAGATGGAGGCTATAGTACCTGCGATCGAAGTGGGAGCGAAGCTGGTCGCCATTAGAGACGCTCAAGAGTGAGGAAGTCGAAGCAGCGGTTGACAGAGAGAGGAACGCCTGTGAGTGATATTTCACTTTGAACCCTTCAAACAGGAAGCTGATATACCAGAGGCTTCTACTTTCCCCCTTCCTCGATGGTATCGTCTATTCCCGAAAATGCCCCGCTGCTATGGAGATTTTTCTTGTTCTAATTACCGATTTTTAAAATAATTATTTCGATCCGTCACACCAATCTTACTTCATTTTCCTTTTTGAATCCTTCTAAATCCTCACAATAATTTCATATTTAGAACTTACTTTACAATACTACCTTTCAAATTACAATTTTAAAAACCATTTTTTTCCAATTTTCTTGATTTATGTATAAAAAATTAATTATAAAAATGAAAAAAACACAAATTTTTTTTTCCCCACTTTCTTAATGTCCACATCAAACCAAAATCAAGCAAACATCGAGACGGAGGGAGGGACTACTATTTTTAAAACAAATAAAGACAATAGTTCAATAAATTTGAAAACTATGAAAAAAAAATTATGAGATTGATTTCTAAAAAAAAAATTTTAATGGTTGGATAGATATAGTGTTAACTTTATTTAAAGACAAAAAAAAAAAATAAGTTGATAAGTTTTAATTGGCGCCAAACACACTTAAATCTCAATATATACATTTTTTGAGTAATTTTCTCTCACAATTTTCTCCCACAATTAAGACTTTTTTGGTTGAGATATAGGCCTCTCTCAGTATGAAGCCGAGGTCGAGTCTTCTAAAACTCACTTCTCATCAATAACTTTAAAAACTTTTTAGTTTTAAATGATTCATATTAACAAAGAAAAAAAAACAAAAAACTCTTGCATAATATTTTTTTTATATTCAGAATCAATGCATGTATAAGGTATGAGAATATATTATATGAGAACATAAGGGATGACATATCTATCTGACAAAATCTTCTAAGGTTGAGCTACAATTTAACTACTTCAATTCTACTAAATGGGAGGTGTCTTCTATTACCAACCAATCTAAGGAGGCGAGGACTCTTGTATAATACTCCATTCGTCCTAGGTTTTTTACTCCATTTGTCATTTTGAGACATCTCAAGTTTTTTGCACCATTTCTCCATTTTAGTAATTTGTACCAACCTAATTGACTTTTACACCCTTTTCTCTTTCCACTTTTACACAATTTCATAGCTCCCCTTCATCCACCAACATCATTCATTTGTTGTTGGGAGATCTTGGGTTTTCGGATTTAGCAATTTGAGGTGTATGTAGGCGCGTTTGTACTTGCCCGATCGAACTGATTTCACCTACCCATGCCAACTTCGTTCAAATCGTGGATTTCCAAGTAGCCTCGTGGTAGCATGGGGAGGCTGGGATGATGGGCCAATTTCTTGTTGGGTTATTTGCTCGTTGGTGGGATGACGGGTGGTTGGGGCAAGGCGGCCGTTCCTCACCTCAAGAATCACCGTCGTTCATCGATTGGGATGAGTGACTCGCTTGACCCAGAAGACTACGGAGGTGATGGTGTCAAAGATCAAGTGCTGGAGCTGGATATCATGGGCAGACGAGCAACGGCAGTAGCAAGGTAGGCAAGGAATAGACAGAGCAAAGGGATGAGATCAGAATCAACGGAACATGGCGGTGAAGATGAAGGGATCGGTGGTGGAATAGCAAAAAGATGCTGAAATGAGTTTGGTTGTCCAAACTTGGTGGCGATAGATCCCGGGGAGGCATGCGATCGGCATGACGATGGTAACCGAGGTGAGGGGACACGTGAGATTAGTTGACGGAGATAACGGAGGTGAGATTGGTTGATAGAGCCAATGAAGGCAAGGCGACACATTAGGGATGACGTAAGATTGGCAATCAGGGACTACGTGACATCGGCACAACGACGTGAGAATGGGGGATGGTGTGAGACAACGGACATCCAATGGGTGCTGCAGGAGGTGGTTAAGGTTATGAAGTAGACGGGAAAGTGGGAAGGGAAAGGGTAAAACAGGGGTATAATTGAAAAAAAAAAAATAATACATTTTCATAATTTCTTAAACTTCGCGCCAATACCAAATGGAGCAAAAAACATAGGACGGAGGGAGTAATTGATATGTTGTGTATATCGCATTATATTAAACTTATTCTCGGTTATGTTGGTGTTGGCGGCATGGGATTATAATTAATTAAGTGTTTATAGTTATCTAATACTAGGAGTTCAGGTAAAGTTTCATAGTAGGAAAGTTTTATATTGGATGTTATTCCCGTCACAACCCTTTTACAATAAAATAATGTTATAAAATTTCAAAATTGTCATCATCATATATTTTCTCCACTTAAATGAAAAAAAATCATAAAATGGTGATGAGTTGAGATTTTTAGTGTCGTTATATTTCATTATAACAAGATTGATGTTATAAAATCAATATACATATAAGGATTGATAGGTTATGTTAACATTATTCTGCACCTTGCTTTCAACTATGTTGCTGTCGGTGACATGAAATTTATATAATTAATTAACTGTTTATAATTATCTAACACTATCATTTCAGTCTAAGTTCATGGTGACAAAATTTTACGCTAGTTGCTCTTCTAGTCGCAACCCTTCTATAATGGATAAATGTGATGAAATTTTTAAACTACCATTATAGTTTTTCTCCACTTACATGAAAAATATAATAAGACAATGATGAGTTGAGATATTTACTCTACTGACATTTCATTACAATATTAATAATATAAATCAGTACGCTCACAAAGATTGAAAGATTGTGTATATAATTAAGAGTAGTTATTTATATGTTTTTTTTACATATGACAAGCCTGTTCTAGCGTTTCCATTGTTCTGTCGTCGAACAATACATGTTTTTCATTTTTGTTCTTTTTTCAGTTCCTATATTTATTTTTATTCATTGTTGGGTGTAAAAAAACAAAACATACTTTTAATAAATAAATAAATAAATAAATAAATAAATAAATAAATAAATAAATATATATATATATATATATATATATATATATATATATGAAAAAAAATGATATAAAAAAAATAAATAAAAACTAATAAAAGAATAGATAATATTCATAAAAGAATAAATATGCTAAAATAACAAATAAGAACCAATACAAAAACAGATAAAACTAATAAAACAATAAACAAAACTAGTAACAGAAAAAAAAACAATATATTCTTTAATATTAGCAACTGTTCTTTTAATATTATCAATTTGTTCTTCTAATGTTATTTATTCTTTTAAAATAAATAGTTCTTTTTTTTATTTTGACTCACTTTATTGTTCTTTTATAAGTTCTTACATGTTTTTTAAATAAAATATTTATTTTTATTCTTTTATTATTATTATTATTATTATTATCATTATTATTATTTGTATGTTCTTTTGTGAGTAGTCATTAGTTTTTTTAAAGAAATTAATTTCTATTTTATTAGTATCTATTAATTTTTTTAGAAGAACTAGCTATTACTAGTATCTATTTATTCTTTTAAAGGAATTAGCTATTTTTTTACCAATAACTATTTTTTATTTTTTCTTAATAAGATGTTTATTCTTTTAATAGTTGACAAATTTAAAACAAGCATGAAGAAAAAAGTAGATAACTTTTAGCACAATAACAATAATACAAAAATAAAAAATAAAATAAAACTAAGAAGAGAGGGTAGAAAAATTAAAAAAACTAAAAAAATGACAATAAAAAAGAAATTTTAAAAAATTTAAAAACAAGAAATAAAAAAATAAACAAAGTTAAATAAAAAATAAGATGAAAAAATGGAAAAAGATTGAAAAGAGAAAAAACCGGAAAGGCGAAAAACAAAAAATATAAAAAAACAAAAAAAATGGAAATGACAAAAAGATGGAAAAGTGAAAAAAAAAACAACAGAAGAAACGGAAGAAGCAAAATTAAAAAGAAAAAGAGAAAGAAACAAAAAAGAACTGAAGAAGCAAAAATGTTTATACAAAGAAAAAAAAAGAAACGGAAAAAACTAAAGGAGCAAAAACGTTGATGAGAGAGAGAGAGTTAGAAAAAAAAGTGACCATACTTTTGGTCATGGACACATTTGGTCACCACTCTTTTAAGTGGTATTAAATACATCACTAAAAACAGCATTTAGTGCCAAATCAAGTATCAATGTTTTGAAATGGGGCCAAATAGGTTATCAAAGTAACTGACAGTATAAAGATTCCGTTAAATGTTAGAATATTCCATTAGGAGAAGATTATGTGGCAATTCAATGATGATTGCGTGGCTATCAATGATGAAATTGTATGACATAGAGACAAAACGGAAAAAGACATTTTTAGTCCTCTAATGTTATAAACTTTTCCACTTTAGTCCCATTTTGCATCGCCGATGCCAACCTGGATTTATTGATGAGCCGAGTCTCAATTTTTGACTAGAATTTTTCAGTTCCCTCGTCTCACTCGTTGGCACACTTTCCCGGCTTTGGGTTTAGGATATTTTCAATTGGAGTTGGTGTGTGACTGATTGGAGGCACTTAAGATGCGAGTTTGATTAAGGGTGCAAGTCTGATTAAGGTGCAGGTTTGATTAAGGTGCGAGTACGATTAAAGTGCGTGTTCGATTAAGTTGTGGGTTCAATTAAGAGTGCGTGACTGATTGGAGGTGGTGCGGGTTCGATTAAGGGTGTGACGATGTCCCTAGTGATTGAGGGTGGCAGCGGTGTTGGGTTGGGTGATTAAGGGTGGCAGTGGATCTGGGGTAACCATTTTGAGAGGATTATGTACCTAAATGAGACAAACAAAAAGTTGAAGGTCAATATGAAACATTTAGGTTAAATTGGGAACCGATGGAGCAATTTAAATGGCTCAATTAACACGTCATCAATCGCCAACTCACCCCTCTATTAACACGTCATCAAAACTAATAGCCCAATCATGAAAGTGACCCAAACTGTAAACTTCAATAATGCATTGAGCACCATTTAAAAGAATAGTGGCAAAATGTGTCAATGGCAAAAAATATAGTCACTTTTTTGAAATTTTCCCATAAACTAAACAGAAAAGAAACGGAGGGTAAACACGAAGGCCTCATACCGCGTCCTCCCTCATTTTACGACTCCGCCATACGCGTTATAGTGTCCAAATCCCATGAACTACAACCAACGATCAGATCAACTTACGATTAAATAAAATTACTATTGGAGTCCAAGTTTTATTGCTTTTTCTTTTACCTTCCATATCTTTTATTTGTGATCTATTTTTCAGCAATTACTAGTACTAAGAAAAGTGCTGATAATACATTTTTAGGATAGTATAAATACAGCCGGGTAACCGACTCATCACATCTTTCTATTACATGCGAGATGGTCCGTGCTTATTTCAGTCTATGACTATAGTGATTTGTCACGAACTGTCAGTTAACATGAGGCCCACATGATTCGGGGGACCTCAAAAATTGATTGACGATCCATGACAAATCACGGTCATCACGGACAGTCACTTTGACTTTTCCATGCAGGACCATCCGCGCTATAGGAAGGCTCACCTTCAGAGAATATGATACATACTGACGAACTACTATGAAACTACAGCCCTATGCCAAATGAACCATTGCACGGCTGGATGCCCTTGGATCAGCTATCACTCTCCCAGATTATGGACTACTCTTATCGAATCAGACGCCAAGATTGTGGCTGATGCTGTTGAAAACCAGTCTTCTGAGGTGCTGTTGTACTCCAGCCTAAGTCACTAGGCAACTGCTAGAGCTAACTATGACCATGAACATATTGAACCAGCAAATGGGTCAAGAAGCGCAAGGAAATAAAATGATAAATCGAATCCAGTCACACAACTTCAATCAATGTCTGAAGTAGACTTTTTTTTTTTCCAGATTCCTCGGAGCTGCCTTTCTGCTTGCTACAACGGAATGAATTGACTCCATGAATGCAGGACTCCGAGCAGCACCTCCAGACAAAGCCTGCATGACCAAAGTAACGAAGATTATGAGAAGTTTCTAGTTTTGTAGATGAAGACGTCGTTCTCTTGCCCTTGTTAAGGCAGGCTTATGACTCCATCATCTTCAAGAGAAAGGCCATCTCTAAAGCTGACTCCTTGCACTGTAGATATCTGTTCTCCTCGACCAGATCTGTTGTCAAACTTAGCAATACTGGACGATTCGGGTCATAGATAGTTTGTTCACGGACCCTTGCTACCCATTTCGCAGCCTCCCACACTCCAAATCTGTATATACCGATCACATAAAACTAACAATGAGGCGATCACACAAAGATAACAATGAGTCATAAAGACGGCTTAAGTGACAGAACACAAACCTGTCCATCTATGCAAAGGGAAAAAACCCCTGGAACAAATACTTTGTAACTTTTGATTGGGGGTACGAGTAAATGACAAGATTAACAGTAAAGTTGAAGACTTTGGTCATTCTCTATTTCTTTGGCTAAGAAATTTGTAAGGCAACCAGACAAAGATTAGTCAGCTAAAGACACTCATAGCTCCATTTGATGACAGCCCTAGATAGACACTAGCGATTAGTATTGGAGCTTTGTAAGAAACTAGCCACCTTTTAGTATCAAAAGTTTTGGAGGTACAATCCACACTGTTCATAAATTGCACAAGTATCTGACGCTAATCACATGAATCATCCACATATTCAAAAGCTTATTATACCTGTTTGTGCATGTGTCAGAAGGTCCTTTTACTTGATATTAGTTAACTTTCCATGTTGCTCATCATTAACAACATCAATAAAGGGAGAAGCAAAACATTTTATTTTTCACTAAGATATAGATGAATAATTTTGATTGCCATCTGCTGAAAATTCCATCAGAAGCTAGTACTGGTTAAAAAATATCGGAAATTACCGAGTATTGAAAGATGAGGTGACGAGGACAGCTGGATAAAGAACATCACTCTGAATATTGTCGTAGGGAGAATATTTCCTTATGGCATGAAAATCTTCAATATCCCCAGGATACCCGAACTCTTCATAATCACAAGCTGTGAGGGGCAAAATTGGATAAAGCAGAGTGTTCGTAGCATCAAGAAATGGAACCTAAATCAACAGAAGAAGAAAAAAAATCAATAATGAATAGTGGACACTTGTTCAGTCCTGTAAGAATAACAACAAGTAGCCACCAAGACATGGCTCTAATATTTTTCGCCCTTAACTTCATTCCTTGCAAATGTAAAATCACTGATTTGCTCCAGAAGAGGAAAGCCGCAAATCCAATCTCAGAAGATGAGAATTAGGTTAACACATAAGTCAATTATACCTTCAATACTACAGCACGAAAGAGGTCGGGACAACAGTTGATAGCTGAAGCAACAAGTAGTCCTCCAGCACTATATCCCCAACCAGCAAGCTTATTTTCATGTACAATCTCGTTTTCAATCAGGTACTTGGCACAAGAGATAAAATCCCTGATAGAATTTTGCTTATTTACCCGTCTGCCATCACGATGCCATTTTATACCACAGCCACCTCCACCTCTAGAGACATAACACCGTAAAGTTAAAACTTCTAAAGACGAAAACCCATTACGTCAAGAGGAACAACAGGAGACAGCCAAAAAATCTGGCAAAAATAAATGTAAAGCAAACCTAACATCAGCATAAGCAATGGTCCAACCACGATCTAGAAAGCTTTTCAGTTCACTGCGCCAAGATTTATCAAGTATTTCCCCATATGCCCCATGACCATGAAGCAAGGCAGGGTTTTTATTATTTTTGCCATTTTTGCATGAGTATACAATAGTTAAAGGAACCTGGACACCATCATAGGAAGACACGTGATGATGATCGCAAGCATAAAAATCAGAGAGATCATTCCATAAGTTATCATCTTCAGAACTGACAGTATCCATGGAATTGGAAGTCTTCACAGATCCTGATTCCTTTATTATGTTCGAAGATGAGGTTGTTCCATACAAAATCCGTGTTCTTTCATAAAGCATATTCTGCTGCTGGATGATATTCCACTTTTCATCAGATAAATTGCAATCAACAACAGCATCAGGCATCTGTGAAAATTTTAAAAAAGCTTATAGGTAATGGTACAATAATAATATTTGAATAGCAATTCCTGACTGAATTAATCCCAGAAGGTACCATTACTTGCAATTTAAAGTATTACATAAAATGCAAAGATCCAAATTGTTAGTAAAGCTGGTATATTGTGGTTACACATAACACAACATCCCATATTTCCTCTTATCATATTCTTTTATCAAAACAACCGAAAAAAGAACTTCTCATCAGTACCAACTAGGGATTGATAACATGTTCCCTACAGAAGAGTCCATTACATACCACAGGTGACGATATTGTAAACCGCATGGTTGAGGAGTAGTAGTCATAATTTGGCCCAGGTGAAATTTTTGATACATATTTTGGAAGAGGAAAGAAGTGGGGCCGAAGCTCTCTCAGATGAAAAGCTTTCTGCTGAAGGGGAAAGAAAGAAGAAGGAAAAAAAAAAAGAGAAAGGAAGAAAGAAAACAAGAGACAAGTCAGAACCACATTCATTCAAGACTCAGAAGGAAAGGAGGATGTAAAATATCGACAAAAATATAAACAATCAGTTTTTTCTTGCCTTGTCACATGGCAAGGGTAGACCAACCGAGCATATACCAAACTTGTGATCCTGCCGTGTAATTAGGACTAAGTGGGTGCTGCAGAAATCTACATCCTCTATTATCAAGTCATGGTTATCAAGAAATACATTCTGCATGAATAACATAGAGCACAACTAAGTTAGCAAACCATGTCAAAATTCCATTCAAATGAGAGCTAAAGACCACAATTTATAGGAATCTTATTGTACACTATATTGGTTTTTATTTCCTTATATAACCTGATTTTATTTTTAACTTAAATCTTCTTTAGTATAGCTGTATGTCCTACTTAAATATAGGAGGATCATCACTGCATCTCTTACAGTACAAACATAAAATTGCCTCTAATCAATAAAGATACACTTCTTCCCTAAGAACCTTATTATTATTCTTCCCACGTTTACAGGAAGTTATTGCAAAGGATATTTATCATTTGTTTCCTTATATAAACAGGCTTGATATCACTCTAAATTTTCCTAGATTATAGCTGTATGTCATCCTTGATTAGAGGAGGACAATTGCTGTATCTCTTGCATAAATAGGCAATTGCCTCTACTCAGTAAATATACTCTTCTTCCCCAAGAACCTTAATTGTTTAGATGACGAGATAAATGAGATTTACAAACAAAAATGAGTAGAAGGAATATATTCCTCAACTAGTCTCAAGGTCAGGGAACTAACAGAACAATTGAACTTCCCCAAAATATTCATTATCTTACAAATACCATTAGAGATTTACCGAATAAGCTATAACCATAAACTTTAGAAAGGCCTAGATCTACAAACCTCCCATGTCCTAGGAGTGGAAGGTGCAGCAACAGGACTCCGCATAAGATAATGACTATCAACAATGTTTCCATCCTTAGCAGCATTTGTGAACAAATAGAGAGACCCTTGGTGATGCTCAACTATGCAGTGTGCAATTTCTTCACATTCCCACACTAGTGTCATGCCAGATAACGGGTCAGCTGCATTCATTAAAAAGACCTAAACAATGGTCATCCTTGTATGTCAATTCAATTGCGTCAATCTCAATCATTTCAAATTACTGGGACTTTGCATTTCGTGTTTATACCTTTGATGACGTTGGAGAAAAGGCATGCAATGTCACAAAGTGGAAATCCTTTGTGTTTTTTATGTTAAGATATACATTCTCATCGGGTTCTTCTAGAAGCAAAACATCATTCTCAGTAGAACCAATCATGCTACAGTATATCCTGAAAAAACAATCACTCAGAGATGAACAAGTGGAGAAGCGGTGTGAGGAAATGAATTCATCATTAATTCTGCAGGATATTCACCTATAGGGCCTCTTATTTTCATTGGTAACTACATAAAGAAGAGCCTGTCCATCTTTTGCCCATGCCAAATTTGAAACACGGTCAGCTTGAGGTTTGCTACACAAAGCACCAGAGTTCAAGTTCCTGACAGATAGTTTGAAGCAATCTGTGTCCTTATCATACATTGTATATGCAAGAAACCGATGATCTGGAGATATCTCAGATAGCTCTTCATAAGCATAGCCTTCAGAGCAGACCAGGAAAATCATTAAAGTGATGCCCATATATATTAAAACCACAGGATTGCTAAACTTCAGTCTGTAACTTTTGTTCCCTAACCAAATGAAAATCAGTACCAGCCAATGTTCAAAACTATTGGGAATTAACTAAACAAGCCTGAAAAGATAAAGATGACTACTGAAATGAATATTCCGTACCTCCAAACCTCTCCGCTTCCTGACTATAATCAAGCAGCTTCTGCTCAATTTTCTTGCCAGACGTAAAATCAAAACCAGCGCTTGGGGACTTGTGTGAAATAAACTGCTCATTCAAACTTACCAATCTCCTACACAATACCGGATATGGCTTCCCCTCCTCAACCCTCCTATAATACAACCTGCCAACTCACCCCAGGAAAAAGAAAAAAAAAACAATTGATTACTAAAAACAAATAAAATCAACTTACTCAGTATCTACCGAATCGACTCCTCACACAAGGGTTCCTTCTTTGTTTAAAAATTAAAATTTCATTTCGAAGAGATCAAATTTGAGTCATGAAGAACTAACGGTTAGATGACTCATATCAGAAATTTAAATCAGACCCAATTAAAAATTGCAGCTCATAAGCAAAATAAATACAAGAAAAGGGGGATTTTTGTTAGAAGTACCAGGGGCCCCATTTGAGCGGAGGGGTGGAAAGGTCGAAGTTAAGGCGGGAGCCCATTTCAGACTGGAGCTTCGTCTGGAGGCGGTCGGTGTCGGAGAGGACAGCTTCGGTATACTTCTCTTCTTGTTCCATGTACATGTCCATATGCCTCATTGCTACTTTGTCTTGGAGCTCCGACATCCACGAGTAGGGATCTTCCCAAGTGTGATCATGGAAGGTGAAAGTTTGTGGCTTCTTCGGGGGGTTGGGAGGTTTCGGTGGCGAGGGTGGGGTTGCCGGCTTGGGGCGCTTGTAATGGGCTAAACGGTAGCGGCAGAGAGCGACGCTCCCCCGGTGACGGTGGATAGTGGCTTGGAGGTGGCGCAACATGTCAGTAGGTCAGTAGGAGAAGGTTGAGGCCTTCGAAATGTGAGGTTTTTAGGTTAGGGTCGTGCAAGTTACCCTCGATTCTCCGTCATCTATCGAAAGCCGCTTGAAGCGGACAAGTTACCGGCGCAAATAAGGATAGGGACAGCTGCGGCGGCGGAAGGGAAGAATAAGGGTGTGTCGCTCGTCGCCGACCGATTCAGCGGCGGCGGCTAACGAAGGACACGAACATGGACGGGAACCATCTGTAAATACAGGGACATGGACAGAAACTAATTTTTTGTTTCGTTTAAAACCTTTGTAGGACAGAAACGGATCGTTCTAAAATACAGGGGGTGTATTGATACACCCCCAATCTCCACCGTCCGATTGAAAAAGACAGATTTTGTTTAATGACCCATCAACTCCTACATTTTCTTCTTTTTACGAAGTAGAGATTTAGATTTTATATTTTATCATCCAGGCCCAAACTAGTAAAAATCAAGCAGAGGCAACCGGTTAAAGCCTTTAACTGGTGACTTCTTCCAAATTCACTTTCTGCCGGCAGACCACCGCCGTCCGTTCATCGGTATATCGCTGCCGTCATATCCTTCTTGACACAGGCCTTTGATTGCGCTGCCATTCAATGAGCCACCAGCCAAACCAGCCCGATAGAGCCGTTCGTGAATCTCAAGCTGCAGTCAATCACGAATCCCAAGCCACCGTCGATAGCGAATCGGAGGCCGCCACCAATTGTGACTCCGTGTCTGTCGTTGGTTGCGAATCCAAGGTGGCTATCGTCGTTTGCAAGTCCCAGTTCGCCATCGTTGTTCGCGAATCCTAGTATTGCTGCTTTCCGTTGCTGCCCGTGGTTCAATCGGTGACTTCCCCAAAACTCACTGTTTGCACGTCACCTGTGATCCTTAAACTCACCGTCCACCGTCGAACACACCCCAGGTAGCCGCACGCTCATCCGCTGCCATCGTTGTGAGAATCAGGACAAACCTAATCCGACCCTTGGCCATTCCGTTTGACTTATTGGTCAAACTGCTGTATAGTCCTGATTTTTACGTGTTTGTTCATTTTAGTCCTTATCTCCCCTTTGTTTTATGGTTCAATCACTGACAACATTATTTAGTTTTTCATTTTCATGCTAATTTTATTTTATTTTAATTTAAGTCATGAATTGAATCAAATAGTAGCATGAAATTTTGAATTATAGATTTAATCTAGCTATGTAATTTAAGTAATGTTTTATTAGTAACGATCATCACGAAAGGAAACAGTTATCACAATGTATTAATAGATTCTATTTTTGAAAGGTAAGTAAATGCTTAATTTTTAATACTTTTTTTAAAAAAAAAAATATTTATAGTTATTTTAAAAGAAATATGGACATTTGGATTAGTAACCATAACCCTATTTCTATGTTAGTTTATTTTTGTTCAAAAGGTTTATATGTTTGCAACATTTGTAATTAAGGTGCTAAAATACTTAATAAATCTTAAAGTAAATTGTTCTTGTAGGACTTGGTAAAGTACCAAGGCAGGTTTATTTTGTTCAAAACTGATTAGTCTAATATATTATATAAGATTTCCAATTAGCCTAGGAAAATTAATTTCGAGTTAAGTAGATTTCAGGTTCAGGATTTTTGGGTTCATGTTGATTTCGGGTTAAGTAGATTTTAGGTTCAGGTTTTTAGCATTCATGTTTAATCGGGTTATTAGTGCATAAGCTGAAATGACTAGATCATTAAACTTAATTAGTGAATATGGAAGTTACTTGTTTGGAAGAACCTAAATATAGATTTACTAAATATGGATATTCCTAATATAGACTTACTAAATATGAATATTCCTAATATAGATTTACTAAATATGGATGTTCCTAACATAGACTTATTAAATATGTATGTTCCAAACATAGTGTAGACGTTACATCACCAGTTCAAATATAATGGCGACATTAAAAGAAAAAAAATTAGAATAAATAGATAACATAATTTAAACTCTAATCCACAACTCTAAACGCTAAGCCCTTAATGTAATGTAAAAAACTACTAAATAAAAATTTAAGCCTAACATAACTCTAACATAATCCTAAAACTTAAAATTGTGACTCTAAACTATAAACCTAAACCCTAACCATAAATCCTAGACTTAACCCTAACGCTAAAAACCTTGCCGTAATCTATAAACCTAAACCTAACACTAAGCCCTAACATTAAAACTAAACCCTAAACTATAAACCTAAATCTTAACCTTAAACCCTAAATCTTAATTATAAACCCTAAACCTTAAACTCTAAGCTTTGTCCTAGTTTTTCAATTTTGTTAGCATAGATTTATGTTTTCTACTTGTATTTAGCTACACATATGGTTGTTCTATGAAGAATATTTTTTGCCACTTTTTATTTTATGGTATAATTTTATTGGGTAAAATGCACCATGGGTCACCTAGCTTATTTTTTTGTCCTATTCGGGTACCTTACCTTTATTTTGTCCTAGCGAGGCACCTTTCCTCCTATTGCGCATCCTGTTCAGCTACTTTCCGTCAAATTGGTCGTTAAATTGGATGGAAAATGATGAAGTGACATTAAATAATACTAAAATAAACTTAAAATAACAACTTCAGTCCTCAAACTATTTTAATTACTAATTCTAACCCTTAAAATTTCCCTTAAGCCAATTCTACCCCTCTCATCCCGTTCACCGCCACCTCTCACGCTTCTCCCCCTTCATTCTCCCACCAGTTACGTCGCACCGTACACACCCGGACCATCACCAGTCCCATACTCGCCATTTCCAACAGACGCGTTCATTTTCATTTGCTTGAATTTCTCCAAAACCCAGATCGAAATCTGACCAAACAATCCCCGATGCCCACCGCTGGGAACGATGCTACCGCCTCTGGATCCAGCACTGCCAACGGCGGTGCCAATTCGACCTGCAAGATCACCCTCATCACTGGCATAACCGACCAGGACGACTCGGTCACAGGTTGCGAAATCGCGTCATAGGTTCGCAAATGGATCTACCCCCGATTCGGTGCTCCTCCGTCGGCGAACGAGCGATTGGTGATTGGGGCTGGGCTCGTCAGTGGTGCAGCGACGATATCTGGAAGGGTAGGCTGCTGGAGACGACGATGGCGGTGACCCTTGGAGATGGATCGGATGGTGGTTAGCAGATGACGAGATTGCGAAATCGAGTCACAGGTTCGCAAATGGATCTACCCCCGATTCGGTGCTCCTCCGTCGGTGAACGAGCGATTGGTGATTGGGGCTGGGCTTGTCAGTGGTGCAGCGACGGTGTGGGAGCTTCCTGCTGCGCACGGGCGGTTTGCCGGCGGGGTAGCTGGCGGTGCCTGGAGGTGACGAACGGTGCGACGGAAGGTGAAACGCCGGGGGAAGAAGAAGCAGGGGTGACAACGGCGTGAGGAAAAAATTTGGGTTAAATCATACAAAGAGACGTAGAGGTGAAGAATTCTGGAAGGCGAACAAACGAAGGTGGCGGATGGAGATGGGTATCAAGGACGGCAGAGGAAGGACAGGAAGCTCATTTGATTGCGAATGTGGAAGCTCATTCAGACAGAGGTGGAGGGGCGAGGTGGAAGCTTTACTACTGCTCTGAAGTCGATCCAGAGTAGGGGAGATAGAAGGTTTCAAAGAAATCGAAATTGAATCAAAGAAGAACGAAATAGAGCAACGGGAAGGGAATGATGGGGCGAAATCGAGCAATGCCTGAATCTTAAGGACTGAAGTTGTCATTTTAAGTTTATTTTAGTATTATTTAATGCCACATCATCATTTTCCATCCAATTCAACAACCAATTTGACGGAAAGTAGTTGAACAGGATGCGCAATAAGAGGAAAGGTACCTCGCTAGGACAAAATAAAGGTAAGGTACCCGGATAGGACAAAAAAATAAGCTAGGTGACCCATGGTGAATTTTACCCTAATTTTATTTGATGATTTGTTTTGGATTTTGTCGATATTGATTTGGCAATTTTTGAGAAATAAATTTGAATAAAATTTTATTTGAAATAATTCATTGATTGTGATATTTCTATGATACTGTTAAATTTTTTTTATGATTTTTTTAAATATTAAAAAATATAAATTCATTGAAATTTAATAACATCATAAAAATTATTTTAATTTTCATTTTCATATTTTTCAATTTTTGGGAAAAAGTACAAAAAAATGAAAATAACATATAATTTTTTTCATCTTTCTTAATTTATGTACTATTTACAAAGGGTGCAAAAAATCTAGATATGTGGAATAATATTTATTTTATATAATTATATACATTATTCATATCATTAGTTAATAATTATACTTTTTAGGCCTAAAAAGAAATGATTTATTGGTTTCAAGATATTTAATTATATAGATGATGATTAAATTTATTAAATTGAATATTATTAAATATAATTGCATTAATCAGTTATCCTTTTTACTGAATACATATTTCTACTTATATTATATATTATTATTATTATTATTATTACTGTAAAAAATAATAATAAGAATAAATTGCCTGAATTATATATTCCAATTTTTTTGACAAACAATTAACTAGTACCGATGGACAATTACGGAGACTATTATGGATGCCAAAGGAATAGAATTAAATAGAATTATTTTTTTTAACTTAAGCCATAAAGTAGTAACAAAAACTGAAAAATAGAATGAAAAATAAACTCTAATCCCTAATTCTAATTCCTAATCAATAACCCTAACTAAACCTTAATCCTAACTATAACCCTGTTGCCTAAATCTTAACTTAACCTTCATCCTAAACCTTAAACCCTAATCCCTAATCCTAATGCCAAATCCTAAACCCTAAGGTTAATTCCCTAACTCTAAACATAATCCTAATCTTAACCTCTTATTCCTAAACCTTAACCCTACACCCTAATCCTTAACCCTAGTCATAGCCCTATTCCCTAAACCTTAACCTAACCCTAATCCTTAACCCTAAACCCTAATCCTTAATCCTAGAACCTAACATTAAATCCTTAACCCTAAACGTAATCATAATCCTAACCTCTTAATCATCAACCCTAACCTTAAACCCTAATACTTAACCCTAACCATAATCCTATAACCTAACCTTAATCCCTAACCCTAAACCCTAATCCCTAATCCTAATCCCTAATCATAAACCCTAACATTAAATCCCTAACCCTAAACGTATTTCTAATTCTAACCCCTTAATCCTAAACCCTAACCTTAATCCCTAGTCCCTAACCCTAAATCCTAATCCCTAATCCTAAATCCTAACATTATATATGTAATGATTACATTTAGTAAATTGAATATCGTGAAATATGATTCTATTAATTAATTATACTTTTTACTGGATACATATGTCTACTTATTATCATATTATTTTTATTATTATTATGATTACTGTACAAAATAATAATAAGAAAAAATTGCATGAATTATATATTCTTATTTTTTTACAAGCGATTAACAAATAATGATGAATAATTACGTATTTCATTTTGGAAAAAAAAATAAGTACATATTTTAAGCAAAAACCCCTAACATGAATTCATAATCAATAACCCTAAATCCCAAACCTTAATCCTCAACCCTAACCTTAATCCTTAATTATTAACCCTAACCATAACTTTATTCCCTAAACTTTAACCTAGTCATAATCTCTAACTCTAATCCAAATCAAAATCCTAAACCCTAAACCAATTAACCTGAATCGCATACCACTTAACCTGAATCCGATACCACAATAACCTCATTATCATACCACAATAACCTTAATCTCATACCATATGAACCTCAATCCTATACCATAACCTGAATCTCATACCACTTAACCTAAATCACATACCATTTAACCTCAATCCTATACCATAACCTGAATATCATACCACTTAACCTGAATTCTATACCACAGTAACCTAATTATCATACCAAAATACCCTGATTCCCATACCATATCAACCTAAATCTCATACCACATGAACCCGAATCTCATACCACTTAACCTTAACCTCATACCATTTAACCTGAATCTCATACCAGTACACCTGAATATCATACCATTTAACCTCAATCCTATACCATAACCTCAATCTCATACCATTTGACCTGAATCTCATACCAGTTAACCCGAATCGCGTACCACTTAACCTTAATCCTATACCGCAAAAACCTAATTATCATACCACACTAACCTTAATCTCATACTAGTTAACCTGAATTTGATACCATTTAACTTGAAGCGCATACCAGTTAACCTGAATCGCATACCACTTAACCTGAATTCGATACCACAGTAACCTAATTATCATATCAAAATACCCTGATTCCCATACCATATCAACCCAAATCTCATGCCACATGAATTCTATACCACTTAACCTGAATTCTATATCACAGTAACTTAATTATCATACCAAAATACCCTGATTCCCATACCATATCAACCTAAATCTCATACCACATGAACTCGAATCTCATACCACTTAACCTTAACCTCATACCATTTAAACTTGAATCTCATACCAGTACACCTGAATATCATACCATTTAACCTCAATCCTATACCATAACCTCAACTCATACCATTTGACCTGAATCTCATACCAGTTAACTCGAATCGCATACCACTTAACCTCAATCCGATATCGTAAAAACCTAATTATCATACCAGAATAACCTTAATCTCATACCAGTTAACCTGAATTTGATACAATTTAACCTCAATCTCATACTAGCTAACCTGAATCGCATACCACTTAACCTGAATTCTATACCACAGTAACCTAATTATCATACCAAAATACCCTACTTCCCATACCATATCAACCTAAATATCATACAACATGAACCCGAATCTCATACCACTTAACCTTAACCTCATACCATTTAACCTGAATCTCATACCAGTACACCTGAATATCATACCATTTAACCGCAATCCTATACCATAACCTCAATCTCATACCATTTGACCTGAATCTCATACCAGATAACCCGAATCGCATACCACTTAACCTCAATCCTATACCGCAAAACCCTAATTATCATACCAGAATAACCTTAATCTCATACCAGTTAACCTGAATTTGATACCATTTAACCTGAATCTCATACCAGTTAACCTGAATCGCATACCACTTAACCTGAATTCTATACCACAGTAACCTAATTATAATACCAAAATGCCCTGATTCCCATACCATATCAACCTAAATCTCATACCACATGAACCCGAATCTCATACCACTTAACCTTAACCTCATACCGTTGAACCTGAATCTCATACCAGTACACCTGAATATCATACCATTTAACCTCAATCCTATACCATAACCTCAATCTTATACCATTTGACCTGAATCTCATACCAGTTAACCCGAATCGCATACCACTTAACCTCAATCCTATACCGCAAAAACCTAATTATCATACCACACTAACCTTAATCTCATACCAGTTAACCTGAATTTGATACCATTTAACCTGAATCTCATACCAGTTAACCTGAATCGCATACCACTTAACCTGAATTCGATACCACAGTAACCTAATTATCATACCAAAATACCCTGATTCCCATACCATATCAACCTAAATCTCATACCACATGAACCCGAATCTCATACCACTTAACCTTAACCTCATACCATTTAACCTGAATCTCATACCAGTACACCTGAATATCATACCATTTAACCTCAATCCTATACCATAACCTCAATCTCATACCATTTGACCTGAATCTCATACCAGTTAACCCGAATCGCATACCACTTAACCTGAATCCTATACCGGAAAAACCTAATTATCATACCACAATAACCTTAATCTCATACCAGTTAACCTGAATTTGATACCATTTAACCTGAATCTCATACCAGTTAACCTGAATCGCATACCACTTAACCTGAATTCTATACCACAGTAACCTAATTATCATACCAAAATACCCTGAATCTCATACCATATCAACCTAAATCTCATACCACATGAACCCGAATCTCATACCACTTAACCTTAACCTCATACCATTTAACCTGAATCTCATACCAGTACACCTGAATATCATACCATTTAACCTCAATCCTATACCATAACCTCAATCTCATACCATTTAACCTGAATCTCATACCAGTTAACCCGAATTGCATGCCACTTAACCTGAATCATATACCAAATAAACCATATGCCACATAAACCTGAATATCATACCATATTAACCTAATTTTCATACCATCTACATTTTATATCACATGAACCTGAATCTAATACCATTTAACCTAAATCAATTACCACCTAACCTAATTATTATACCGTTTAGCCTTAATTACATACCGTATAACCTGTAACCTGAACAACAGGTTACAGTTTCATTTTCTTAATTTGTATACTCTTGTGATATTTCTAAACTTGGGTCCTTAATTGATCAAAGACCAAAAGTTGGGGGATGAGTCAGGAAAAGGGGGGTATTGGTACAACCCCCCGTATTTTAGAAGCTCCCGACAGAAACCGTTAACATTGATAAAATTGGCCACATGGCACGCTAGTTTAGAGTGATTTGTCACAGTAGCATAGAAAAAGGGAAGAAAACTACTCCTTTCGTTTCACAAAAATTGATCATTTTATTATTCATAACAATTAATTTATATTTTTTTTAAAAAATTTATTATAAAAATATGAAAATTTTATATAAAAATGAAACTTTAAATGTTATAGTTTCTAAATATCATTTTTAAGAATTTTTTTCAGTACATATTAATATGAATATGTTTAAGTCAAATTTTAATAAATAAAAAATAAAAAAATCAATTAATGCGAAAACAGATAGAGTAATAAAAAAATGAAAGAAAACTAATAAATAAAGGAAGAAAATATGAAAAAGGGATAATTTAAAAAAAAAAAACAAAGAAAGAAATCGAACAAACGCATTCATGCCCTCTCGTCACCACCACCGCCACCATTCATGCCACCGTCCGTTCATGTAGTCGCTTGTTCATGTGAGATCGAGGAGAAATCAATGAGTAATCGAAGATGGAGGAGGAAAAATCGAGGCTTCTTCAAGGCCAATTAGATGAATTCGAGGTGTTCGAATGAAATCGAAAGTGTTCAGACAAATTCAAGGGCAATTGGATGAATTCGAACAGACAAAGGTGGGGAGGCATTCAGACAATGGTGGAGTGGATTGGAAAACGAAGGTGGAGGGGCGTTTGATTAGGAGATAAATGAGGACGAGATTGGCAAACGAAGGTGGAGGGGTGTTCCATTTCGGTGTCAACGGATGAGGGAAGAATCGCACGGATGATGGAAGAGTTGCACAGGAAAGCTAGTGCCATAGGGACAGCAGGGCGGACTGCTGGTGACGATAAGGCTAGTGGCTGGAATGACGTCGGGCAGAGGGAACAGTAGTTCAAGGGTGGCAGTGGCAATTAAGGAGAAATTAGGGTTTTGGGGAAGGGAAATAAAAAATCAGGGACCTAGGCCGTTGTTTTTCCTTTTATTCTTTTCTTCCTTTTTCACATTAGTCTCATCGTGGCAAATCACCCTATGCTGATATGCCATATAGCCAGTTCCATTAATTTTAATGATCTCCATTCTCTAAAGGTTTAAAATAAAACAAAAATTTGAGATTGAAAACTTTCCATGTGAGGTTTTAAGGTTAAGGTCCAAAATAGAATGACAATAAAAGGTTAAGGGCCATGAGTGCAATTTACCCGAAAAATCAAAGATTTCAGATTTATTTGGTCAAAATGCCTAACCCAATCCTTCTTTTTTAAAACCTCATTAATTTTGGTATCAAGATAATCCATTCTGCCAATGTCTCAAATTTATTAATGGTGACATTACTCTGTGTGTGTGTGGAATACTCCTTAGGTTATTTACAATACCGTTAGAAACATACAAAGTCACTAGATCAAAGGAGCAAAGAAAGATCTTTCTACATTGCCACAGTGTCCTAACTACAGTAGTATGCTATAGCGTTCAAGGCTTCGTCGGATGAGAAACTCAAATAAGAGATGTTAGATCTTTAACCTGTTACATGTTGACCAAATATGAGTGAGAAAAAAAATAAGAAAAGAAATAAATTAGAAAAAGAAAATGCTATGAGAGAGGCGAAAACGAAGAAAAAAAAATCCATCAAACTGACACTTAAAAATGATGAGGGGTTTTGTAAGAGTCTAAATTTGTTAGGGAGGGCAGTGAATCACACGACAGGTAGAGAAAGAAGTTTGTTGGTGGCCGGAGAGTAGCAACATTGTCGTGTTCCCTATTCGTAACAGATAAGGAATTCGAAAGTGGCTGAATCTTCTAAAAAGTAAGGTTAATGTGTTATATTTGTGAGTATTTACTGTAATTAGTATAGGATTTATTGGGTGGATAGATTTTGAGTTGTTGTCTGCTGTGTCATAATTTAGGGTTTTTGATAATAGGGATTTTTTTTACGTTGCAACAATGGCAGAAATAGCTATAAATGCTATTGTTATGTCCGTAACGCATTTGTTGATGGTTAATCATGTTTTTGGCAAAATTACCAATGTGGGAACAAAAATTGATTAGAAACAAAGAAAAACGATAAAAAAGGAATAAAATAGGTTACTTAAGAAGAAAAACAATCACTTTTTGTTTGGGTTAATAATTTTTGCTTACTAACGCTTTTAATTTTTTGTCATACGCCTTTTTAGTGAGGATAAAGCTTTTGTTCTGTATTTTGTGGAAGTTTCAAGTTCAAAACAACACTGGAGACCATTTTTGGTATATGGAATAATTATTAGTAAGTATTAAAGCATAGCCTTTTCACCATGTCTTTATAGATTATTAGTTAAAGAAAAGTTAATTTGAATTGATTGTAGGAAGGCAGAGAGGGAGAGATGCAAGACATTTGGGATGTCGTAAGATAGTTTTGTAGGTTATCTATTTTGTAAATCTTTAGGAATTGATTTTTAGTAATAGGAGTGCTCTAAAAATAGTATATTTATAGGCTTGTTTAGAGCATTGGTTGAGACTCAGTTGAACAAAAAAGTGAATATGCAAATAAGGAAGGTAAGGGAAAGGAAAATTTGAAATTAAAGTGCATAGTGGTGCCATTTTGTATGATGATGAATAGATTGTCACAAAACAAGGTACAAATGCTAAAAGATACCGCTTTCAGGAGTTTGTTGGGTATAAAATCATATGCGATATGGGCGGAGTTGTTGTTGAAACTTGTAAAGAATTTTAATGTGAAGAAAAAGATGTTTTGTATTAATGGAAGGGAGTATAAAATTAGACCCGAGGACTTCACTAAGATTATGGAAATTAAGGGTGGTGTGGAAGAAATTGAATTATGTGGAGGTGATCCACCATCTAGAGAATTGGTGGAATAACAAGAGAGAGAAGGATTTAAAATGGATCATGAAGAAAGAAGTTGTGGAGCGTGACTTTCTCTATGGGAGTGATTAGGAGAAAGTGCATTGAGTATTCGCTCTGTACTGTATGGCGAATATAATATGCTCACCAATTTGCATCCATTTTGGCTTGGCCCATTTATCATGTGTTGCCAACATGGAGAAAATTGAGGAGAAAGGTTGGGTAATATTGACAGTTGAACAATTGGCTGCAAGAATTAAAAAGTGGAAGAGTAAAAAGCATGATAAGTTGATGGGATGTGCACTTTTTCTACATGTTAGAGTTGTTTTATTAAGTCTTTAAATTGAACATTTATAAATATTTGGTACTTATTAATTGGATTAGTAAGCGTTAACTATTATATAGAAATTGTGATTTCCTTATTTTGTAGATGTTTTATGTGAGATATGTTGCTGCTGGTTTTTTCCAAATTGATAGCTTGAATCCCATTATTGTTCAACTAAATAAATGAGTAACAAAGTGGTTATTAGCAAATATTGATATAAAGGTAACATTAATTGGATATATATAATGATCATTTATATGTAGATAATTCTAGTAAAATTAAAATGAAATATGCTTGTTGTAGGTTCATGAGAAAAAAGATGGAGTTGATGACTCCAATTATAGGAAAAGAGAGAAGGGGAAAATGTTATAGAAGATGAAAAAGTGAAGGAATTTGAGATTATTGGCGAAAGGAGGACGAGGAACAAAGATTTGAAAAAGGAAGATTGTGATGCAGCTTGTAATAAGAAAAAAGAAGCTGCATGTGTAGAGGGTATTGATAGGACATCAGAAAATGGTGATTAGGGTAGTAAAGATAAAGAAAAATTGGATAAATTAGTTGAAGATGTTGAGAAGGTCATATTGGACGTTGGAAGATTGAGGATAGATGTGACAATGCTTTTATTAACATAGGAGAGTTTGAAAAGTACAATAGAAAAAATTGCACAAAATGTTAATATGCTCGTTGCTGTAGGAGCAACAAGGTAGGGGAGGGATGATTGCCCATACGTCAAATGTTCTAACACCATGGAGGTTCCCAAATGTTTATCCGCATGATGATGTTCCCCATGCATATTATTTTACATTTCTGAAGAAGGCTAAAGATAGCATAAATGAACTGGGTAAGAGGGAAAGAGGATGTGGCTAATAAAGCAGGAATTGTTAAGGAGAAAGATGAGAAACCTAAATAGGAATCACGTAAAAGGAAAAAGAAGGAAGATGAGGTATGTTCACTAAGTGTTTTGAGGGAATTAGAGTTTCCAGCACGAAATGTAGTTGAGAGCTCGTGCAAGAAGAAATTGTGAGTTGAAAGTGAAGAAGATGTGTTGAAGTTTGATGGCGGGGATGAGGGGTATGAGAATGAAGAAAATGAGTAGGTAAGTTTTCTTTTAATAGTACATCAAATATTGTATAATGACAAAATTTGGATCTGGAGATGGTTGTTGTTACAATTGTGATTACACTAAAAGTAGGAAATAAAGCGAATGATCAATTTTTTTATGGAGTAGGATATAACGAGCAGAAAGTTAGAGCATACTATGAAGCCATCACATTTCCAGAAAAATATCCATTATGTGTAGTTGGGAAGTCGGCCAGTACTTTCGGGGAACGGTTTTGGGTTAACCCTTATGTGTTGAAGGCTCGACTGGTTTCACAACTTCCCGAAAATTGTGAAAGATGTGATTTTAGGGATGGGTCTATTCATTGGAACTAAAGTCCTAAAGTCCACATACTGTGATAGATATTTTTACTGTGCTCTCAGTCATTTCTGGTAGGATACGACGTATACATTTCACTTCCTAAATATTGGTGAAATGACTATGACATTATGTGATTTTGTTGCTGTTATGGGGCTAAGGTACACTAGAGCAAGAATACCGGTTAACATGGAGATATACAAGGATCTAGGCACCCTGGTAGAACTTATAGGTGACCACTGGGATATGTTCTATAATAAGAAGAAAGCATCTCTGACGTGATCAACACTTATTCAGGCTATCAAACAAACATAGCTGCAAGGAAAAAACATCTTGTTTGGATTTTCTGGCAATTATGATTAGAATGACTATATTATGTGACACTAGTACACATACTTTTTACACGTGGTGGTTGTCTACCGTTGTTGATATCTCCCACCTAAATATGTATAATTGGGATGGTCCGGCTCTTACTACCTTCTACTTGTACATGGATAACATGAGCAGGGGTGTGCAAGGGAGTTGAGGGTTTTGGTAAGCATGACAGGTAATCTTCCCGTAATTATTTGTAATAATCTTAAATTAATTAGTTTCATAAATGGTTGCTGCTTACTGTGTTCTCCAAACCGCTTACAGACATGGGCTTGTGAGTACTTCGTTCAGATTGATCCCTCCTTACAATTGACGAGGTTAGACTCCTACCCTCGTGCAAAATGCTATGTTGAGGGCTAAATGAGGGGCATGACTTGTAACACTGAATGATATATTGAGCAGTTCAAACATATGACTACTTCAAGAGTCATTTGGTAGCCATGGGATTGCATGAACAATAATCTCCTCGATTATGTGCACTAGAGCCTTACCTCCTCGAGGACAAGAATGTTACTTGAGGGTCCTTGTGGTCGAGTGTGCCATCTTTCAGAAAGGGTGTACCGACAAAATGTAGACCAACTACCACATAATGAAAAGTTGGTACCTGATCATCCTCCTGCTTCAATGTTAAAGAATAAATGACATTCTATAAAACTTGAAGCTGCACTCGAGGGTACATGTTGGGATCACTTTGTCAAACGTTTGGAAGACGGTGGCTATATGGTTTCGTGGGCGAGATAGTAGAAAGACCTATTGCAACAGTTGGAAGGAAAGTGATCCTCCACCTTTAGCTTCCAACATTGATGTGCCTTCTACATTCATCGCACCAGTTCCAGATACAGGAATTTTTTGTGCTAAAATAAATATACCATCTAGTTTTATGTTGCTGCTTGATATCGACATGATTAAACCTAAACTACTATGGATCCTAAAGGTTGCTGATAAGGATGTTGATCTAGCAATCAAAATTGTTAGTTTATTATAACACCCTGATTTATATTTATTTCACTCAAACACAATATCTCTCATCTGATTTGTAAGATATCAACAAGTAAAGAAGCAGTTTGCTGAAAAGTTGTTGAGGTTGGTTGCAATCATTAAAAAGGCTGTGACGGAGAGAATGTTAAAGGAGGCTAGCAAAATAAAATTGAGAGAATGCGTAAGTGATTTAATGATCTCGTAATACCTACTTATTGTTAGCTATGCTCATGCATAACTTCTTCTCGTTGTAGTTCACTTGTGGGAAAAAAAGACCTACATGGCCTATTCGATATGGGAATGAAATGGTGCAAGAACAAGACTTCGCTAGCTCAAATAAACACGATGACACAGATGATGCTAATGATGACGAGGAAAACCCTAATTCTCTTGATGAATTAGTACTTGCTTGACAACATGGTGATGGTGATGGTGATGGAGAAGATAAAGGTGATGGAGAAGATGAAGATGATGGTGATGAAGAAGATGAAGGCTCCGATGATATAGAAGACTCTAGTGACAAATAAGATGATGATAGGATTGATTCAACTTATCAACCAAATGTCTTGGAAACCCGTATAAAAGAGGTAGAAGACGGGCTTGCCAAACGGGGAGGAGAAGGTGAAGAAGTTTCTTAGTAATTCAATTTAAGCTTTAGTTATATGTTTTCTTGGAAGGATTGACATAATGCTAAGGTATTATTATCTTTGTGTTTGGATGTTTAGATATGTATCCTTGTTTATTAATCGACATTTTCAACATGGTCATTACTCTTTCATCGATTTCCCTTTTTTTTTTTTTTAATTTCAAACTCTTTTATATAACCTTTAATGCTTTTCTATTTATTCAAATGCTTTTCTATTTATTTCAAACACTTCTTTTTCACTTTTCTTAACCTACAATTGCTTTTCTTAATTTTTTTTTCATTCTTATCATTTTTACTCTAACATCATTGTTTTTCCTAACCTATAATTGTTTTTACTAACCTATAATCGCTTTTCCTAACCTATTATCACCTTTTCAAACTCCATAATCCTTACTTAAAACTAACTTAATATTACTCCAACTTTTTTTACAACCATTTTTCCAATAACATAAATAACAACACACATATCATTCCAACAATCATTCTTGGCTTGAATATTATCCCCACTAACTATACTAGGAATTATCTTGATTATTAGAAGAACACTAGTTTGGCTTATATATCCCACTCATACCCTTCTTAAATGTCCACCTAGCATATTGAGACTATAACAAACTCTAGAATGACATACCTTAAATATGAAAAGAAGTTATCACAAAATCAATCTTTTGAGACAATGACATAGATTCATTGCCTAGTTCTTTGACATCTGGGCAAAATAAAGAAACCAATACACCATGCTTACCACCATTACAACCTCTTGGATCCTCCATTCTAAAATTTCCACCTGGATTTTTGGTATGTAATGAAAACACATCACTTACAGGACCTGTTTATGGCGTTCTTTACGAATATCTACTTCTTTCATGCACAATCTTGTTGTGTGATCAGTTCCACCATATTTCTTACACTTCACCTGCCGCTTATCATTATTTGTTCTATTCCCCTATGCATTCTTCCACTAATCACAATTGGATTTTGAACCATATTTGGATTCAAATCTGTGACACCATTATGCATACTCGACTTCCCTTTACATACCTTCTCATATAACTCACCCGTCCAGACAGTTAATCTACTCAATTCTTCTCTAACTTCATAAAACCCCTCTTTATCACACCTAGCAGCAAGGTAAAAGTTTTTATTTCCCATTGTTGTTAGCTAACTCTGCCTTACACTAAACACCTGCTCCGTATCACAAGTTGTTTATTTTTCACAATTGTTTTCAGTTACTTTCTTTGTTTCCTTTGTCCATCGTTTCAATATCAAGCTCTTTGGGATTTTCATTACATTTTACAACTTTAGCACAAAGAATATGTATCAGCATGAAATCCCTAAATCATAGTTAAAAAAACTATTACCACTAATTCCAATTGTTCAAACACCACTAAATTAACCAGATAAACTGTACCTTTATATGTTGGTTCTCTGCATGAACATTTCCATATCTCTTTATTCTAAAAGTTTTGAACCATCAATAGTCTTACCCCACTGCCATATCTACAAACACGATAGATTTTATCCTCACCATTGACGTAATAAATAACTGATACATAATTAGCTTATTCTATTATCTCACTATGCACTTTCTAAAACATGGTAGACATGTACACCTCACTTGCATGAATCTCATGTAACCTAAGGTGGGTAATAAATTGAGGATTTTTATGTCTGCTGTTAAAGTTATTTACAACCTCATTCCTACATAATCTTCTTTATGCTACATTGACCTGTCGAACAAATTCATATAGTTTCAACTTGCTTCCAAGAAATCTTTTTTGAAAAGAGTGCATACCTTTTGATCTTTAATCACTTATTTGGCCTACAAAAAACCAATCCTTTAAATATGTGATTGCCCACATTTCACACTTCTAATAAGTTTCTTGGACTCAATCATTATCCTCTAACTCAAAGTTTACCACAATTGATGCCCACTGATTCTCAAATCTTTGACATCATCCACACCATTCATCAACCTTGCAAATTGATCTCCAAATCCATCAACCTTCGCATTCTTTTTGCAATTGCCTTGCAGGTCCCAAGAACATAACCAGTCTCTTGCATCTGAAAACACTTTGTTTATGACTAGTTTTATTGCTTTATATCCATCCATTATAATGGCTGTAGGAGCCTTACCCCCCATACAATTTAAAAACCTCCCTATAAGTCATACAAATCCTCTTTCTGATTGATTAAACACCAATGCATATCCAAACACTTTGCTGTTATGATGGTGATTTTACACCTATAAACACTACATACAGTAATTTGTATTAATTTGTATTGTAAGTCAAATTAAAGCCAACAACATCATCAAAGCAAGCATAATCCATGTGTATTGCACTATTAACCTAGAATATATACTTCAATCCATTTTCCTTATTAATAGCAGACTAACAATAAAATTCTAGATCTCTACTTGCATAGTAGGTCAAGTATGCAATTGTTGTCTCAACATCTCTACATAATATTTACTTCCTTTTGTCACTATTTACATAGTTATATAAGTTCTTCATTACAAAACCAACATTTCCATAATCTTCAGCAACATGCACCATGTAGTCCATTATTTGACTTGTCTCCATATCAACCTTCTTTATTTGTTTTGCTTGCTCTTTATCAACAACATTCATGCGTATATAAGATCAACAAATGTGCACTTATTGTTTCTCAGCAAGAGCAAAGTTGTGGGTGTTGTTGAACTCTATCACAACAATTTTTTTTTTTGAAATGCATGATTTAAGTTTACCTGACAAGATGTTAGACATCTACATTTACTCACTCTTATGGCTTTTCTCACTCTTTCTGATGTTTGCAATTTTGACACATTGTATCCCTCATTCCTACAAATTCATCTCTTATAGCATATGCCCTTGCTATCAAGCTTGATATCTTTCTTTCTCATTGAAGACCCAATCACGTCGCAAAAATTATTATAGAAGTAGTCTGCACTTTCAATTGACCCAAACTTAATCCCATTAAAATCTTCAAGCATCCATTCCCCCAAAGGCTTATTTATCTTTACAACTATTGCATTCCATAAATCATGAACTATGGTATCGTCTTTCATTTTCTCTTCCTCATTAATACCTATTTATATTTCATGTTCACTTTCATATTGATTATCTCTGCTTTCACTAACTCTTACACACATTTGGTTAGGTAATCCTTCAAAACACAATGTGGTGTTACCATGAGTGTTATCTTGCCCTATATGTTCACTTTGTACTAAATTGACTATTACTGTCCATTATTTTTTACTTAAAATAAAAATATAACCAATTTAATAATATTCTAATCAACAATAAATTGCATCCCTTTTTAAGTTTCATAATCACTTTTTATTTCATTCAATTGCTTTTATTTTACTAGTTTTTCTTTGTGACTCTTCCATATATCGCTCTTGTTTCATAATCATGCTTTTCCTAAATACTACTTTATTTGTTATTTTACACTACAAATATATTTCTATTGCTTTTATTTGTCTGTAAACATAACTTTTATGTTTTAATCACTTTTATCGATTGCTCCTCACACATTCATTAACCCGCATTTCCACACTGGAAATAGCTACTTAGTATAAACAAATGCGACTTAGTTATACTAAAAGCGTCTAACTTAAGAAGAACAAAACTACTTAGATTATGACAAATTTCTTATTCAAATAAATTTTTAAAACAACAATAACACTAACCTCAACTTTTTCTTAATACTTCAGCACTAACATAAACTTCTGTTACTCTTCCATAACATAGATTCCAACTTTCATGCTCTTCTTTATATCTTCATCAACATAGATGATCATGCAGTAACAATGTAGCAATTTTTCTGAAATTTTCAATTCAACTCTATTGACATTTCTCTTTTCAGCTTAGTCTCCCTCTCCTATCTAACGCATTTACATTTACTTGTCTTTACCAACCAATCTACTTTTTACTAACAATAAAAATGCATTAACTTCCTTCTTCAACCCCTACTCTCTGACTAGACTACTATTCTGTTTTAATTTCAATTTTCATTCATTATAATTACCTTTACCTAACATATCACAATTTTCTCTCTTACAAAAATCTTTCAACTTTTTTCACACTCTATTTTTTAAATTTCTTATTCCCATAAACTATATAAATGTATTATAGCTTATTTTAATTACAACCATTAAATTCATACTTAATTCTAACTTTTTATTATTTCAACTTGCCATATTTTGCCATTTATTATCACCTCCCACACCAATACATCTAGTTGTCAGGTTATAATTAAATTTTTTACACATTGTTATTTTTTTGTCATTTCTACCTTATCCGTTATGGCAATGTGCCGTTACAGCAAACTAGAATCTTCCACCAAAGAGTCCCATTGTAAATTGTTATATGGTAGAGTTGGTTGGCTATTTCAAGGTTTAGGGTATAGTGTTTTAGTGAACATAGCTTTTTCGTTTTTGTTTTGGTGGTGTATCTTAGATTGGTGCATATAGAAAAACTAAATTGCTACATTGTTTTTTTTTTTTGTGAAGTGAGATTGCATTATGAAAAAAGACAATAAAATTAGTACAAAAACTACACCCTTTAAGAAGGATGGAAATTTGACCCTTAGTTACAGCTTTTAAGAATAGATATCTCAGCCACAAATGCAAAAAGTTCAATTTTACAAAAGTCCGAATACTTCTAAAACACAAGAGTTTCCTCATGCTCCAAGGTTGCTCCTTTCCTAGCCAAAGTGTCCGGCACCATGTTTGCCTCTCTATACACATGTTGAAGCTTTGTATCCTGTTTGGATTCCTTAAACAACCTAAAATCTAGTAAAATTATCTAGGCTAAATCCAAGTCAAGGAAAGACTAAATTTTACTTTGATGGAGTTGATGATGAGAAAAAGCTGTGAATTTTGGAAGATCTAAAATTCTAGGAAGGTTCAGTTCCTTTTAGCTACTTGGGTGTTCCTATCAGTTCATCATGACTTAAAATTACTAGTAGACTGAATTCTTGGGATGCTAAGCTTCTCTCTTATGTAGGAAAATGATAGCTAATTCATTATGTTCTTCAAAGTCTTAGAGTTTTCTGGATGTTTATTTGTATTTTGCCTAAGGAGGTTACCAAAAAGGTGGAGGCAAAATATAGGAGTTTTTTATGGAATGAAATGTTAGTATCTCTCTTTTAAACTGATTAAAGCCATTAAAAAAAAAGATATTTTATGGATCAAATGGGTGCATGGCTATCACTTGAATGGAAAAGAGATTTGGGAGGTTAAAAAGGCTCTATTGACTCCGCCATTTGGCAGAGCTTGCTGAAGGTCATAATTTTATTCTATTTAAGGGTGGGGTCGACTAGTCAAACTAAAGCTATCAAGGCAAAAGTGATGTCTAGTGATAGGATTCAATTGATTGTTTATGACACTTTGAAAGTGAAAATTCAAAGTAAGGGGTGGTTTAAGCTTTGTTAGGAGTCATGGGAGCTAACACTGATTCAATTTTTGGAAAGTCATTCAAGGTGGTCTTCTAGCTAGTCCAGGAGTGAATGAAGCTTTGGGGGTATCACTCACCTTTAAATGCTACCTTTGTAAAAAGAAAGATGAGACCTTGGAGCATGTTTATGTAAGTTGTGAATTTGTCTGGAAAATTTGGGTAAGGTTGTCTGCTTAGCTTCAAGTAAATTAGGTGGCGAGGAATGTGATAATTTTTGCGTCTATACAGAGAGCTTAGGAGTAGGCACATCATCAGGTGGATTAGAAGAGTTGGTCTTTTAGCGGCTGCTTATCATATTTGGATGGAACGCAACAATCATCCTTGCTATGGAAAGAGAACCAGGAAGGTTGAAGAGGTAGTAAAGCAGATTCAAACTGATGAGGCTATTAAATTATATATGATCCTTTTATTCCCATTTGTTAAAGTCTAGCTAGTGTACATATGTCTTGGAAGCAAATTGATCCATGGGCCTTTTTTTTTTGTTCTTTTATCTTCCCTAGGTATACATGGATGTATTGGGATTTGCTTTTATATAAAAGTTTTTGCCGGTTAGCTCTTAATTAGTGACCAATTAACAGAAATTGATTTTCTATATTCTGTTTACTTATATTATTAATATATAGATTTAGTTTACGTATAGATTATATTATTACTAGATAGATCAAATTATAGTGTATTATAGGGTTTAAAGACTTTTTCACTCTTTGAACTTTGCCAGCTCAGACTTTGTTACCCTTGAACTTTGACTTAGGTTCACTTGCCTCTTAAAACTTTGTAAATTCATACATTTTACCTCTCAACCTACTTCAATGGCTATATAAGTTATATGGAGACTGAAACAAAGATAAAACAGAAAATAAAGGGCTAGCTAACCATTTGATTTGAACTTTTACATTATTTTGGTTATTTGATTCAATCTTTTCAATTCAAGCAATTAAGGCTGTATAATGTACATGACAAATCCAACCAGCATTTTACATTGAGCTATGATTCATTTAATTCAAGTACTAAACTTATTGTCAAAAATAGAGGTTTATGTGAGAAAATGGCTTGTTAGTTCTTATTCAATTTTATATTCTATTTTATCTTTTTTTTTGTCCTCATGTAACATGAATAGCCGTTTAAATGGGTTAAAAGAGTGAAAGGTACTGACTTTCAAAGCTTGAGGGACAAATGAACCTAAGTCAAAGTTCAGGAGTAAAAAGATCTAATATGGTAAAGTTAAGGGGTGAAAGGTGTTTTAGGCCTATATCATAATATAGCTTATATGATTCTTATAGCCTGTAATGATTATTTTAGGTATATACATTATATTATTAATATATAGACAATATTAAAAAACTAGAAAATAATTTATCCGTCCCATATTCATCTAAATATTTGACTTTTTTTTTTAAGAGTTTGACTTGAATTTGTCCATATTATTGTTTGTTAGAGAAAATTTAAAAAATATTATTAAAAATTATAAATCTTTATTTATCATTTATATACAAACATGTTGAAAATAAAAATTTATAGATTAAATATTGTATAATGAATATATATATATATATATATATATATATATATATATATATATATATATATATATAAGTTGAATTCTAGCACGAAATGCTATTAATAAATATACTAGATCATTTAATTTCATATCAGTCCCTTTATTTTAAATATCGTATGGTTTTGGGTCTTAACTTATTAATTGTTCTATTTTTGTCCTAAACATGTGAAAAATATTTTAGTTTGGTTCATCACCAAGTGGTGTCTCATATTATACTTTTAAAAAAAAATTTCATCCAAATTTTTAGTTTCCTAAATATCCTTTCTCCAATCAGCTATTATATTATAAAAATGTTAGTTAAATTTTTGGATTTATTAATTTAAGTTTTAACAATATATATTAGATGAGTAAATTTCATGATCAGTCCATTAACTTTAAATGACATACTATTTTAGTCATTAACCTATCAACCATTTTATTTTAGTTTAACGAGTAAATTACATAAAAAAAATCCAAATCTCTAATTTGGGTTGCATATGCAGCTCTAACCTCTCAGTTGTTACTTAATGATCCCAAACATTTTCTTCCCATTGCAAATTCACTTCTGGCCCTAAATTAGACCAAGTTGGTGTAGAAATTTGATTTATAGAGAAAAAATAGCTTTCAAACTGTTTGAATTTATTAACTCTCATATAACTATTTAATATCAACTTTTTAAGTTCTAATTTAAAGTATTTGGTTTTTTTTCCATTTATTCAAAGTGTCCTATAATTTTTTTTATAGTTAATGTATTATATAAAAATATTTATTTGCCCCCTGCAAATCAGTTTTTTTGTACCAACTTGCTTTAAAATGGGTCCATGGATGAATTGTTATAAAGAGAAAAGATTTGGGACCATTAAGCAACAAGTGAGATATTAGGGATTTGCAACCCAAAACTGAAAGTTTGAGAGTTTTAGTGCAATCTATCCTAATTTCAATCCATTAAAAGTGTTTACTTTGGTCTTTCGTCAAATGTAATCACATATGTATAGTGAGAATAAAAGTACAATGTCATATAGGAATCCTTAATACATGTACATTTATATATATTTAATAAACAAAGAAAACTAAAGGTTAAACTACAAAGATTATCTTACTATTTCACAAACAACGAGATGAATGATTTAAATGCTATTTACAAATCCCTAAATGCATTCTTATGCATAATGATCAACAAAATTTTATGGTGGAAGTATAAAAATTTTGCTCTTATCTAGCCAATTTGTCTCATTTCTAAAGTATTATATAAGCTATTAATAATTATATCCTTCTATCTAAAGAAAATCAAACACTTTTATCTCCTTTGACAACACTTATTCACCTACAATTTCCTTTTCAAAATTTTTTCCTCCCAAACTAAAATGTCCCGAAATCCTCTTAATTTTAAAGAAATTCAAAGAAATAAGAAACTTATATTTCTTCAAATACCTTATGCTTACTTTCTTTTTCAGCCACAAACAACTTAACTATCAACAACTTTTGTTAATTTAGTCAATTTGAGAATAGCCCATAAATTAGCATTTTCTCTTTCAATAGAGATAAACTTAATGTCAACAACAACTTTTACTTTAATTCGATGCCATATATTTTACTTTTCTAGAGCATAATATTTTTTTTCCTCACTTGATTTCAACCATTCTATTGTGAATACATTATAAAAATGTTCTTTCATATTTTTTGTAACAATTTATAAATCAATAATAAGTGAATGTCGTGAACAAAATGATTAAAAAACTCATAACCTCAAGTGCTACAGTTAATTCAATAGCTGTTTTTTTTTTCTATCTTTTTTTCCACAACATAATCCGTCTTCTCTTTTATTTTTTTCGCAATAAAGACCGTACTTACCACTTACTTATAAATTGTATTATTATACAAAATAGTTATTTTCTCATATATGTTGATTTTAAAAAAATATATAAAATTTATATTACTCCAGAATTGCCTTATTTTATCAAAATTTCTTAAATTTCTACAGTAATTAATAATCAAGATAAAAATTTGATTCAATAAACATAAATTCTTGAAACATTAAAAGAAATACTAGCTTGCAAGGGCATTGAAAAAGGAAAAATTACAATAAATCTCCCTGAGGTTTAGCAAAACCTACGATTGCCTCCTTGATATTTGTAAAACCTACAATTGCCCCTTCAAATTTTAACACCTTTAATCTCAATTAAGACAAAAAAAGGAGGAAATTTGTTTTACTATCCTAACTTTCTTTGTTTGATAACTTTGCCTCCCAACTCCCATCCCTCCCACTTTACTCCTTCGCCCTTATCGTTTCTCCCCGCCAGCCTAACTCTTCTCGGCTTCATCGCTTCTTCTTTTTCTTGCTTCTCTTTTACAGCCTCATCTTCGCCGTGTTTTTGGCTCAACCCTTATAGCTTTGCCTTCTTGTTGTGCGTCGCCAACACTCGTCCTCGAGAATGACACGGCCTCGATGATTCCCTAGCGAGATTCAGGAGGCATCGATGATTCGCGATAGTTACCGGATGAATGAGGGAAGAGGGAAATCGGGAGGTGATTTGCTTTTTTATTCTATTTTTTTTCTTAATTTTTTTTTAATTTCCTCTTGGCTGTTCATCTATAACCGGCCGACTGTCATGGTTACTGTCTTTTGCATTACAATTGTTCTGTTAATTTAAAAGCACTATATCTCTTGTCATTTGGAAATTCTGAAGACTTCTGCTCATAAATGCATGCAGATTTCACAAATTTAGTAGTATAAAAATACAATTTTTATGTTGCTTCATGAAAAAAATACTAGGTCTTATCTGGATGTTTGTGGAACTTGTGATAAAAATGAAGCTGAATTAGTTCTGGAGTTTATAATAGTAGTTGTACTGATGGTTAGATTTATAATTTTATATAGTGGTTTTGTAATTTTTAGGTCATGGCGCATCGACTTCCTCTTGGTCGGCAAGGTAATGGCCATGCCCTGTCACATAACCCTAATGGTGGAGTTCTAGGACCGACCAATTTTATTAGCACTACCTGCCGCTGGCCTTTAAGTTGCACCGTTCTGCTTGTAGGGGTAGGGGGCATTTGGATAGTACATTTTTCCTATGGATTTGGCTAGTGGAAGAAAGGGAGGCTACATTTAGCCTCAAGTTTCTACTTCAACCCACCTTGGTGGGGTAGCATAGGGGTCCCAATTTGAGTTTGGGCATTTCCCTGATCGATGGGCCTCTTGATTGCATGACGATGTTTTAAAGTATGGTTCAGACTCTTTAGAGGGCATTCCCAAAGATGAGATGCTCCCACAGGGGCAACAACCTCCGATAGGTGAAGATGAAAGGATCTATATTGTCATGTTTGAGTAAGTCTTACAATTTTTTTGTAATTGTAATTACTTAGTACTAAGGACATTGTTTTGTTCGATTGTAGTTTCTTGAACGACCAATAGGTGAATAATAAAGTGAGTGAGATTTCTTAGCCACTTTTCAAGAACGAGGTTAATGATTTCATGGAGACCTCGAAGAATAGGAGAATAGAGTCTTTAGTGCAGCTACAGTTATGACTATTTGATTTCGCTTAATTTTTTTTCTTATGCTTTATTGTTTAAGATAAGTAGCAATACCACAGAAACTAACAACTTTGGTGCTTAATTGAAATACTTGTGAAAGTTAGGTAGTAAAATGTAAGAAATTAAAAAGCTGAGGTATGTATAGAATTAATATCATGATTCTTGGTAATAATTGCAAATGTTGTTTAGGAGAGGTACCTACCTGAGGTCCGACTGCACCATGGGGTTGATCCAAGTAAACATCCCCAATTCGATGCAGATGCATTACTGGTGGGCAAAGAAAAGGAGAATGCGCATGTGTCTCATGATTCCATATTGTTCCTGAGAGATTTCGGCATGCTCGATCAGAGGTACCTATATTATGTTTACTATAATTTTATGATATAAATTATCATTTAACAAAAGTAAGTTCTTTAATTAATGTTGATTCATTTGGTCCACAAACATTATAGGGTTTCTTGGAAGAGCACATGTAAGAGCTGTTGCAGCAATATGAGCAGTTGTCTGCTGAGTAAGCAATGCTTTTTTCTATGCTATCTCAGTTGCAGCAGGAGCTTATACATATAAGGTGTGATGCTTTTTGGGCTCAGATGGAGTATAACAAAGCCATGGAGGAAAGAATAAAGAATCATGAGGATCGTGTTGGTCATGACATCCAAGCTGCCTTGGTTGTTGCCCTTGGCAGGTTACAATTAGTTGGCACCATTCCACTAGGAATTGACCTGGTTTGGGTTGTCAGAGGATCGGGCTCTAAGGCTACTCCCGTTGATGCTGATGATGTAGGGAATAATGAGGACACATCAGATGCAGAGGATAATGAGGGATCAGATGAGAATCCACATCCTTAGTACTTAGGAACAATTTGTTATTGAAGGATGATATTATGAACGTAGGATGCGTCTTGGACAAAAGGATTAATTGGCAGAGGGATAGGCATGTGTGCATGAAAACATTGTCAGGCGGTGTTAATTTATGATAGTATGAATGCCAATGGGCGTGATGGATATGTATTGCTTAGCAACTAGAGCAGTATCTTGGTATTTAAAAAAAAATCAATTGGATATTTTCAGATTTATTATATATTTTACATTAATGACATTTGGATTAATTATTTTAAAATTATATTATTTAAAATTATTGCTTTCATTACAACATTATATTTTAATTGTAAAGTTATAAATAACTAATTAAATTATTAATATTACTACAAACAATTTATAATTGATATTTAATATAAACAACCAATAGCCACAATCGCCAAAGCTGTTGCTACAGATGGCAACCGTTTTAGTCGGTTTTAAGCTATTGATTGATTTAAGTAGTTGCCATTGGTGATCTCCTAACGGCCACATAAGCTGATTGCCAGATTTGGTCGCAAGGCCAGTCGCTCTATCCTGGAGACCAAAGATTTGGTGACCGCCATGTTTGGTCATTAAAAGGTGAGTTGTTGACTAATTCATCAGCTGATTTTTCCATTTTCTTAATGAGTTAGTAACTTCAATTAAATGACTTCCATTTGATGCCACCCATTGATTAGTCAGCTAAGATTACAAGTTGGGGAAGAGCTAGAGCTAGCTATAGGTTGAAAATGATAGGTTGCACACCTAGGCCTTTCGAGTGGAGACTCAGCTTTAGGCTCAGATTTGAGCTGAAGCCCAGTGAGAGGCTAATGTTGCATTAAGTGCCACCCTCAATCAGTTAGTAAAGAGTTGTGTCCTACTAACTAATTAATCTTCTGGTTGGTTTATGGTTTTGTCCCTTTGCTTTGGCTGATTTGAATGTGATGTGAACCCCATACATGTATGAATGTAGAAACGCACTTAGAATGGTATTCAAGCTTCAAGACTAGTCCAAGAGACTAATAAATACCTTCACCTATAACTAGCCTGTGATTACAAATGAGAAGTGTAGGGAAGAACACAAGAGAGTGGATGAACCTAGTATGCCAAGTGAAGTTCGCAAGGAACTTGAGAGAGTGCTTAATAGCAACTATGTATGTTTGTAATCTTGTTGTTAAAATAATACATGCTACAGCCTTAAATAATGTTCTTGGCCAAAAGACATGTAAAATCCTAAGTAGTAACTCAATAGAAGTCCTAAACTATAAGGGACTCCTAGTTAGACCTAGTAAGAGCCCTAAGACACACTAAGGGGCTCCATGCGTGTGAAATGTGTTTCCTTAGTCTAATTAACACACATGCACATCAACCTACCCAGTTTAGGTATAAACAAGCTAAATAATAATTAATAGAAACAAATAAATGGCCTTAGGATTATGGTTTTTAATTTCATACATATCGGTACTGGAGAGAAAACGAAATGATATAGGCTGGAAATATCTCAAAATGCATACCAGTTTGTACTGGTATGTACCGACTATCTCGGCGTACTGGTGACTTAGTTATACCGGTTTTCTACAATATAGGCTTTAAAAAAAATTAAAAAAAAATTAAAAAACGTAAGAAACCTAAATCCCTAAATCGTTTGCATTTTGTGTCTTCTGCCATTTACTCCTAAAGTGCGCGAGAGGGCAATGAAGGCTATCAAGCACTGGCAACATTTGCATCTGTATGAGGGAGCTGTGCCTCCTCGTCCATTTTGCTCTACCACTGTAGCCTCCACCCATCTACCACCACCTCCGATCCTCCACTCCACCTACATCTGGCACTTTGCGATTTGAGTTTGGGAGAGCCGAGAGGGCAACTAGATAGCGAGTAGCGAGTGGAGTAGCCAACCGTAGCACCTCCTCACCATTTGTGCAACTCCATCACCACATCTTTCATCTAACAGCACTTCCACTCTATTGCCGCAAAAAGAACTCTTCATAGAAGGTTTATTTTATTGCTTTTTTTTTCATTTTTTTTCCATTTTACGTTTGGTTTGGTTTAATGTAATTGATTTGTATATTGTTGTATTGTTCTTGCTTTGTGAATTGTGAGTTAAAACTAGTTCCGTTTTCATTCTGTTGGCCATCGTTCTATCCCTAAAAGAAAATATTATAGAAAAAGTTAGAATTAGCCATTTTCTTTATACTTTTTGTAAATGTATAATTTAGAATTACCATATTCTTTATACTTTTTGCATATGTATAATCATTTTGCAAGTTGTTTCTTTTTATAAAATTTTTAATGCCCACAACATTTATCTCAAATAGATGGTTTCGTTTAGAGCTAGAGATGATGGCTAACTCAATTTCTTATTATAAATTGAAGATTCTCTAGCCTTTCTTGTCCTATCTTTTTGTTTGGTTCCTATTATATTGTTCGGTTCCTATTATTATTGTTATTACAATTATTCATTTTTTTGCATCCTGGAAATGCTCAAACATGAAATGATTTCTTGATAACAAAACATTGCAAACAGGAAATTATAGAATTGGTCATGTCCAGTGACATTGTGTTAATAATATTTTTTTTAAATGTTAAAAGAATTTACAACTAGAGCAGCAAGAGTAAGTGCTTTAATTTCAATATTTAGTCCATTGTAGCTATAATTTGCCAAAGTTAATTCCCTTCTTATAGCTTCATGATTTGTTTCGGCTTGGGCTCTCATTTTTTTTTTATTTGTGAATGGATGTAATCAAAATAAGAACTTGGGTTCATTTATTGCTTTTGTTTAACTACTAATTTTTAACTACCAATGTTATTGCTTTTTTACATTCTAGCTTTTGTGTTCTATATGTTGGTGTATCATGTGTTGATATGTTTTATTTATATATATGTGATTTGTATATATATGTATAAAATTTATTATAGACAGGTACATCCGAGACATACCACTGAGACAATCCCGGTACCTGAGACCGTACTGTACTATTAAAAAAAGGGCATAGCTTCCGGTATAAGATTTAAAACCTTACTTAGGATGCAGGCCATCTAGGGTGCCCCCTTGGAGCGATATGGTGCACGGTGGAGTTTAGGTGCACTTGGGCTTGGACTTTAAGAATGTTGATCCATGGTGTATTTCCTTCTAAGTTCAGCTCACTCTAGCTCTTGGTCAAGTCCTTAACCTCCTGGTTCTTGAAGAGCCCCTCAATGAGCTGTCGGAGTGCTACATTGAGCACCTTACTCGTAGCCCTTTTAAGTGGACGTAAAGTGATCTGTAAGGGGTCCTTGGGTGATCCTTGCTACATGCTAGACTGATTCTCATCATCTCACCTCCTTAAAAGGATTCATCCTCGAATATGAAAAATTGTCAAACAAAGACAAATCGACAACATTAAATGTAACACTAACATTGTACTCACCTAGTAAATCCAGCTTGTAAGCATTGTCATTGATCCTCTCCAAGACTTGAAAGGCACCATTTCCTTTAGGGTTTAGTTTAGTTTTCCTCTAAGCAGGGAACCTTTCCTTCCTCATATGTACCCACACCTAATCACTTGGTTAAAAACCTACCTTCTTGCGCCCTTATTGGCTACTTGAGCATAATGCTTAGTCTTCTTACCAATATGTGTGGCCAAAAGGCTGGCTGATGCCACTCCAGGCCTCACAAAACTGCTTAAGCACTAGAAGCACGAAGGAGTCCCACATCCAGGTACCTTGGAAAAAATGGGACACCAGCATGAAAGTCACCTCATATCACCTATGGAAAGACCTCAGAAACATTCCCTGACCAAGTTCTCTATCCTCATTAACTAATGAACTACCTTCGCACCTCCCCCTTTTTGTTAGGAGTTCAGCCTAACTCTACCGAGGTCTCCCTAAAAACCCTAACATGACCATCATAGTTGTTGCACTCTAGCAGTTGTAACCCAAGTGTAGGTTATCGCAAGTAATAAATTCTTGGGAGTCCAAGTGTCAAATCACAGGGAAGTGAATTAAGAAATACAAATTACAGATTTGGTAATAAGGAAAGATTTTGGTGCAAGGTGTAAACAGGTATTGACTAAAAACTCAAATTCAAATAAATAGCTAAGGTTAGGGGATCCACTTTTAGTATATCAGTTATGATTACTTTTAGCCTATCTTGTCACTTAACTGGGATCTGCACATAAAGGAGGTCCCAATTGGGGAATTTAGTTAGTATTAACTTTCATTGATCTTAAAAACATCAATGCTTGTTAATGGGTTCAAGTATCCATCATGTCAACCTTTGTCTACAATAACTCAAGATTCCAATATAGCCAACAGAGCCATGTTCTACAGAAGGAATCAGGTAGCTTTTGTGCCAATGATTGACTATGATGAATTAAGGCTCTCACTTAACAAGGAGGGAAGTTAAATATATTAAGGAAGAAAATACCGTTAACGTTGTGATCCATTTAAATCAATCATAACCTTTATACCAAAAGCTTCACCCTTTCACCTTAGCAAAAGGAAGATTAGTTAGCCATGATAAAATTAAACAACATTTAGAAAGATGAAATGAACATGGATTGAAAGATCAAAGGAAGAACAAGAAGAAGAATTAGAAAGCACTTAGACAGAACTTCGGTATTGAAAACAAGAACAAAACCAAAGGAGAAAAGCTAAAAATGATACAAGAACATGGAAATGGCCTAAGAAATGGCAAGACTTCATCCTCCCCTCAAGGTGCCTATTTATAGAGTTTTGGGGCCGATGAAATGGTAAAATAGTAAAATGTAGGTAAATACAAATCAACAAAGGTGGGCTGCAACTTCTTTTAATTTTTTTTACCATTATAGACATTGAATTAGCTCTTCTTTAAAGCACAGAACTTGTAGATCTCTTCTTTATCTTCAAATCAATAGCTTCCTCATTCAAATCAGACATCTATAGCTGAAATTATGATTTTTCTACCGAAACTGCTCTTCAGTACACGGAAGAACGAAAGATCTCATCTATAATTAGATTTTGGCAATGAAAACAATCAAATTAACTTTCAGAATGAAGATGGATCGAAGATCTATGTGTTAGCTTCATGATCAAGTTGGAATCACTCAGTTCTGATGTCTACAGCTCCAGATATAATTTTTCTTGTGAAGGGTCTCTAAGTGATGATTTAACCTGTATAATAAAATAATTATTTAATATATATATTTTAATATTTAATGAACAGTAAAATGCGTATGCATAGTAAGTACATGTATGCACTGTGAAATATGTGTATGAATAGAAAGTCGTTAAATAGAAATTGGTGAATAGCAAAAACATGTATGAATAGTAACCTGACAGAAAAATGCTCAGAATATAGAAATTAATCATACTTAAAGTGTATAATAATGATTTAAACCCTTAATAGTAATACACTTATGAGTATTCATCAACAGTCGTATGACAGATGACATGTGAGAGGGTCAATTGTAGGTGTCAAAGGACTAGGTGGCAGGGGGTGCTCTAGGGGACAAACTCTAGAATTCTAGATTTGGTTAGACACGTAACCACCTAATCTTGGATATCACAAAAAGACCTTATCTCTTTATGCCCTATAAATAGGAGAGACTTTTCCACAATAGAGGTAACCTAGTTTTCTCGTCTCTTTTTGTGCTCTACTTGTCTTAATTATCTCTATCACCCACCTAGCTTGAGTGTCAAAGGTTCCTTTTGGAAAAAATATGTGAAGCCCCTTAAGTTTAGAGGTGTCATGGGTTGGGCCTTTATTTGGTAGCTTGAGCTCGAACTTGATCTAAGGCATATCGAGCCGAGCCTTATCGAACTCAAGCTCAAGCTCGAGCTTGAAAATAAGCCTAATACCTTAAAGGACTGTGCTCAAGCTTGTAAATACCCAACCTGTTTTTTTAAGGGGCCTAACATGCCTTTAATAATAATAATATATATAATACTTCAATTGTCTAGTTAATTAAAGAGTTATGGGTTAAAATCATTAAATTAAACATAATAATTTCCAAAAAAGGATTTTCATTCGAGCCTAGAAGGCTTTTGGGCTAAACTTGAGCCCTACTAGAGCCAAGCTTAAGCCTCAAAATTCATGCTTGAGTAATTAGAGCTCGAGCCTAGGTAGTATTGATAGCTTAAGGCGCTATGCTTGAGCCTAGTGGGCTCGGTCTCAACCCGTCCCCATTACACCCATACTTAGGCTCTATCCATCTCTATTTCAAGCCACTTTTGCTGGATGTTCAGCACAGTAACCTCAACAATGTCAATCTTGTTCATTGAAAGATGATGAAGAGACATCAACTGACACCGTCTATGGGAACCAAACCACAAATCTTCATGGTAGAAACATGATGCTTTAAGGGCAAGGAGCCCCAAAGCCTTTAGGTAGAGCTGAATCCACCATATTGCCAGGAGACCTCTATCCCTTACGATTAGTGGTTCATCACCATGACAATAGGTTTTTTATGCGATTTCTAGTGCATTATTATGACAAAGATCACACAGTGATTAGAGCAACATCTTGCACAACAAAGGTCTGCTGAGATGGATCTTTTGCTGGAAAGATCAGTTGGTCCAGTGGCGAAGTGCCCCCAAAAGGAGAACTCAAAATAGAGTGCATAAAGAGAGTTATCTTTTGAGGAGCTGCCTTCCCAAGGCTGGAATGAAGGCTAGATGAAGAAACTTCCTATGTACAAAGAGTATAGATCTCCCCAGCAAAAGAGTTAATTCCAAAAAAAAAAAATGATTGCATTCACTTAAGCCAAGCCATCATCAACAAGAAGAAGAGCCGTCCACCCTAGCCCTCATGGGAAAACTCCTAGAAAGACTCAAAAAAATAGAAGAGCAAGTGTCATGCAAGCTCATTTCATCGCATTAGACTGGAAGTCTCTTCGGCGACGAGGCTTCCTTCATGCAGAAAATATGAGATGCACCACTACCATTAGATTTTAGAGTCCTATGTCTAGATGCATAAAGGTAACCCTTAGTTTTATCTTAACAAATACCAAAAGAACATGATGCTCTACAAAGGTGACGATGCAATGATGTAAAACTGTTTTGAGGTAACATTCTTCGGTCCTACTACTTCTCGGTACAACTACTTATGCTCTAGTTCGATTTGCAATTTCCAAGAGGTTTCAACTACTTTTGTCAACTGATTCATTAGTGGCCACCTACTAGTGAAGAAGGCAATATAGATGTTCAGTATGGTCCAAATGAGTGGCAAGTCCTTCTAGGACTACATTGATTAATTCAACAATGAGGCCTTGAATGTGGTTAACTTTGCTCCTAAAGTGTGCATCATTGATATACTTGGGCACTTTGGAATAATTTTGCTCAAGCTTTTGAGCTTTTTTTAGGAAATGCCCTAACCTCTGGGAGAATTTGACCCAGTTGCAGAATAGTATATGATAGCCAATGAGATGACTGTGGATGATGAAAAGCCCAATGAAAGGAAAGCTTGTGTGCCCTAATAACAACCTTAAAAAGGAGCAGGTGGAAGTAGGTAACCCCAAATGCATTGAAGGAAGAAGCCCTTCTACACCCCCTTGAATACCTCGAGGGCCAACATTTTTATGGCCTTGGAAAGCAGGTAAGAGTAAAGCATTTGAGGCCAATAACCTCGGACAATAAAAAGAATCTAAGGAAGTACTATAAGTATCACTGAGATCACGAACATGACACTAAAGAGTGTCATCAACTAAAAACTATATCAAATCCCTCATTAAGCTGGGCCAATTGAGGCAATATCTCCACCTCCCATCTTTAAAGAAAGGAGGGAGAAATAATAAACGGAGATATGATGATGAAGACTATGACTCCGATTGCCTAAGAAACAACTAGAGTCCTTGAAGGTAGTCTCTTCCACCTACCAAGGTCATTTAAACTATCATAACTAGCCTTTCTTCGGTGGAAATGAAAAGGAAAGAGGGAAAGATGACTTAAGTAGAATTCAATAGCCCAATGAATTGTTTGACTAGGGGTGGTGGATTAAAGGTAAGATTCCCTAACTATGATGCCCTTTTGATCATGACCTGAATAGGCAACTGGAACGTTTGTGTCTTGTTCACCCATGTCCTTACAAGCCTTGGTGTCCCTCTAGAGAAGTTGAAGTTGATGTCTTCTCCTACATTTGGCATTGGCCTGGGAGAACTACTTGTCCTGGGCTAGAAGACTTACCTTTCATGGTGAAGGGAAAAGACATCAAGGATGATGCTAAAATCTATGCCTCAGTGATGACAAGATTCTTAATCATAAGTATTCCATCACCCTACAATGCCATCATCTAGAGGCAAACTCAGGGGAACCTACATATTGTTAGTATTGTGCCCAAAAAGCCAATCATGAGATGATTGTATTTTTGCACATTGAGTCATGATATTTTATTGAGGCATTAATCCAGCAATTATGTTTGTTGTTTTGTTTCTGCGTAACGTAATAAGCATAATTGTAACCCTAGAATAATGATATTCTTAAACGTCCCTAGTCTAGTATTATTGTGGAGCGGGTTGCAATAATACATAATGACTAGCATATGTGGAGACTAATATGAGATATCTAGTCTACATATGGGTACAAGTTGGAGAACTTGTGTACTGGACCGACCCACCATGAGAACACTTCATGGATCGTTATATGAGTGTCATAAGTGATTCTCATAGTGATCATGGTATATGTAGTCCTTCGACCTAAGATCATCAAGGTTCCCTACATGTGAGTCACATACTTTGATACTTTCCTTTGTTGCTCGTAACTGAGTGAACTTGAAGGAGGTCATTGGGTATGTCACATATCATGCGGAGGGATTTGTATGATCAAGATGGGATTTGTCCCTCCTATGTAACGGGAGTGATATCTTCGGGCCCCTTGATAGAGTGAGACTTAGAAAATGCATGGCCATGCTCGGATGAGTTGATATACGATATCAATGTCATCAGTTTAAGTTGGTCTACTCGGTAATCAAGAAACCAAAGATTGGGCTATACGAGAGTGACACATTCCATGTCTCGTGCTTAGTCTTGATATCTTGGACAAAGGGACAATGGCATATATCGGTGATGATCATAAAGGTTTAGTCGAATCACCGACAATCTTGTCACTTGGGTAGCAATGATGTGTTGCTAGACACCGCTCATTGCTTATGATCATAAATGTGATTTATGATCATTGCCAACATGGCAAGAGCCTATTGGGTCGCACACATAGAGCTATTTGGATCATTAGAGTGCATGGGCTAATTATTTGGGTTATGGTTTCACTTTAATTTCGTATTAATAATGGGCCCAAGAGTTGAGCCATTATTAAGCCCGAAATTAAATCCTAATTGGATTAGGGCTTTGAAACCCATTAGGCCTGGAAGTTGAGTCTCACTATAAATACAACTTTTAAGTGAGAAATTCGCAGGTCTCCTTGCCCTAGCCTCCCAAAAGGACAGCCGCACTCTTCTCTTGCAATTCCTTGGAGGACGCAAGCTAGCACTGCGAGCGCAAGAGAAACGCATCTGCCGGGACGTGGTGGAAGCGTGGTGATCCCGAGAGGCTCGTGTGGATACCATAGAGAGCCTGAACACGTCAACTGTTCAGGTTTTGTGATTTGACTCTACAGTTGAGTGAGAGATCTCAACCGAAAATTAGGTATGAAATTTTCGAACACCCGGTTTACCCCGTTTCACTTGGATCCTGGAGGGTTTCGGTTAAATTCCGCTGCGCTGTTTGGCTCCCGAAACCCAACACATATTAGGACCAATTTGAAGTACTTGACTATCACCTTCAAACCAAAACAAGGAGATGCCACTATCTTCATTGATGAGGATGAAGTCAGGAAGGTCTTCACTAAAACCCACCAGAACTTGCCAAAGAGGTGTGTCCATACCTCAGTAGCTTCAAGCTTGAATAATTCCAGCAAGGTAGTAGTCAAAGCTCCTGAAGACGAGAATAAAGATGTGGAGATTGAGAGTCTTGAGCTAATTTTAAGGAAACTACTAAAATTGGGAAAAACATGCTCAAGGAGGAAAAGGCCTAGCTTGTATCCTTTTAAACTTCTGATAAAGATCTATTTGCCTATTCTCTTAAGGATATGCCTTGAATCGATATGGACATCATTCAGCATAGTTTTAAAGTAGATCCCGAAGCACAACCTATTAGGCTCAAAAAACATAAAATTGTCTAAAAAAAATAGCCTTCATTAAATAAAAAGTACAACGACTCTAGGAGGCTGGTTAGTAAGGGAAGTAAAATATGAATATTGGCTAAGTAATGTAGTTATTGATACTAAAGATGGAAATGACAAACTTCAAATGTGTATAAACTTCATCAAAGTTAACTATGCTTCACTGAATGGCTTATAACCCTTACCTTCAATCAATTAGCTAGTCAACTCAACTACTAAATACAAAACTTTAAGTTTCTCAGCCAATTTCAGGGGTTATCACCAAATTTGGATGAATCCTTCCAATGAGGAAAAGATATCCTTTATAATGGATGATGGTACTTTCTGCTACGTGTGAATACCCTGTGGTGTGACAAACGCTAGAGCAACTTACCAATGGCTCATGAATAAAATGTTCACTAAACAAATTGGAAGAACATGGAATCATACGTCAATGATATGATCATAAAACACTAAGATCCCCAAGACCATATTAGAGACCTTTGAGAAACCTTCCAACAACTAAGGAACTTTGGCACACGCTTGAACCCCAAAAAGTGTGTGTTCAGTGTTAAGGTTGGCAAGTTCCTTAATATTATGGTTTTCAAATGAGGAATTGATGTAAATCTAGCAAAAATCAAGGCACTCCTTGACTCTTAGATGTTGAAGTCTATCAAAATCCTAATGAAGAAAATGAAGGATTTTGCCAAAGTTAGAAAGGGGAAATCTTGTTAGATTAAGGAGTGCCAAGATGCTTGGGAAAAATTGAAAGCTGTCTGGCTGAACTTTCAATGCTTTGGTAACCAAAAAATGAGGAGTCCCTAGTATTGTACCTTGTTGTGAGTAAAAGGGTTGTAAGTTCGATCTTAGTTCATGAAGAATGAAATGGGAAACAATGGCCTGTTTATTATGTTAGTAAGTCCCTACATGATGCTGAAGCCTATTTCCTGGTCTTGTAAAAACCAATTTACATGTTAGTGCTAGCCTAACAGGGACTTCGACCGTACTTCAAAGGACATACCATCAATTAGGGGATGTTATGAAGAGAGTTAATTATTTAGGATGATTGTCCAAATGGTGCATCAAACTCGAAGAATATAACATAATCTATGAATCTAAGAAGCGATTAAGGTATAGGTTCTAACTGACTTTATTGTTGAACTCTCTGAAAGTGCCAAATGAGAGGCATCTACTTTAAAAGAAGAGGAACCAAAGTGGTCTCTCGTTGTTGAGCCTTTGGCACCAAACATCTGGGTGTTGGAATGATTCTTTAAGGTGTTGAATGGATTGAAACCATAAAATCAATCAAGTTTGGGTTCCAGGTGATGAATAATTTTGCTAAATATGAAGCTTTGATCCCCAAGGTTTGAATTAACCAGGAATGTTAGCATTTAATCTCTCTGAGCATGTGGTGATTCTCAACTGCTAGTTCAGTAGATGAAGGTAGAGTACGAGGTGAAGAAGCCAAGGCTTAGAAAATTCTTTGATCTCATAAAAAAGTTAATGGAAAAATTTGAGCAAGTTCAAGTAGAAAGGATACATTAGAAAGAAAACGCCCAAGTTAATGTATTGGCAAAATCTCCTAAACATGTATAGGTATAGAAAGCCCCCAATATCAACACCTTAAAAATTATGCAAATTCAAAAGGCGGACAACCCCATTTTGAAATTACTCGGTGCCCTCGAAAAACCTGAAAGAGGCCACCAAAATCAATCAAAGAGCCAAAAAGTACTTTTTGATAGGCAAAAAGTTATATATAGAATAGCATTCGAGCCATTCGCATAAGTGTGTCGAGGAAGAAAATAACAAATAGATCTTGAAAAATGTCCATGAAAGAATGTGTGGATCCTACATCAAGATAGATGCCTTAGCTAATGTTATACTTTGGCAATATTTTTAGCCCACACTTAGGCAGGATGCACGAAAGTTGGTGAAGTGTTATGATAAATGCCAAAGACATTCCCCTACATAGAAGGTGCTGGTTGAAGTTGTGACATTGGTAAATTATCCATGCCCATTCATCTTGTAGGGAATAGACCTAATTGGGTCTCTCCCAGTAGCTCGTGGAGGAGTGAAATACCGTGTAGTGGTAGTTGTCTACTTCACAAAATGGGTAGAGACTAAGCCATTGGCAATCAGATTGGCCAAAGAAGCCCAATAATTTGTTTCCAAAAACATCATTTGCAAGTTCATATGTTTGAGGGTGCTAGTAGCAGATGATGGTACGCAATTCATTGACAAAGAATTCTAATAGTTCACATGTGACCTCGGAATCAAAATAGACTTTGTTGTGGTACCTTACCCTTAAAGCAATGAATAGGTAAAAGTATTGAATCGAGCCTTGAAAGATGCCATAAAGAAGTGATTCAGAGAAGCCAAAGGAAAATGGCCGAAAGAATTATAAAGTGTGCTATGGAGTTATCAAACAATGTTGAGAAAGGTAACAAAAGGAATCCTATTCTCTCTCATATTCGAGATCATAGATCTATCTTGGTCGAGGCAGCTTATTTAATGCTTAGGGTGCAGGTCTTAAACCAATAAATGAATAAGGTTTGCCTAAAAATCAAGCTTTATCTAATCAAGGAACATCTAGAAATGGTTGAACACAAAAAGAAGGCTTTCCTGACTTAATTCCCAAGTTATTCAGAAATTTAGAGGACCAAATTTCTTAAAGGGGGAAGAACTGTCACAACCTTCAAATAACTAAACCCATACCCTAAACATTCATTAAAAACATTTCATAGGAAGGTTGGATCTTTAAGTGAGTTATAAATGTGAAGAGTTGTACATTGAGAGGGGGTTCAAACTCTCAGGTCATGAGAGTGAGGCACTGAATTGCCCATGCCTTTAAGTCCTAGAGATTGAATTGAAAGAATAAAAGTGAGCAAAGGAATTGAATTGTCAACCAGAAAATTTGCCTTTTATTGAAGAAAAGCCTGAATGATAAAACTGCTTCCCAAAGGACTCAAGTGCACACATACAGGAAACACAAGTATTGATCCGGGCATTAAGCCATTTTCATGAACACTTGTCACCCTTTGTCAACCTACATACAAATGAGACTTAGTTGGTTATTTGGATATGGTTTTAGTCTAAAATAGAGGAAAAAGGGAAAGAGAGGCTTGGGAAAGGAATAACTTGTAAAATGCAGGAGAACAAGTTAAAAAATTGCTTAGGGAAGGAATGCTTCATGAATAGCTTTATCTCGAGGCAACTTGAAGCTTCCTTGAGCCATAATCAAGTTGGGCCAAGTGCTTTTGGTAAGGGTTGGTTGTTTTTAGTGATTATTCATAATCATGCATGATTTTTTCAAAGTTGCCAAGAATTCTGTTAAGCCATGAGTGATAACTTAGGGTTAGTTGAACTTATGTGATAGATTGCTTAGCAAAGGTGACTGAAGGCAATGGGAAAGTTTAAACTCTATTTTAATGGGACATAAGGGTCAAAGCTAGCTTAAGGGAAGGCATGTAAGCAGTGACTGAGGTTTTTAGTGCCCCTAGTGCTAGGCCATCACAAAAGTCTTGTAATGAGCTCAAGTACAACACAAGTGTAGGGTAGTGTGTTGTATGTACCATAGGGTGTGCCTAAGAGTGGTTTACATGTTGGGGCCTCAGGGATGAAATGAATGCCTATACGGTGGTTATGGGGAAGTGTGTATGCGTGTGTGTTTGAATGCTTGTTTGTTTCTATGTGTATGCTAACCTAATTACTATGTCCATATTATGTTGGTCAAGTATGCGTGTGTGTGTGTGTGTGTGTGTGTGTGTGTGTGTGTGTGTGTGTGTGTCTATATATATATATATATTGTTGTGGTTTTTTTTGTCTTCTATTTTTTCAAGGTTTTAGGGAAGCCCTACGGATTGGTGCCATAGTTTTAATTATATTAGGTTATCGTCTACTACGTTATTGGAACTTACAGCCCTTCTATTTTGCTTGCAGGGCAAGAGCAAGAATAGTAGCCTTATTTTGCTTATGTAGGGTTTTGTCGATAGCTGGTAGGTAAAGCTTTAGTTTCATGAACTAAGTGACAAACTAATTTTCACTAGAGTGCTTGCTTACTTTTAAGTATTAGTGTAGCTACTAAATGGTTTTGCAAGGCTTGATGGCTGAAAGTGTTGTGAATGGGCTGGTTGAAGGTTCCTAGAGCTTGATACTGGAACATGGAGTCCTAGGAAGAATTGAGGCACTAGTAAGTACTTGTGCTGTCATGGGGATGCAGAACTCGGGTTATGTAACTAGGCCTAGCTTAAGCATGTACAATTTATGAACCTTAGGTTAGAATGGGCCTTGAACAAAGTTGTGTGTGATGGTATTTTGCTACCTAGTAAACCTTAAATACTTATAATGAGCTACTTACGTGTTGTTTATTTTTCTTAAGTTTTTTAACGCCTTTTGATGGATAACTAAGTCCTAGCTCCTGATCACAACTAGTTAAGTAGTAAGAAATTTTATTTCCAGAAACAACATTTTTGATGGCACATAAAACTTTTCCTAGCATAGTGAACTACTTATTGTTGTCATAGTTTTACATTGTTGACCAATTAGTATGAAATTGGTAGTAAGCTTGTATGAATGGATAGACCATAGGCAATTTGGGTTATGAAAAAATTGGTATTAGAGCCAGATTGAGGCTTATAAATCTGTGAAGTGAGCTAAACCATTGTAATTAGCTAGAACACTAAATTATAGTGCTTGTGTCTGACTTTGGTAGGAAGTAGGTAAAGAGACATGATGACTAAAAGGAGAAGTCATAGAGTGGTAGACCAACAAAAGCAGAGGGCAGAAGCTTTTGAATCTGGAAGTGAGAGGCAAGAGGCCCATAGGGCTGGAAAGGAAAAGGACAAAGGTCTTCAAGGAAATAGGGCTAAGGAGCTTTAAGTTCAAAGGGCCATTATGCCTAAAGTGAATAGGGCAAATGTGCCAGATCCTAGTATAAACACATAGTAAAGATTGGAAATGATCATAGAAACAATGCAAGCTGCACTAGCTCAGATGGTAATAGGTATGAACTTGTTAGTTCAAGGGCATACAACAATGCTTGTAAGAGAGGCAGAAATGCCAAGGGCAAACCAGGAACAACAAGAAATAAGAGTTAAGGAGAATGTAAGAAAAGTACCTGGAGGTGAAGACCAGGCTAATAGGGTGCTATTAAACAAGAGGAAAGGGTACAAATAGAGGTGAATCAAGAGCAAATTGGAAACACACAAGAAGAAAAAAGGTCAAGGGACAGGCATAAGGAAAAGAATAAAAGAGAAAGAAAAGTTGGGGAAGAAAGAAAAGAAGGAGAATTGAAGGAGGGACAACTTGAGAAGTTTCTTGCTTTTAAGCCTCTAGTGTTTAAGGGCCAGGGAGGGCCTGAGGAGGCTGAGTATTGGCTTTACCAAATAGAGAAAGTATTTAAGAGGATGAAGAACACCTTTACTCAAAAGGTATGCCTAGCTACCTTCATGCTTGAAGGTAGTGTGGAATTGTGGTGGAGGACTGTGCATAGAAGTTTCTAGCACAAAATGGAAAAAAAAACATGAAGAAAGGTACAAGGCCATTAGGTGGGTTGAATTTCTCCAACTATTTTAAAGCCAATAAGTAAGTGAAGTAATAAGAGACCAGAGGCAAATTGAATTTGATCAGCTAGTCCAAGGTGACATGATAGTGATAGAGTATGAACATAGGTTCAGCTCCCTAATAAGATATGCAATCCAATATGAAGGGTAAGAGATTTTGAAGGCTAAAAGATTCATGAGGGGGCTAAGGGCTGACTGAGATAGAACTTGAGAGCAATAAGGATTAAGGACTATCATGAGGTAGTTCAGAAAGCCTTATCCGTAGAACAAGAGTTTAAAGAGCATGTGCTACTTAAAACCGGACCTAGGGAATTTAGTGGGGTGCATAAGGGAGGTAAGAACAGATAGAAAGAAGCCAATATACAGAAGCCAAATAAGAAAGGGAACTTTAGAAGAAAAAGATGTGAGAAATATGGTAGCTACCATGGAAACAAAACATGCTACAAAGACTTGGATGCATGTTTAAAATGTGGCTCACTTGACCACTGGGTGAGGGACTTCTTAAAAAGAAATATAAAGATGAGGGAAGGGTAACAAGCCTAGACCTAGTACTAATCAACTCAACTAGAGAAGATCTGGAGGACTAGCACCACTTCAAGTAGCAAGGCTGCTAAATGTGGCACCAAGGCTATAAGGGTAAGCCTCAATAGCTGCTGGAAGAGTATATCAACTAGAGGCTCAAGAAAGGCTATATGAGGAGGTACTCAGAGGTAAAGTTTATCTAAATGGTAAACTTATTACTGCTTTGTTTGATATTGGTGCCTTAGTTTGTTTGATCTCCGAAAAAATTGGTTAAAGAAATAGATATAAATATAAGTGTGCTACTTGAAGTTTATTTAATCAAAATTACTGGAACACAAGTATTGTTGACCTATTATATGGTTAAGGGTTGCATGATCAAGCTAAGAAGTGTTTAGATAGCTTCTGATTTGTTAGTGCTTGAAAACAAGTATGGTTTAGTACTAGGCATGAATTGGTTAACGAAGAACTAGGTCAGTATTGATTCTAGTACAAGAAAATTGGTACTTCTTGGACTCATAGAATACAACCTCACAGACTAAAAGGGGATAGTAAAGGTTGCGCCTAGTCTACATTACACTATAGTGGATCAGATTCCTCTAGTGTTAGAAGAGGAACTCTTGACCTTAAATGGGGAAAAGATAAGTGCGGAACTCTCTAAGATTCTTTTGGTGTAAGAGTTCCCAGAGGTATTCCTTTCAGATTTACCAGGGTTACCTCCATTGAAAGAGATAGAATTTGAGATCAAGTTAGTTGCTGGAGCTACTCCTATTTCTATTCCCCCATATAGGACGTTTACCCTAGAAATGCTTGAACTTAGAAAACAACTTGATGAATTATTAGAGGAAGGTTTCATTGGGCTAAGTGTTTCTCCTTGAGTAGCACTAGCGTTGTTTGTTAGAAAGAAATATAGAACATTTAGGCTTTGCATAGTCACCTTAACAGCCAACCAAAAGGTGAAGCCTAAAGCCATAAAATATGAGGACTCTTCTCAATCTTAAAGCCAAACTTGAAGCCCGAAAATCTGCAAATGGGGTATTTTGGGCAAAAATGGGAAGGACCCTATCTTGTAAAAAAAAGGTCAGGGGTGTATGAACTCCAAGATAGCTTTGGAAATGACTTGAAAAATACTTGGTATTCAAATGACTTGAAGAAATACTAGGATTAGAAAACTGAAGTAACTAGCCGAAGTACCTCTAATGCTTAAGTATTTGGAAAATATGTATAAGAAAATGTTGATATGTAAGGCAAATGTACTAGTCCTTGTATGAATTAAAATGCTTTTTTTTTTCAAGTATGGGTTTTGACACTTGAAATATTTTTAACTTTAATTTGGCCAAATGAGCAGTGCTAGCTTGCGTCCTCCAAGGAATTGCAAGAGAAGAGTGCGGCTGTCCTTTTGGGAGGCTAGGGCAAGAAGCTTCGAATTTCTCACTAAAATTTGTATTTATAGTGAGACTCAACTTCTAGGCCTAACAGGTTTCAAAGCCCTAATCCAATTAGGCTTTAATTTCGGGCTTAATAATGGCTAAACTCTTGGGCCCATTATTAATACGAAATTATTGTGAAACCATAACCCAAATAATTTGCCCATGCACTCTAATGATCCAAATGGCTCTATGTGTACGACCCAATAGGCTTTTACCACGTTGGCAATTATCATAAATCACATTTATGATCATAAGCAATGAACGGTGTCTAGCAACACATCATTGTTACCGAAGTGACAGGATTGTTGGATATTCAACTAAACCTTTATGATCATACCGATATATGCCATTGTCCCTTTGTCCAAGATATCAAGACTAAGCATGAGACATGGAATGTGTCACTCTCGTATAGTCCAATCTTTGTTTCTTGATTACCGAGTATACCAACTTAAACTGATGACATTGATATTGTATATCAACTCATCCGAGCATAGCCATGCATTTTTCTAAGTCTCACTCTATCAAGGGGCCCGAAGATATCACTCCCATTACATAGGAGGGACAAATCCCATCTTGATCATACAAATCCCTCTGCATGATATGTGACATACACAATGACCTCCTTCAAGTTCACTCAGTTATGAGCAACAAAGGAAGGTATCAAAGTATGTGACTCACATGTAGGGAACCTTGATGGTCTTAGGTCGAAGGACTACATATACTATGATCACTATAAGAATCACTTATGACACTCATATAATGATCCATGTATTGTTCTCATGGTGGGTCGGTCCAGTACACAAGTTCTCTAACTTGTACCCATATGTAGACTACATATCTCATATTAGTCTCCACACATGCTAGTTGTTATGTATTATTGCAACCCGTTTCACAATAATACTAGACCAGGGACATTTGAGAATATCATTATTCTAAGGTTACAATTATGTTTATTACGTTACGCAGAAACAAAACAACAAACATAATTGCTAGATTAATGCCTTAATAAAATATCATGACTCAATGTGCAAAAAATACAATCATCTCATGATTGGCTTTTGGGCACAACACTAACACGCAGTTCTTTCCAATTTCTTGCAGACCAGGTCAAAAAACACCTAGTGGGATTGAAAGGGAAATTACTTAATCATGTTGGTCGACTTACCTTATTCATTCTACATTGTGATTCATCCCTATATATGTCATGTCTATTTTGAAGGTCCTAGTAATTATGTCTGATGACCCATAAAAACAATTCTTCCAATTTTGGTGGTCTGGTTCTTAGGATAAATGTGGTGTCTATCTTTCGCACCTAGATCTCCTCCAACTTCTTAAAGGTCTTGGTGCTATTAGGATTAAGGATCTTTGACTATTTAATCAAATTCTTCTTATGAAAACCTTTTGGCACATTTTTACTAGTGATAGTAACACTCTTGTTTATCATGTGCTTGCACTAAATAAAGGAAGTTGCCTTCTATCCGGTCAACTAAGGCTACTGGAAATGAATCTATCATATGGTGAAGTCTATTGTATGGATGAGATCTTCTGAAAGGCCATATACTCTGGAATATAGGTGATGGGAAAATAATCTGGGTTTAGGAAGATGCATGGTTTTCGAGTAGATTACTTAGATACTCTTTCTAGAAGTGTTTTTAAAGACCCTAATCTCCGACTATTAGATCTTTTCAACTTAAAAGAGCACCGTTGGAAGATCACGGTTCTAAATGGCTTTTTTCCTCCACAAATAGTAAATCTAATTTTACAAATTCCTTTCCCCACTATCATGGAAGGTTGCAATGTTATATCTTGGCTGGGAAGTACTTCAGAAACCTTTACTATTAAACAATGTTATAATTTAGAACTTTAAAAGAAGTTGGCTACTTTTCTTAATCCTGTAGGAAACTTTGTAAATTGTGCTCCTCACCTAGAAATCTTGCTTTACATGTTGATTGGATGGACACCCTATACCCCCATAGCCAAGCTACTTTAAAATTGATGACTCATCTCTTCTGAAATTGCCATAGTTCTAATGATTTATGGGGTACTTTTTGTAGTCCCCTTTCACCCTCTTCATCTTTTGAGTCTTGGCTCATAGATTTATTGTATCATCAAAAGTAATCCCCATCGAACTGGATTTACTTTCTTGTGTCTACTCTTTAGATTATCTTGGTCGGTAGGAATGAGTATATTTTTCAAAATGCTCCTTTCCATGTTCCTTCACTAAGAAGAAGACAAGATGATTTACTCCTCCAGCTCTCTTTTGCCAGAGATTTCCAACAAAAATTTTCTTCTTTCCTTTTCAACCCCTACTACTTTATGTCATGCTTCGGTTCACTCTAGGAACTAGTATGCTCTTGCTAAATTGGATATATTCATTACTAATGGAGCCTGGCGTAGATCCAATGACCTAAGTGTAGCTGCTTAAGCATGGTTAGGCTTGGATGCTCCTCCTAGATAATGTAAAGGCTTTATCATTCCTCAATGTGAATCTGCTTTGGGGCCTGAAGTACGAGTAATCCATGAAGCCCTATTATTTACATTAGCTAATAACACCACTTTTGTAATGATCCTCACAGACTGTTCTTAGGCTCTATAGGTATTACCTGGTGCTCTATCTATCAATGCTACCAATACGACTTCTATACACAAAATGGTGGACCTGATAAACACTATATAGCATTCCTTGGTGATCATGGTGTCAAGATCTAGGGTTTCTATTGCTCATAATATTGCTACTTCTATGTTTCCATAACTTTTTTCCTATGCTTTTGTTTCTGATTACCAAAATAAAAAATAAAAGGGTAAATAAAAAATAAAAAATAAAAAATAAAAGGGTAAATAACACCAATTGTCCCTAAACTATACCAATGTTGCTTAATCATCTTGAAACTATCAGGCGTTGCGCCAATCATCCTCAAACTTTTTAATTGTTGCTATTTCATCCTACCGTCAACTAAACCATTAAAGATGGATGGAAAAATGATGTGGTTGTTGATGCAGCATGGAAAAATGATGTGACTATTGATGTGACACTATTTTTCTATCCATCTTTAATGGTTTAGTTGACAGCAGGATGAAATAATAACAATTAAATAGTTTGAGGATGATTGATGTAACATCTGATAGTTTTAGGATGATTAAGCAACATGAGATATAGTTTAGGGACAACTGGTGGCATTTACCCAAAATAAGAATAAAGTCCTAAAGAATAGACTTCGGGGAGAAATTGAATACTAACTTCCAAAAATCAAGCTCAGATCATGGGACTTATTAAAGTGATCTCAGTAAATCTTACTTAAGAATCCTAATTGAATGCATTCAAAATTGAGATTCTCAAACTGTTTGAACAAAAAGTGTGGTGAGTTATGGATCCAAAACATCCAAAGTAATCAATAACTTGACTCTAGTTCAAAGAATGTTAAGTAAAAATGCTTAGAAAAACAATACTTGAACAAAGGAAAAAGACTTCATTAATATGGAGTAAATTGAGGTAGCACAAGGAGAAAAAAGAGCAAACACAATAGAGGAAAAGTGTGAAAATATCCTAAGGCTCTTGATCTTGAGTCTTTTCCTCATCTTGACCATCATTCTCTTCCTCTTCTCCTTCTTCCTCCTCCTCTTCAACATCCTCCTCTTCTGGGGCACTCCTTAAAGATTCCCTAAATATTCATCCTTTGACCAAGAAGAAGAGAGACCTTCAAGCCTCTGGAAGGCATTGATGAATGAGAGATCAAGCTCTATATGCTTCTTCTATAATGCCCGATACCTAGTCAAGTAGAAGCCATCTTGAAGACAAAAGAAGGCTATATTCTTGACCTTCTCCATCTCCTCAGCCACCTCTTTGTTCTCTTTTCTTTAACTTCTTATTATACTTCTTGGCCTTTTAAAGATCTTTGGCCAGGTCTTTCTTTTCCTTGGTCAGCTTTTTAAGCTTGGCCTTGAGATCCTCATTATTGGAGTTGGCCATATCCTGACCAAAGTTAGCAGGGTAAACCTTTGTCTAAAGTCCTCAATCTTGGCCTTGGCATCATATTAATGATCAACTCCACCTCCTTAATTATTTCTTTTTTGAGGTAGGAAAGCTTGACCTCCACCAACATTTTCATCTGGCCAAATTTGAAAGTTACTTCGGCTAAAGTGTTTGCAAGAGCAAATATTTTGGGATGATTTCTACAGGTTTTGAAACTAGTAATGGGGATTTGAGTAACCAAGTTTCGATTTGTAGCCTAGTTCACAAAATAATGTTATCATAAAATTTTAATTGACCAACTAATCTTGCCTGAACATTCTTTGAGTCAAGAACAACAATATTTCAGGACAAGTGAAATCAGAATCGAATTTTCAAATTAGTTTTTCTTCCTATGCATAATTATGGCAGTACTAAGTGTTTGTTTGCATTGTGTAAGTGTGCATGAGGTCCTTTAAGTGTATGGAATAAATGAGTCTGGTGTGTGCATGTGAAGTCATGGCTAGGGTAGGCTGTAACAAGTTGGTACCAAAACAGGTTCCAAAATCAATGAAAATCTAGAGTGCAATACTTTTCCAACTAATGTAGTGTTGATTTATGTGGAAAATGTGCGTCATGTGTGTGCAGATGGTGGATACTGGAGAATTCAGAGTACCAGCTTAGTCTTGCAATATTTGACTTTTGAGATTGACTTATAGTTAAAAAAGCTTTGGGCAAGGAATTTTGGAGATATAGAGTGGGATGTAATATGAATATAATGTAGTAGATTAAAGACTAGGGCATTGGCAATGTACGAGATGATAGGACATGTGACAATAGTGGCTTGAGGGAGAAGGTTAAGCATTCTGAGAAAGCAGGGGGCTATACTATGTAGTGACAATCTGAGATTAGTTGTAATGACAATGAAATAAGGTAAGTGAACTGAACAAGGAAATGATCTGAATGAATAAGGTTTGAATCAGTTTTCTACTATAGTTTAACTGGTATGTTGACTTTCAGTTAGAAGCTTAATTTGAGTTTGACAGGCAAGTTTCATTACAAAACTTTAGCCTGTTCAAATGCTTAAATTGAGATTTCAAGTTAAGAGTCAAGTTTTGGATTATAGCACTTTTGAAGCACCGGTTTTTGTCTAAGAATATGTTCTACGCATTGTTATTTCCTTGTGCATGAATTTAGTGTCTTCAGACATAATAAAAGAATTCTTAATCTGTGAACTGTAGACTTTGTCTAGTAAGAGTACACATGGGGATATAGAGGCTATAGTGGCTGAATATGGGTGCACACTGAATGGTGTCACATCGATATTGATGAGGCATATCTATAAAGTTACTAAACTGATGAGTCTGGTATTTTTTGTTGGTGAGAATTACTGATTGGCATAGTGAAAGGATGAACAAGGATCAACATAGCAATGAAGACTAAAAAATGATGGGCTAAATGCAAAAAGTGAAATGGGTTACAGAAAAATTATCAAGACTGAATCAGGATATCAATAAGAGCTCATTGTGAACTAAATTTGATAGTGTCCCAGAATATGAAACGATGAAGCTAGCAACTCTATAGGAATTTTGTAAAGACACTCTTAAGGTTACAAGTTTGACTGAAGCTTTGACCTTCATATAGACTTATCTAGTTATTCTAAAATTTTGCATATGAGCTTGAATTGGTATTTGAAACTTGTTGGCATTTTGAAACTTGGACTTGAACCATAACAATACTGTGCTATTATACAAGTCCCTGAGGTGGACTTTTTGTTCCAGAATTGCCTTATATGTCATTGTTGCAAACAAACTTGGAGCATATATAATCTAGAAGATGAAAGTAAGTGTTGGAAGAAAAAAAATTGAATTACCCATGTGGAACCTTGAATTTGGGGAACCAAATTCTTAAATGGGAGGGAATTGTCACACCCCGTGTTAGTGATCGTGTTAGTGAAGTAAGACCTCTGTGTTGGTGACCGCGTTAGTGAAATGACACCACCATGTTGTTGACCGTGTTAGTGAAGTGATTTTAGGGATCTTTAGTTCACATGGAATAAAAGTGGTGACTAAACTGCATATTTGGAGAAGTTCTATTTAATTGTGTCAAGGGAGTTAAGTAAATAGAATAAAAATACTAGATACAATTGAAAACAATTCAGAAACTCAAGAACAAATGGTGTTGTCTCCCACTCGTTGCATGCTGGTGTCATAGAGCTTAGCACTCATGAAGTAAAGACTTTGGAAGTGGGGAAGGCAGAGAGGGCAACAATGAAGGTGCAAAGGCCCAATATAGGCCATCCATAGATAATTGGTGAGCAGGCTGTAGAAGGTATGATGGTGGAGTCAGGATTTTTCATTGGAGGGCCAACACGAAGCCATGTTTTCCCTCAAGGAAAAAAATAATTAGGATAAGCAAAAAAACTATGCTCAAAGATATTAATGCTAAAACTAAAGGTGTGCTAGAACTAATATCATGACTTAAATTATACATACGGTGCAAAAGCCCTGCATTTCTCATCCTAATTATTGACTAAGAACATCTAAGTAATGCTTAAGTAATTTTAATATGTTAATTTTTTAGTTAAATTTTAATAAAAAAATTATTCAATTCAAGACAAAACAAGCCAAATTAAATCCAAATTGAAATCTTCAAAGGTCAACTTACATCAAGGAGAAATCCTTATAATTAACACATTTTAATGTCTAATTTGCCCCAATATATTACATTAGTGGGTTATCTACTTATTTCAAAAATATCAATGACATATTTGCCTAAAAAAATACAATTGTTGGTAATTTGTGCCCTTAAAATAAAATATGTGTCATATTTGCTCTTTTACCTTTTACTTTTTTGTTATTTCTAATATTTGATTAGGTTGGTTACCTTCTATATTTATGAATCTAAATAAAAAATAGCATCAAAGTTGAGGGTTTTTATGATGATTTAGCCAAAATATGTATCAAATGTTAAAGGTTTTAGCAAGATTTGAAGAGGGCGGGGGGCCCTCTAGCCAATATACTAGCCATTGGAAGGTAGTGTTCAGCTCGATGAGAATGAACATGATGGAGAATGTCACTAAGAAGTTGCCCAACACCCTAGTTATTCCATAACAAATCGTGTAAATTTTATAAATAGTTCTTAACCTTTAATGATCATTTCATTTTAGTCCCTAATCTATTAAATATTTTGTTTTGGTCCAAAACTTATTAAAACTATTTCATTTAGGTCCCTCATAGGTGAAATTCATCAACTCAGAATAACTATCTGACACAAATTTTTTAAATTCTAATTTACATATTCAGTAACTATCTTCTAGTCAATTTAAAATTTTTAATATTTTTTTACAATAAATAGAAAATCTAAATTAGTAGTTTTTTTCTTCTTTAATGAAATAAGTTTAATTTTCAAAGATAGAAAAAGGTGATTTGAATTTTTCATTAAGTCTAAAAGCAACATTATACAAATTAAATTTATTGTAAGATAATTACTGAATAGTTTAAATTATGAACTAAAGAGTTGGTGTCAAACAAATACTTTTAAGTTGACAAATTTTTTCCATTGAGTACCAAAATGAAATGTTTTTAATAGTTTTAAAACTAAAATGAAACATTTTTAATAGGATTCGGGCCAAAACAATATTCAATAGATTAATGACTAAAATGAAATGACAATTATGTATCATTTACACAATTTGAAACAAAAAGTAGTACTAAACTTGATACCAAATTTAGCCGGGTAAAAATCTTTAGTGTTGAAATCAAGATCCAACAAAACAAAGGAAAAAATTGTACCATAGCACAAGTACCACATACAGGAGGCTCTCCTAAGCCTCCAAGTGGCCCCGAAACCAAAGTAAATGATAAAAAAAAAATAGTATTGTAGTACCAAAGTTGCCAGGCCGCTCGATCTAGCTAACTATCAAAGACTCTGTTTGGTGTTAGTTGCAGTGATTATTGTTAACATATTAAAAAAAATATCCAATGGTAACTTTTAACATTTAATTTTAGCATTTTCATCTCAATCGTTAAATAAATCATCTAAAACTTTAATACCAATTACAAAAGTTGTTCTCAAACAGGTAGGGATAACAAAAGCTGACCTGACCCGATGACCTGGTTCAATCTACCCAAACTCAAGTCCGACCTGACCCAATTTAACAAAAAAAGGTCAACGACCTAAACCCGACTATACCTAATCCTACCTGAACCCGAACCTGATTGAAGGGAAACTCAAGAAAACCTGAGCTTAAAATGACCCGAATATGAATTGACTCGAACCTGAAATGACCCAATTCTGAGACTAACCTGATCCGAACCTGAGATGATCCGATGACTAAACCCGACAAAACCCGATTTTAACCCTCACCCTAAACTTTAACTTTCCTCTTTCATTATCTTCTATATTAGTAAGTCCTAAATATGGGAGCTTTCATGTTTAGTAATTTTCATTTTTTGAGATTTTCATATTCAGTATATCTCATATTTAGGAAAGGTAATTTCCATAATTAATAACTTTCATTTTTTTGTACTTTCATATTTAGTAAGTCTCATATTTAAGAATGGAACTTTCATATTTAGTAGCTCCATTTTTTTTCTGATATTTATATTTAGTAATTCTCATATTTTAATAGGGGATTTCCATATTTAGTAACTTCTATGTGTTGAGAACTTTTATATTTTTTAAGTTCCATTTTTTGGGAAAGAACTTCCATATTTAGTAAGTCTCATATTTAGATTATTCCAAAAAAAGTAACTTTGGTAAGTTTAATGATCTTGACAGACAATTATTAAAATTACAGCATTCATCCCTAAACTTTTAAGTTTAGTACAATAACATAAGTAAATTTTAAAAAATTTCATTTTAGTCACCCTCAATAATTACAACATAGGTTCCTAAACTTTTGAAATTTTGTACTTTCACCCAAAAATTTTCAAATTTTACAATTTACTCACTAATATTGAACTTGATTTGCATTTCATAGTAATTTCAAAGAAAATTTATTTAAACATAAGTATAGAAAATTTGTTGTAGTATATGTCTGTGTGATAATTTGGTGAAGATAATAATCTGTACAATGATAGTTAAAGAGTATGGGTCTAGAAAAACAATCAAGTATTACCAACAATATTAAATGACCTAAATATATACTAACTATAACGAAGAAGATTTCTATGAATATTTTGATTAAATATACTAAAAAAAGAAATTTTAATTTAATTTGAATCGCAAAAAAAAAAAATTGAATTCTTTGATTTAAATTTTAACAATTTTTTTTAAAAAATGAATCAATTCAATTATTTTAGTTTATACACCAATAGCCTTAGGGAACACAAAGGCCAACCTGAATCTAACCTAAAGTTACTAGAGATTAAAATTGATCTTATCTATAGTGAACTTGAACCAAAATAAACCTAGTCCAACCCGAACCCAAATGACCTAACCTGAAACCGAATTCATGCTAACTAAATTAAACTCAAACCTAAATGACCTGACTCAAATTGACCTGACCCACCTAATTGTCATCCCTACGAACATGGCCAAAATGGAGTTAGGTGAGGCCACTACTTCATCTAACTCTGGGCATTGTGTGATATTACCCCATATGTTCTAGAAATGATGCAAAATGTTTGATTTTGGGTTGTCTCAAAACTCTACAACATTTCCTATTTGACAAATTACTTTATCATATTACTCTTGAAACTATTATTTTAGTATTCACTTTTTCTATTTTTATTGGTTTATGTGTAAAAATGAATGGTGATTGGTGAAAGTGAAAACAATAAACTTTTTTCATTTTTCCAATCTCTATATCAAATCAAAACATTTCATTGAAAATGGGATGAATGGAGGATTAGTTATGATTTATAAATGCAGCTATCAAAACTTCAGATGCCTATCTCATTTCCCTACGCACTTCACCAACAGCCCGACACGCCAATAACCATAGCTTTCCATTTCCTTGCTGCCTACGCAACTGTTACTTGTTTTTACTAGTTTATCCATTCTGTCATCTGGAGGCTTAAGTACCAATTACTTACAGCCTAAAGAAAGAAGCCCAGTTATACCTGTGAGTGGCAAGTAAAAACTATCCTCAACAAATTGTTCAGATGCTCCGTTTAGCCTCATCATCCTTCCACCTGACCATTAGTCGTCCGTGTTCTTAGAGCAGTATAATCACAGTGACTTGTAAACTCAGTTAATGTAATCTCCACCGTTTTGTAACATTAGGAAGTAGAACGTTTTCTGGTAGTCATTACTAGAGGCAATGTCTGACAGACTGAAGATAGATATTCTTACAGCTTCAAGCACTTAATGAGATGGACACTATGGACGAAAGCTTGAACTTGCGCACTTTACTGGAATTTGCAGGCTCGAATAGGACTTCGGTGCTTGATCTTACTGTTACTTCCTTCCACTCTGAGCTTGATGCACCTTCACTCCGGTAATCCCGAGGAGAGTACAAAACTTGAAGCCTGGAAGGGGCTGCAAAAATAGGGTTGGCCATTTAGTACTCAGTATTCTAGAATAGAATACAAAAACATGTGTTTATGATACATCACGACTCAATCAAACCTGAAAACATGTTAAGAATGCTCCCAAGCAAATCATTCTTTTCCACATAAAACTATGAGAAGCTTGCTTCAGAATAACTATGATGCCTGAACAAAGTATTATTATGTGCCCCAGATGAGATATTCCAGATAACCCAAAACGGCACGTGTTGAATCCATTATGTCATGGTAAGCAACGAATGTTTACACCCATGCCTGGTTTCTTTAGATGAGCAAGAGAGCATATAGCACCAGAAGTATCAAACTTCCCATCTAGAATTGCTTCTAAAGTTATCACTACCACATTTTTTCCAACAGAACATGTAGTTGTCACACGTACTTTTCCCCATTGGTCTCTAATTTCTGGTATGCATAAGTTTACATATTATCAAAGTTACCAAAATTGATTTAGAACATTTGACAAAACAGTACTTTACTTACCCGAACAGTAACTCACAAACCTCTCTGAGACAATAACGCCAGAAGTAAATAATGAACCATGTGTATCTAGTTAACCTTATGCAAGGGCCAGAGAACAAGTAATAGCAGTCTCATTGAATGATACAAATGACAGGATGGTAGTTTCATTATTTATCGTTCAGTGCCTGTGGGATTAGTGTATGTTAGAATGTAAACATCCTACCATACATTTTAACAAAGAAAATACCTAATCCGAGCATACTCGTCTTCTGGATGGCAACACGGCTGACTTTAGATCGCTTGATATTTCTCAAAGCAGTGAGATCCTCTTGCTTCCCCTTAAATTCTAGGAAATCTCCAAGTACGTATTTGTTATTTTTGAGCTCTAACCTGTGAGCATTTTAAGCATAGATTATTCTCAGTCAATCTTTACTGAACAGAACTTAATGGTTAGATTTTTCCATTGTCAAACAACAACCAAAATAAGCAGGCTCCATATTCTACTACAAACAACAAAATGCACAGTTTTCATATATTTTTTCCCCTTGGATACTGGAGTTATTGAAAAAGAATAGGAGAGAAAATATACTCATCAAGCATTCCCTGGCCATTAAATTTGGAAATGAGAAAAAAGAATGTTTTTCATAACCAAAACACCCAGAAATTATTTGTCATTTGTATTAACTTTTTTACACATGATATTTTAGTTATAACATTGCGGTGATTCTCACAAACTAAAGGCATTCCCTAGCCATAAGAATGCTTGTAAGGAGAAGTATCCCAGGCTGCCTAATAATCTAGCAACTCATGAGGGAAATGAAGCAGACATAGAACTAAATTTTGCAGTTCCATTTGATAACTGAGTTATCAATGGCAGAGATTATGGACTATCAATCGCCTATATTATGGGATTTATTTTACCATAATTATGCTATTAGTTGTGTATATATTATTACCAAAAATAGATTATCTGTAATTAGAATGTTAGCTGTATATATTTTCTTACTCGAAATAGTTTGTACAGCAATTCCTATTTAATGGAAAGAGTCCTCAAGAGAAAGGCATTCAGCCATTTACTCAAATTTGTCATGGTATCAGAGCCTACCTCAAATTCATAGCTGAATCTTTGGATTTCTGTCAGTTTTGCTTCTGTTCTTCAAAGTTTTCTGGTCTGTCTTGTTATTTTTCTGGGTTGATTCATCAACAACTTCTTTTTGGGATTTTTTTTCGGTCAATCAACTTGTGGTTGAGAGCATTGTATTGCAATTTCTGGATCAGATTTTTTTTAGAATGGCTACTGAGAATTTTTCTGGAAGAATACCTACAGAGACCTTGGCTATCAAATTTACAGGAAAGAATTATGCAGCATGGGAATTTCAATTCAAAATGTTTCTGAAAGGGAAGGACCTTTGGAGTCACATTGATGGGACTTCTCCAGCTCCTGAAGATGCTAAGGAACTCCTCCAATGGGAGATAAAGGATGCTCGAATTATATCTTGGCTTTTAGGATCTATTGAACCCTATATGGTGAACAATTTACGCCCCTTTGGTACAGCTAAAGAGATGTGGGATTATATGAAGCGTATATACCATCAGGATAACACTGCAAGACGATTTCAACTAGAGCTTGAGATTAGTCACTTCAGTCAAGGTAATCTATCTATTGAGCAATATTATTATGGATTTCTTAATCTTTGGAGTGAATATTCTGGTATTATCTATTCTAAGGTACCAAAAGAGGCCTTAGCCGGTATTCAAGTGGTTCATGAAGATAGTAAGCGTGATCAGTTTTTGATGAAACTGAGACCAGATTTTGAAGTTGCTCGGGCTGGATTGCTGAATAGAAATCCAGTTCCTTCTTTGGATGTATGTCTTGGTGAATTATTGCGTGATGAACAGAGACTGGCTACACAAACTGTTATAGGTGCATCACCGGAGAAATCTGCAGTTATCAATGTTGCTTATGCTGCTCAAGGGAGGAATCGAGGAAAGGGTCAAATGCAGTGCTACAGCTGCAAGGAGTTTGGGCATATTGCTCGCAACTGTGGTAAGAAATTCTGCAATTACTGTAAGCAACCTGGACACATTATCGAGTGTTCTACACGTCCAGAAAATCGGCGAGCCCAAGCTTTTCAAGCTGCTGTTCCAGACCTCAATATTATTGGTCCTACATCCACAGCCACTAGCACCAATCAGTCTGTTCTTACTCCAGAAATGGTCCAACAGATGATTCTCACAGCTTTTTCCACTCTTGCACTTCAGGGCCAAGGTAAGACTACTTCTTCTCCATGGTTTGTTGACTCTGGAGCATCCAATCATATGACTGGGTCACCTGCTTTGTTGCATAATCTACGGCAGTATACTGGTACACAAAATATTCAGATTGCTAATGGCAGTAATCTCCCAATTACAGCCATTGGTGATATAGGACCTTCTTTTCGTCATGTATTTGTCTCTCCTGGGTTGTCTACAAGTTTAATTTCTATTGGTCAGATGGTGGATAATAACTGTGATGTATATTTCTCTCGTGGTGGTTGTATTGTGCAGGATCAGGTGTCGAGGAAGATGATCGCGAGGGGGCCTAAAGTGGGAAGATTATTTCCGTTGCAATTTACTGTTCCTAGAAATTTGTCCTTCTCTTCTATTATTGTTGCAAATAAGGCTGATGTTTGGCATAAACGTTTGGGCCATCCAAATAATGTGATTTTGTCTAATTTAATGAAGCGTGATTTCCTTGATAACACTGATCAGTCTTCTATTCATAGATTGCCTCTTGCCTGCTCTACTTGTAAACTAGGGAAAAGTAAAATTTTACCTTTTCCTACTTATGGTGGTTACATGTTTTGAGATAATACATAGTGATGTTTGGGGCATTACTCCTGTCATTTCCCATGCACAGTATAAATACTTTGTGACATTCATTGACGACTATAGTCGTTTCACATGGATATATTTTCTGCGCAGTAAAGCTGAGGTGGTCACTGTTTTTCAAAAGTTTCTGGCTTATATTGAGACACAATTCTCCACTTGTATTAAGGTTTTACGGTCTGATAATGGTGGCGAGTATCTATCACATGACTTTCAAGCCCTTTTGCAACAGAAAGGTATTATATCTCAACGATCATGTCCTTATACTCCCCAGCAAAATGGGGTGGCTGAACGTAAACACGGTCACTTGTTGGATATGGTTCGAACGTTACTTTTGGAGTCTTCAGTTCCGCCTAAATTTTGGGTGGAAGCTTTGTCCGCTGCTGTTTATTTGATTAATCGTCTGCCTTCTCAACAATTGAATTTTGATTCTCCTTACTATCGTCTTTTTGGTATGCATCCTAATTATCACATGCTACACACATTTGGATGTGTTTGCTTTGTTCACTTGCCTTCTCATGAGCGTCACAAGCTTACAGCTCAGTCAGTACGGTGTGCTTTTATGGGTTACAGCAATGCTCAAAAGGGGCTTCTATGTTATGATGCTGTTGCTAATCGTTTTCGTATTTCCAGAAATGTGATTTTCTTTGAACATGAGTACTATTTTTCGCAACATGTTTCTCCTTCCGGAAATGTTCTTCTTCCTAGCTTTGATGATATCTCTCCACCACTTGAGCGTTTTAAACCTAGCATTGTCTATCAATGACAACAAACTCCATCGTCATAGATCCTTCCCGACCCTGATCCAGTTCCTGCTCCGGTGGCTCTTCGAAAATCCTCTCGCATCCGTCATCCTCCTGATAGGTATGGTTTCTCTGCCACTTTAGCTGATACTACAGTCCCTAACTCTTATTCTCAGGCAACTAAACATGCATGTTGGGTAAAAGCTATGCACAAAGAACTTCAAGCCCTTCAGGAGAATCATACTTGGGATGTTGTTCCTTGTCCTACTGGTGTTAAGCCCATTGGTTGTAAATGGGTATATTCCATTAAGCTGCGGTCTGATGGGTCTCTTGATAGATATAAAGCAAGGTTGGTGGCACTCGGTAATCGACAGGAGTATGGAGTAGATTATGAGGAGACCTTTGCTCCTGTAGCCAAGATGACGACAGTGAGACTTGTCCTAGCTATCGCTGCTTCCAAGGGTTGGTCATTACGACAGATGGATGTTAAAAATGCTTTTTTGCACGGAGATCTTAAGGAAGAGATTTATATGACTCCACCATCAGGGTTATTTTCTACACCCTCTTCTGATGTTTGCAAGCTGAAACATTCACTCTATGGTTTGAAGCAGGCTCCACGTGCTTGGTTTGATAAGTTTCGCTCTACGCTTATTAGCTTCTCCTTTGTCCAAAGTCAATATGATTCCTCTTTGTTTCTTTGCAAGACTGCTAAGGGAATCGTCTTGCTTCTGGTATATGTTGATGATATTGTTATTACAGGAACTGACTCTGGCTTGATTTCTCAGCTTCAGGAGCGTCTTCAGGGTTTCTTTCATATGAAAGACTTGGGTCCTTTACACTATTTTTTAGGCCTTGAGGTGCATTCTACCTCCGCTGGACTTTTCTTACACCAGCATAAATACATACAGGAGTTAATCACTTTGGCTGGTCTGCAAGATGGCCGTTCTGTTGATACTCCTTTAGAAGTGAACGTTAAATATCGCCGTGATGAGGGTGATTTTCTCTCTGATCCCTCTTTATATAGACAACTAGTGGGGAGCTTGAACTATCTGACTATCACTCGGCCTGATATTTCCTTTGCTGTTCAACAAGTTAGTCAATTTATGCAGGCGCCTAGGCATCTCCACTTGGCAGCTGTTCGACGCATTATTCGCTATTTGCAAGGCACTTCTACCCGGGGTCTTTTCTTTTCTGTGGGTTCTCCTATTCGTTTGATTGCATATAGTGATGCTGATTGGGCTGGTTGTTCTGATACTCGACGTTCAGTTACAGGTTGGTGCATGTTTCTTGGTACCTCTCTCATTGCTTGGAAAAGCAAGAAGCAGGATCGGGTTTCTAAGTCTTCCACAGAGTCTGAGTACCGTGCTATGTCCTCTGCATGTTCTGAAATAGTTTGGCTTCGGGGACTATTGGGTGAGCTTGGGTTTCCCCAAATTGAGCCTACTCCGCTCCATGCGGATAATACTAGTGCTATTCAAATTGCTGCTAATCCAGTATTTCATGAGCGCACCAAGCACATTGAAGTGGATTGTCACTCTATTCGTGAAGCCTATGATGCCCATGTCATCACTCTTCCGCATATCACCACCGATCTCCAGATTGCTGATGTGTTTACTAAGGCTCTCTCCCGACACCGCCATCACTTTCTTGTTGACAAATTGATGCTTATTGATCACCCAGCATCAATTTGAGGGGGGATATCAATGGCAGAGATTATGGACTCTCAATCGCCTATATTATGGGATTTATTTTACCATAATTATGCTATTAGTTGTGTATATATTATTACCAAAAATAGATTATCTGTAATTAGAATGTTAGCTGTATATATTTTCTTACTCGAAATAGTTTGTACAGCAATTCCTATTTAATGGAAAGAGTCCTCAAGAGAAAGGCATTCAGCCATTTACTCAAATTTGTCATGAGTAACCTGAATGAGCAATGAATCAAGTTAACACCAATGTCACCGACAATTGCTCACTTTCACACATATCCTTATCCAGAAAGAGCGTTATACGCTGCAAGTTAAAGGAATGCATACAGCAGGAAACTGTAATACCAACGTAGAATTAGTGAGACTCAGAAGCATGGTTAATGAAAATGATGCAGCATGATCACTTCTAAGAAGAACTGGATGGAGGATGGTTAAAATGGTACTTGTAGGAATATGTAAGACATAAGGGTACAACAATGCCGGAGCCAGTAGGTAGGGCCGGAGATGCCTGGCCCCCTAACTCCACCCTAATCCATGTATCAATCTTCTCCCGAAAAATTATATTACATATATCTAGTAAAAGAAAATATTTAGAGAGACTTAAATTATATGTTATCTGTTTCAAAGAGAATGATTTTCTAAGCTTTTGTAGCCCAAAATGAATGATTCTATTATTACATTCATGCCACTTTTCACTGCACCTCCAATACATATATGCCTATAGCCTTCATATATGTTTCTTTAATAAGAGCAATCAAATTCAGTACATATGGTTCTTTTATGTTTTAACACTATCAGATATTATTTTCAACTTGGACCCCCTTAAGAAAAAATATTGGCTCCCCCCTCAGCAACAATAAGGAAAGGAGAGAGCAAAAGAGAAGGGAAAAACCAGTCCACCAAAACCTCCTAAGACATAGTTCTACTACCTTTTGTACAGGAACTAAAGAAATCAAACTTTTCCTTGGTTAGAAAACAAACTTTTCATTCCAAAACCAGCACCTATAAGATTTCACAGGCAGGAGCACCCATCTATTGCAAGAGAACTTCAATTGTACCCCAACTCCTTAACATACAAGATAATCCATTATGCGCATCCTTAATCCTTGACTACCACAAAACTTGGCATAGTTATGTTTGGTAACAGCATTTACCATTTGCGTCATGGATTAGATAATTTTATAAATAGCAGAGAATCTCTCTCTCAATCAAAGAATTTAAAAGCAACAATTGAATAGTTTTTCCATGTCATTGACTTAAACAGCAAACACTGTTGCCAAAAGGGGAAAAATAGGAGACTTGTTCAATATTCCTAAAATTGAGTTACGTGAGAATCTAGATAATTTGCTACATAGTACAGATTTATTATTTCTTTTCTTTTTGGCCAAGTATAATACAGAAGTTACCGATCACTACTAAATATCTGATGTTCCACAGACTACGAAATATCAGATTTATTATATTTCATGTTCCACAAATTGTCAGAATATCAGTAGAACACTCATCCTGGAAACTGTCAATTCTGATACTCATTACTATCAAGTAATTGAAAATCTAGCCACATACCTGTCCCACATTGGAGCAGTACTGAGGATAAAGCTCAACTGCTGCTCAATAGATTCCTGCATCTCTTTCTTTCCACCAGAAAATGCACCTTTAATCCATCCAGAAAATATACTTTTTGGCTCTGGCTTTAGTTGCACCCACTGATCATATGTAATGACTTCCGGCGGAAAATCACCAGGATAAATAGTTCTACAAGAAATAAAAAAAACAGTCATTGGTTTCTTTGCTCTTTTTCCTTTTGGATAAGCGAAACAAAACCAAGAGTTATTCTAGGCCTTATAAAAGTAGATGTGCAGCAGCAACAGCCAAAGACAGGATCCAGTTACACTTCACGCAGCTGCACAAAGACACGATCCAGTTACACTTCACGCAGACCCTTCCCTATTGATTCATTGCCATTTCAGTTTCAGTCCTTTCTTAATACTCCCTCCCGTCCAACTTTTATTGTATCATTTTTCATTTTGGGATGTCCCGAAACTATTGTTCCATTTCCTAAAATGGTAACATTGCTCCAATTATACCCCTACTTTTTCATTTCTTGAAGTTTGTGCAAGAGAAAAGTTAAAGATATTATTTGAAAAAAAAAACTAACAGAAGTTTCTTAAACTTTGTGTATTCTGAAATCGTAAAATAAAATTGGGACCGAGAAGTTTCAAGTAACAACAACAAAATTGGCTGATATGCAATCTTCAGAGTGATGCTCCTACTCAAAACCAAAAAATATAGGAAGTCTGGCAAACATGGAGGAGAGAGACAGGGAGCAGCATGGTCACAACAGCTTCAAGCACCCAATGTTTGATGTTTTTTACGATCCTAAACAAATTTCTCAAAAACAAAAAACTAAAAAAAAACAAAAGAAAATACATGAAAGGCTCACTTTTTTTTTTCCTAAAATGATGTGATTGATGCTTCCCATTGTTCCATGCTAAGTAAACAAAAAAAAACTGCCAGTCTCATGGGTTCAGATATGGGATTCATCCCCAAACTCTTTTCCAATTCTACATGACGAGGTCCTCAGCCCCCAACTTGCGTTATATCTGTGCTGGAGCTTTTAAAATGTTCTCATTTCATCCTTTCATCAACTTTTTACTCAGTTACATGGAATATATGTGAGGCATTATATCTACGAGGTCCCTTCTTTTTTGTTCTCTCTTCTCTATCTCTCTCAAGCACAATGGAGACCTGAGTTTAGGAAGGGGCATAACATTCAAACAAGTCACGGAGGAGCAGAAAACAAATTGGCTGACCAAGAGGAGGGGGAAGCACTCATCAAGAAAGGGTTAGCAGTTTAAATATTTTGATCACCACCTCCATCCAATTTCATGGAGATCAGTTTGGCTATACTCAATCCAACCAAGTAATGGAGTGGCTACCAAGTAACTGTGAGTCCTATCTAAAATCATAAATTAAATTATGGCCCTGTTGCAGTTAAACTGAACTTTGACTTCTGATAATGAGAAACAAGATGGTCCCTTCTACAGCATGCTAGTAAAGTCACGCTCTGCAGCAAAGTCTGCAATAGGAACCATGATGGGAGAACTGCAGTGCAATCTTATGACATCTGGTTGATTGAGAAACAGAAACCAAGAACAAGACACCCATTAAATTATTGGGGAACTTACAATAACCCCTTGTAGTTTGGCCTAACCTACAATTTGCCCTCTGTATTTGAAAACCAACATTTTGCCCCCAGCTTCTTTTCCACTGTCCAACAACAACATAAGCAATCCTAATTTAAACTATACAAGTAATTTCAATCTCTCTAATATTTCTTTACACTTAATGGCCATTTTCAATTAACAATTTTTCTTTTTTGTAAATGCGTATTTCTCCCTGTAAATGCAAATCAGTATTTTCTAAATATCAGTTAATTGGGAAAAAATATCAAAACTTCTAAAATAACTGGAAAACGGTTACCAAACTGTTTAAATTTGGGTCTCATAAGTTGTTGTTGGATAGTGTAAAAAAAGTAGGGGGTAAAGTATAGGTCTTCCAAAATAGAGAGGCCAAAGAATATTAGGCCACAACATACAGGGTTTTCTGTAATTTTCCCTAAATTTTTTCAACATTAATGAACTTCACATTCTGCAACCCTTATTTCCTTCCTTTAATAGAACCAAAACTTTTATGCTAAGATCACAATTAATTTAGTTAATTAGTTTATTGTTGCCACTGAAATAGCAACATGGGCAGTGGCGCTCTATCAACTTACAGTAGCAACAGAAGTGAAAACTCAACAGATCTTCCTTCGACAGACAGATTGTTTATAGTGCCATTCTGAGCAGACAGATCCAAAAAGATGCAACAAAATCACACTCTCTACTGTAGCCAAACAAATATCTTACTGAAAAATGTAATAACCGTAAAGCGCAAAAGCTGTAAGTCCATCAGGCAATTCATTTAAAATTAAACTGGTTTAATGATGCAGATTATTATCAGGCTTGATCGGGCGGGCACACAAGTCATTGCAACCCGACTAGATCCGACACCAAAAACCCCCTGTTTCACTTGTAATTACAACCTGGTACCACTTGATTAAAGCCTCCCTCACCAATCTGAAGCCTAAGTCTCTATAACAGCACCCACCTACAACTGCAATCCCCCCGCCCCCCCAAGTCACCATGCCCTCCACCACTGCACACCCGAGGCAGCCACAGCTCAACCCGGTGACCCCCAATCTCGGGTCTGGTATTATATCAGCAGATCTGAAATGCTGAGCTGCACCAGCACCTGAAGGTTCCCCATGCCCTGTTCCGGCAGCTTCTCCGCCTTCATCAACCTCGCCTTCACCTGGTCCGAGGCTGGGGGTTGCCTGGCTAAGCTAAAGGTGACTCTGGCGGGCGGATTGAGGAGGGCCTTAATTAGGTGGTAGAAGCATGTAATTACTTGTAAAATGGGGGGCCATTTTGACAACTTGTTTTGCGGGTCATCTTGATCCGCAAATAACCCAACACTGAACCTTGAATAATTCAACCCCATTAATTCAATTTAAACCAAAACAAACTCCTGTATGTTAGCTGACAAAGTAAGGAACAATTTGGCACATACTGAAATTTTGGATTAGGAACTACAACTTTGAAAGACACGTATCCTTCAGGTAAAGCAACTCCCCTCTGTTCAAGATATGATTCCAGAACTGAAGCTTGTCTTTTGGCCTCTGCAACCTGAAAACAGTACAACTCTCAACTGTTCTGACCAACTGATGAAATAATGCATGCAAATAAAGTTTTGACAAAAAAACTTCATCGCACCACGACATAAAGGGAGCAACATCAGGGAGATGTCCTAGAACTACAAAGGAGCAACAACCAAATATTATATGATTCCACAATGTTTAAACATTATTTTCTTTCCACATATCAGTCGTCATGATGATAAGCATCCAAGCAGACTCAATTGAATACTCTTCAGCAGAGTTGGTCTAAAAAATGTTCAATGTCATATTCTTCATTGTTAGCGCATTCAACCCAAGACAAATTGACAATAGGTGGCGATGCTTCACCATGCTGTTTGAAAAACTGAGAATGGGTGTATCACATAACAGTGACAATGGAGCTAACAACTGATAGAGAGGTTAAAGCATCCAATCCAAAACAAGATGGTAATGAGAAGAAAGGCTAGCCACAGTGTAAAGCACTATCAAACCAATTAACTATACCATGTGGAGTAACAAGCCAGTGAAATATCTAGAAAGCTACCAATCATGTATCTTATTCAGCTTGAAGAATAGAAATCAACACCTACTACCAAACTGTCAGTGTTCAAAATCTCAACTAAGTTTCTATGAATGTTACAACTCCAAAAATAAGGAAACATGATCCAACTATTTGGCAGGAAGCACGGACACAGATTTTGGGGAAAAAAAAAACATATGGACACTTACGAAATCAGGACTTGATATTTTAATAATATCTACCAATTAATCTGACACCTCAACCCAACTACTTTGGCTTGCTAAAAAGAATCTAAAGCATTTCTATTTTGCTTCATTAGAGTAATTTCTTTTGCAAGCCAAAAAGATATCCTTGCTATTTCTACCAAGCAGGTATAGGCCTCCCTATGCCGCTTCTCTGTTCTCCTACTTCTAGCCTCTCAGTGTCATGCACTTGCACAGATATGTATCTACATTGGCAACACAATCTGAAACAAATGAGAATTTTACAAAGCTTATAATGAGATGCCAACAAAATTATTTATTCTGATTAAAGTTACAATTATTTTGTTACACCAATAGAAGCGCCTTAAATTTAAATAAATTTGAAGCTTCTAGCAAATTTCTGGGTCAGATTGTTATGCAAGTAAATTGAAAGATTAAGCAACTGGCCTCAAGTGACAATGAATTGCAGGCTAAAGTGAAGTGGAGCTATAATGACACTTGTTAAGGAGTTACAGAACATATGTGAAATAAAAAAAGGAAACATATTGAGTAAAATAAAGTCAGCAGAAAAGTTGGATGAAGTGTTCTGGTCAGACACTTGGCAGTAAGATTACTTGGAAGTGTTTAGTGTCTTGCTAGCATAACATTTAGCAACCAAAAAGACCTTTGTTAAGTGAAACCGGGACAAGTCTAAGAATTATTAAAGGACAAATCAAGAGCTACCCCTCCACTAATTATTCCACAAACCAGCTTATTAGTGTGTAGATCAGTTCTTAAGGATCATTAGCACACTGAATGCTTAATTAGTGTTACTGGTACAAATGCATATCAGCCAAGTCCACTCCAACACCACTTATCCTCACCATTTACCATCTACAGTCCTTGGACTCTTAGTTGGTCAACTAGAGTTCTCGCGTAGTAAAAATCCAAGAGAAAGTACAGTGGAGAAACCAATTCTTGACAACAGAGAAGCTTGAGTTAAGTTTAGCAAGAGAAGTTTGGTCAGAAGAGAGTCCGATCACACCTTAAAACTTGAAATTAGAAGTTTTTGAAAGGTTCAGACGCAAAACAGAAGGGTCAGTGTTGCTATGTCGGGTTTGGTAGGTGTTTAGCTGCTGTAAGTTCATGTTCTTCACAGGCAACTGACTCCAGCTGATTCATAATCAGAATAAGTGTGTGCAACTTATAATTACATTGTTACCGGCTATTCTGATTTGAGTGGATGATTGTAATTATGAAAATTAGCAAATGAGTTAAATAGAAGTAACATAATGTGCAATGTAGTGTGTACGGGCATTTGGATACTCGGGAAGGCTGTGTAGGCAGAATGAAATAAAATGTGGTGAACATGAACTGTTGTTAAGCCCTGATGAGTGGTTTGAGCTAATCCCTAACTCACAAATGAAGCAATCTGCCAAAGAAATGTGCAGGTGTCACTGTTGTCACTTGTTTTGTTACTGAACTCAGTAAATGGTTCTGTGAAGTGACATGTGAATCCTTATCGAGATTTGTACCTAATCTAGTATATCTCTTATGAAGCAACTATTCTGTAGGTTCTGTGGCCAATACTTGGGGTGTCACTGCAGTTGTAGCAATGAGTTAAGTGTACTTATTATAGTTTTTTTCTTCAAAAGAATTAATAAAAATAATTGTTTTTTGTACTTAAAAAAGGTTCCAAAGGTGCTTTTCAGGCTTCTTGAATTATTGAGTTTCAAATAGTTTAGAATTCAGGTAATAAATCTGTATATATTGAAATGAAAATTTCTGACAACCAAAAAAAAGAAATGAACACTTCTACTCACTTCTCCAAAACTATTCTCCTAACCATCCGCATCATCTAGTTAAAGAGCTTCACCATTGTATAAACAAAGTGATGCAGTGCCTAAAGACTTCAGGCAAATTTATTTTAGGCGTAGAATTAGGAAGTAAATTTTAATTAGGATTCTTTGCTCTCTTATTTATTGCTGGATTTATTTGCTTATTTTAATAGTTTATTTCTTTCCTTTTCTATTTGTTTCCTTTATGCTTCCCCTCCTATAAATAGGAGAAACAAGACCTTTTGGAGACAGTTTTTGATGTTATTGAATTCAGAGATTTCCCTTCCCCTGGTTTTCTTCTTCTTCTTCTCTTTTGTGTTCTCTCTTTTGGTTCTAGTGCTATTTGCCCTACATCACAAAGTAACTTAGGTCTCGTCCCATCATAATTATATGATTAAGAAAAGAAAAAGCAGCATTTTCTTTATGCTGCTGCAGTGAATTTGCAAGAAGGGTGAAGCTGTATGTTGGGAGGTCTTGCTTTGTCATGCCTGTAAATGACATAGGCTGAGGGTTGTGCAGTTCATGAATATAAATTCACGAAAATAAGAAAAAACGATGATGGATTACAATGTCTATTGAGATGATTTAACTGGATCTAAGAAAAATCACACTAAGTATTAGTGTGTGTGTGTGTGTGTGTGTGTATTGTGTATTGTGTCATGAGCATATAAGGTGGAAAAGAATTCATGCAAATGTCTGTGACATGGAGACCTAAGTTAAATGGAGGCCAAATGAGTTGAAAAATATGGAGAAATTGAATAAGAAGGACAATGAAAACAAGGGTGTACTACAATGCCAAATGACCTATGTGTGTAACTTGTGGTGCAAGTAAGCAAAGAAATCTTTTGAGATCTTTGATGGCCAAAATATTTGGCTAAGAATGGAGCTAGAATCCATCAAGAAAATGCATAGAAATTGTATGGAAACTCTGTGGAAATTATGTAGAAAAGAAAATGTAACTAAGTTTGACTAAGTCAAATGAAGTCAACATTTGTTGCATGGATTTATGACTGGTTGCATTGGCAATTTTTCTTGCCAATTTCGGTGCAAATTTTCTAAGCAATAAACTTAAACATCTGGCTAAGTATCCTGGAATATTATGACCTAGACCACCTAAGAGTTCTAATTAGTCCTCCGGGTTGATAAACCCTCTGATGGATGCACTACTATGTGAATACTATTTTTATAGTATTATAGGCACTAGGTGTTGTGTTGGCTCTTACTGAGTACTCGTTACTTATGTCCCATTTTGTTTCTGTTTTCAGGAAGGGGCTCTGAAGCTTGACATCACCAAACTTGACCGGTTCACTTATGAACTTATTGGTATGACCGAGTTGTTGACACAAACTTTGGTAAACTATTATGCTCTATATGTGACCATATGTGTATGACACTATTTCACAGACTATATAGGAACCTCCTTGATGTGTTCCTCGCGTCACTTCAACTTTGACCTGCCAGGCAAGCATCCAACATAAAATACACTTTACACCCTTCTTATAAATCAACACCGCGCCATAGGCTGACAAGCCCACCACCTCTACAAAGCATAATAGTTGATCAAAGTTTGTATCAACAACTAGACCATACCAATAAGTTCTTAAGTGAACCGGTCAAGCTTGGTGACGTCAAGTTTTAGGGCCCTTTCTTGAAAACAAAAAGAAAACTGGGCATGAGTAATGAGTACTCAACAAGAGCTAACACAACACCTGCTGCCTATAATACTATAAAAATAGTATTCACATAGTAGTGCATCCACAACCTACCTGCATCCAAAGACATGAAAACAAGAAAAGACAATACAAATGCAGAGCATATATAGAGACAATAAATACAAGGTTAGCACACGCATCCAATTAAAAAAGCGCACACACTACAACACCCAGCTTTAAAAAGCCTAGCCATAGCAAGCATTCATTCCGGCAATTTGAAGAGCACTAAACTAATTTCCAAATCTAGTCACAACTTGAAAAAGATCCTAATGCTTGCTCATATTTATAGTTCTAGCTAAAAACCATAAAGCATACAGCTTACAGCTTACAGAGTGCATAAAGCATGCAAAATGCATAAAGCATACAGGGCCCCTTTAGAGCACATAGGGTCATTCAGCTCTAAGCCATCAGTTAGGGCCATTTCCTTCTCAAAATCAGAATTTTTAGTAGAAGAAACAGAGTTAAAACCCTTACCAAATGTACCAAAAACAGCCACTTGTTGCCTTAAAATCGGCTAAGACAACTTCCTTGAATCTCCAAACTCAACTCCTTTGTTCTTGCTTGATTTCTTTGTTTCTTTCTTCACTCTTTCTTTGATTTGAAGTTTCGGCTCTTTCCAGCAATTTTACTTGCCTAGCATAATAAGGCTTTATTCTCTAAATAAACTGTTTATAAGTGCCAATAGTTCTCTTGGTCAAAAGAAAACAACAAGACTATATCCGATTGTATGCTAGTCTTCTTGTTCAGTTTTACTCTTCATTTCCTTTAGGAAGTTTACAGCAGCCTCCCACAACCCTTGTGTCATAATCTTCCATGACTTATTGGTCCTAAGAAGCGTCCAAGAGGCTGCCAAGAAATTTTCATAACTTTATTCAAATTGGAAAAACTCAGCCTGTCACTATGGTTTTTTTCTTGATTTTTCATCCAATCTTTTGCTCATTTCTTTCTTCGAAAATTATGGGCACTACAACAGCTTTTTTCCCTTAATTTCCACGGTCCATAGGCCTCCTTTTGACTACATTCCCAATCTTTTATTGCTAGTAATTTTGCACCGAAATTGGCAAGAAAAATTGCCAATACAACCAGTCATAAATCCATGCAACTAGTGTTGACTTCATTTGACTTAATCAAACTTAGTTACATTTCCTTTTCTACATAATTTTAACGTAATTTCTATGCAGTTTCTTGATAGATTCCATCTCCCTTCCTAGCCAAATATTTCAGCCATCAAAGATCTCAAAAGATTTCTTTATTTGCTTGCTCCACAAGTCACACATTGGCCATTTGGCACCATTGTGCACCCTTGTTCTCATTGTTTTTTTTATTCAATTTCTCCATATTCTCCAGCTCATTTGACCTCCATTTAACTTAGGTCTTCATGTCACAAACATTTGCATGAATTCTTTTCCACCTTATATGCTCATGACATAATATATACACACATACACATTAACACTTGTAGTGTGACTTTTCTTAGACCCAGTTAAATAAATCATCTCAATAGGCATTGTCACCCATCATCATTCTTTCTTATTTTCATGAATTTACATTCATGAACTGCACAACCCTTGGCCTATGCCATTTACAGGCATGACATTCTTCACTCCTTAAGAAATTTAGTCCCCAAATTTTTAAGCAACTTAGGAAATAACTCTTGGTACTTGTTAAGCATTTCAACTTCAGTTGCCTAGGTTGGTTCATGTTGTGTGATGAGTCCATTGGATCTTTACCATTTTAATCCACTTTAATCCACTTGCTTCTCAACTTCCTTGTGTCCTTTACTAGGACTTTTATTGGCTCCTCCACATAAGTAAGGTTAGGGGCCACTGAAATGCTGGAAGCTGGTACTATTTGACTTGGGTCAAATAAGTACCTTTTTAACATACTTACATGAAATGTATAATGCACATGCCCTAATTCTAGGGGTAGATTCAGCTTATAAGCCACATTACCAATTCTAGCAATTAATTGAAAAGGTCCAATATATCGGGGTGTTGGTTTGCTTCTTTTTCCAAATCTCACAACCCGTTTGATTGGAGGCCAAAAAGGCTGGAAAATATGCAGAAATTGAATAAGAAAAACAAATGAGAACAAGGGTGCATAACCCGGTGCACTATGGTGCCAAATGGCCTATGTATGTAACTTATGGTGCAAGCAAGCAAAGAAATCTCTTGAGATCTTTGATGGCCGAAATATTTGGCTAAGAAGGGAGCTGGAATCCATCAAGAACCTGCATAAAAATTGTATGGAAGTTGTGTGGAAATTATGTAGAAAAAAAAATGTAAAATGTTTGACTAAGTCAAATGAAGTCAACATTAGTTGCATGGTTTTATGACTGGTTGCATTGGCAATTTTTCTTGCCAATTTCGGTGCAAAATTACTAGCAATAAAAACTTGGGAATGTAGTCAAAAGGAGGCAGCTAGTAGGGCGGAAGTTACATGAGAAAAAGACAAGGAAAACAAGATCAAAACAAATCTTGTTTAACCAGCCATACTACTTCAATGTTGACCAAAAATCTAAGGCAATTTCCAGGTGATTTTATGGCAGTTTCTTGTGGCCTATGGATTGTGGAAATTAAGGGCAAAAAGTTGTTGGGAGTGCTATAATTTTCAAAGAAAGAAATGAGCAAAAGATTGGACGAAAAATCAAGACAAAAGTCATAGTTATGACCGCCTGAGTTTTTCCAATTTGACTAAAGTTATGGAAATTTCTTGGCAGCCTCTTGGACGCTTCTTAGGACCAATAAGTCATGGAAGATTATGACACAAGGGTTGTGGAGGCTGCTGTAAATTTCCTAAAAGAAATGAAGAGTAAAACTGAACAAGAAGACTAGCATGCAACCAGATATAGTATTGTTGTTTTTTTTTTTTGTTTTTTGACCAAGAGAACTATTGGCACTTATAAATAGCTTATTTAGAGAGTAAAACCTGATTATGCTAGGCAAGTAAAATTGATGGAAATAGCCGAAACTTCAAATCAAAGAAAGAGTGAAGAAAGAAACAAAGAAACCAAGCAAGAACAAAGAAGTTGAGCTTGGAGATTCAAGGAAGTTGTCTTAGCCGATTTTGAGGCAACAAGTGGCTGTTTTTGGTACATTTGATAAGGGCTTCAACTCTGTAACTTCTCCTAAAAAATCTGCTTTTGAGAAGGAAATGGCCCTAGGTGATGGCTTAGAGCCGAATGACACCGGTTGCTCTAAAGGGGCTCTGTATGCTTTATGCATTCTGCATGCTTTATGCACTCTGTAAACTGTATGCTTTATGGTTTTTAGCTAGAACTATAAATATGAGCAAACATTAGGATCTTTTTCAAGTTGTGGCCAAACTTAGAAATTGGTCTGGAGCTCTCTGTTTTCAAATCAAATTGCTAGAATGAATGCTTGCTATGGCTAGCTTTTTTAAAGCTAGGTGTTGTGGTGTGTGTGTTTTTAGTGGTTTCTTGATTGGATGGATGTGCTAACCTTATATTTATTATCTAAATATATGCTCTGCATTTGTATTGTCTTTTCATGTTTCAATGTCTTTGGATGCAGGTAGGTTATGGATGCACTACTATATGAATAGTATTTTTATAGTATTATAGGCACTAGGTGTTGTGTTGGCTCTTACTGAGTACCCGTTACTCATGCCCCGTTTTCTTTCTATTTTCATGAAGGGGCTCTGAAGTTGGACGTCACCAAGCTTGATCAGTTCACTTATGAACTTATTGGTATGACCTAATTGTTGACACAAATTTTGGTCAACTATTGTGTTCTGTATGTAACCATATGTGCATGGTTTAGGCTATTGTAGTTGTGGTGGGCTTGTCAGCCTATAGTACAGTGCTGATTTATAAGAAGGCCGTAAAGTGTATTTTCCATTGGATGCCTGCCTGGCAGGTCAAAGTTGAAGTAACACTAGGAACACATCAGGGAGGTTCCTAGATTGTCTATGTGAAATAGTGTGAAGAATGTAAAATACTACTCATGTAAAATACTAGCCTAGCTAGTAGTATGCTTTTGAGCCTTACCTGGAAAGTGACTGTTGTAAGGCTTGTAACATATTTTGATAGCCTAATATGCATGAAATCAAGCTCAAGTGCATGGCATGAAAATTTGACTAAATAACCTTTGTCATGAACTTTGGATGTATTAGTCAATAATCTTATACTTATTAATTGAACTTGGTATTTTCAATTAATGAGTTATAGGCCAGAATAGTTGGTGAATCTTCACTAAAAGCTACTAAGCAATAAACTTAAACATCTGGCTAAGTATCCTAGAGTGTTATGACCTAGACCACCTAAGACTTCTAATTAGTCCTCCGGGTTGCTAAACACTTTGATGGCACAATTGTGCATAGGGTAGGGGTGGTTTGGGTCATGACATTCTTAACATTGCCACAATCAAAAGTCTTTTTCCCACCAAGGAACCAATTAAAGCATTCAATGACAGAACATGGTAGAAGCAGATATTAGAAATGTAACTTACAGGATCAGGAATGTGCTCAGCTCTATGACTGCTCCCACCTTCACTAACCCAACTTCCATCACCATTGACTGATACAAATCCCGCTAAATTCTTCACAGACAGCAATACTGCCCCTCTTGAGAAGGTAAACAATCAAATATCACTCACGAAGAATGAAGAAATCAAAAGCATAGAATATTAAGCCCAAAGAATGAAGAAATGGAAAATGAGAAATGAACATTTCAACCTATTACAAAATAAAATCTGACTTATGATGCCAAGAATTTCAGACTTCAGAGTACAAGGGGGAGAAATCAAACTTAAACTTCAAAGATCAACCACAAAAACATTGGAAAAGTTTCACCGAACGTATTAAAATCTAACAGTAACAACCTCACAAGCAAAAGATACAATCAAGACCTAAGAAACATACCCTTTAGTTAAAAGAACCGCATCAATATTCTGTCGGGTACAGGTATCAGCATCAGGAATACGAAGCCCAACAAATGCTTTCCCACTAAAAAGCTTTTCAAGTCTACAGTAAAACAAAGAAATGGAAATATATAAAACTATATCTCAACTAATCCTCCAGGGATCAAGATTGTAAAGAAAGTGTTCCCCCAATTAGGCAACCACAGAACCAATATCAACTCAACCAGTAAATGGTTCCATTGGGAGAGAAACAAAGCCCTGAAACCAAATCTTCAGCCAATCCAAAAGGAACCGAAGTTCCAAACCCCAGACTGAACACAGGAAAATTCACGATTACCTATGGGCGACGGAGAAGATGGCATTGGAATCCGGAGTTTCGACATCTAGAACATCATCGTCGAAGAAGAAGGTCTTGAACAGCTTATAAACGATCAGACCGCAGATGATTTCCAGCCACATGACGTAGCCAGACCTTGCTTCGCCGCAGAGAAAAAAAATACAGGAACCAAGTTTCGAGTTCTTCAGTCGGAAAAATTGGAGGTATTTTAATTTCTCCGGCGTCAACGTGAAAGCGATTAACGAGGCGAGGCCGCGTCGGTGACGAGTCACTCAGGAGTCAAGGCAGCGAGCTTAGCGACTAAGGAGACCACCTCAGACAATAAAAGGTGTGTTTCAAATAACCCTCATAGTTTGGTTAAAAATACAGTTTGGCCCTCATAATTCAGAAACCTAAATGTGATCCCCCGGATTTGGACGCTCCTTTTTCAAGAATCTATCGGTTGCTACTTCTTGTATCAATTTTTAAAATCTTAATCTCAGATATCTAATGTTCATTTAACAGCTTAAATTATCAATTTTTATTTATTTAAATGTGAAACAATCTATAATTGTGACAGATGTGTCACATCCATCTAAACAGTTAATGCCAAAATTTCCAATTTGTGAAGTAGTTTTGTCCTGAAATTTCTAAAATCTGCATTTGCCCCATGCCTTGGTTGTTTTAAATCAACATATGGGTTTTACTTAACTTTTTTTTTTTTAGGCAACGACAAATTTTTCAATTAGATGGCATCCTCATCACAAAATACATTAAAGCATAACTTGAGGAAAATCCAATTTAAACTTGTCTATTATGTCTTGACACGATTAGCATGTGTCTATTTTGCTTGACCATCTAAGATTTGAATTCTGGCTTATACAAAAAAAAATTTCTCATTACAATAAATGAGTTTAGACTAGGTATGTAGGGTATAAGGCAAGTTAAGTTATATAATATCTCTTATACTCTTAGTGACACAATTTTTCTATTTTGAATTATCACTCTTGTCTTACTCTCAACTATCGCTCATATTCTCATTTTTACAACATTCTTATGTACTTGAATTTTAAAAGTGATATTTTCTCACTCTCACTTCCGCTTCCTTCTCCCACTTTTAGGACACTTTATGTCATTTAGCTTATATCTTTATTTATCCACAATTAAACGAGTCCCTAATGTTTTTGTTTAGATTCTTAGGCTGACTTGGCTCTCTTCTTCCTCGACTTCTTGGGCCGTAACATTACCTTTGAAGATTGGGTCAAGACCCAATATCAAGTTTTTCCTCCTAAATTTTATCGACAAAACACGAATAATGAAAGTTTCAGTATTTGATTAAAAGTGATCAATTTAAATTTTCTCTACATTGAAAAAAAAATGGCACAAAAGTCTAATCAAGTCATGTGGCTTCTGATGTTAGTATTTCTTTTAAGATGAAGAGCTAGTGTTGGCGCCACTTGTAGTATTATTTTTTTTATAAAATTTGTAACTTAACCTCAAAAATTTAAAATTTACTGTTTTATGTTTTAAAAAAATTAATGGTGCCTCGAATCTGTGACATGGGGAGAAATATCATAAACCATGCAAGCTCATAGAAGTGCCAAGTGCTTCACTTATAAAACAACATGCAAAATGCTATACATTGTTTGATTAACTGGTAATATTCCTACCACCACTGCGGGCCTAGCTGACAAAGGGGGAGGCCCAAGGCCAGCCCCCATAATCCTGATTAGGCAAGAACCTGACTGTTCCATATTGGACTGAGCCCACACTTTTTTCTTTAAGAAACAGGCCACCTAGCCTAATTTTGGACCTTTAATAACTGGCTCATATTCGGCCCACTTGAAGGACAAATTGGGCCAATTTCAATGCCCACCTTTCCACCATAACTCGATATTGCCTAATGTTTTTTTTAAGTCAGAAAATTGTTTTCGAGTGCATAGGGTAAGGAAAACATATATATATATATATATATGGAAGGAGAAGGGATGCCTACATTTTGAGGACCAGGAATACCAGCGAAACCAACGTATGTGGCATTAAGAAGAAATTGGCTAGGGCAAAATTTAAACCCCAAATTTCTGCCATGTATCCCTTGCATCTTTAGTATTGGCCCAAGGAGCTCGGGATTATATTGCCTAATGATTGATCTCTATGTTGGCAAAAACAAATTTTGATTTTTAGGTGCAAAAAGTGTAAAAATCACAGTAATTAATATCTGGTGGCTTATTCCATCCAAATTCAATGCTTCTTGTCAAGATAAGTTTGTTACCGCCCAGTAGATGCAACTCCTCTGGTGTCCATGATTTTTCTTATTGCACACTTCATTACGCTGATTACCCGGGAAAGGCAAAGTTTGGTTTCCTTTCAAATCCAACACATTCTTCCTTGGCACACAAGTAAGAGTTATTGTCACCTCACACCTCTTCACATTTTTCTGTTCTTTCTAATCTGTACAGCTGCCTGAAAAAAGTCCCACCTTCAAGGATAATGTTTTACTGTCAGGAAATTGCAAAAATATACATTCCTGAATTAAAACATAAAATTGCGTTTGAATCAACAAATTATCAAAACAAGAAAGAGAATGAATGAATCATAATAGACTTGTGATAGTCAGTCAACCATTTTTGAGCCAATTTGTTTTAATTGAGATGAAAATAATTCAAAATAGTCTATTTTTATTTTTACATCTTTTTTACCTGGAATAAATTTTATTTAAAAATCAATATTATGTAGATATAATAATTCACTTGGAAGTAAATTTTGATGATATTATTAAGTTTTTGTGATTTTTTTAATTCCTAAAACTAGAAAAAATCATAAAAATTTAGTAAGATTATAAAAATTATATTTTCAATAGATTATTATACTTATATAATATTGAATTTTAAATAAAATTTGTTCTAAGTAAAATGATGTAAAAATAAAAATGAACCATTTTAAATTAAGTTGATTTAAGTTAAAAATAAATTGGCTGTGATAAATTATCATTCGCTGTAATAGTTTTTTCAAACCCCTAACACTCAAATTTATTATTGGATAATTTTTTCAATCCCTAACATTAAACGCTGATGTTGTTATGGAACGAAACCTATATTTTGATCGGATAACTCATTACCAATTTTTTATTAGAAATAATAGTTGACGTATGATCAAGTAAGCAATTGGCTATCCAAATGATGATGATTGTTTTGACTACCTAACCTCCCACCCTTAATCCACCAGAATCTAGAGGTTCTCAAACAACCATTTTTAATAGATTGCATATCGAATAATTCAAAATTACCATTTGCTTAAATTTGAGAAATGTCGAGTGGCCCCCATCCAATCCAACATTACTGGTTAGAGGAAAAACCAACCACCAGAAGTACCCAGCAAGTTTTTTTGTGGGTGTCCCATTTTGGGCAACATTACAGGCAGCTAAATCTGGTGGTCCTGCAAATCTAGAGACTGAACACTACTTAAGTGACCAAGACAGAAACTTACCTAGATGTCAGTACTCTTTTAACTGCAAACTGATTTGTCACATTGATCTTACCCATCTACTAGTGCTGAACTCCGCCATCCATTTCAGGACATCACAGCCCTTCATCATCCTGCTGCACCTTCACTGTGTGAAATGGTGAGTCCAATCCGCCTCGAGGGCTTACGTTCTAACTTTTCAAAGTTAGTTCGCGTTACAAGTTCATGTAAAAGCAAAACCGCAAAGTTTTACGTCTGATGCCCTTTGCAATCCATAAATCACTACCCAACATGAGTAAAGAAACCTGTCGTACCTACCAAAAATGGCAGATGAGATTGCCTATATTCAAATCTCACAGAAGCACATCCCATTAATGTCTGAACATGCTATTTGCTCCACACAGTTATTTGCTTGTAAAGAGACTACAGAACATAAAAACAAAGAGAGATTGAAGAAATTTGACAGTGCGATTTTCTTCCCACATCAGAAAGCTGGAACCATCTTATTCAATTTCAGCTGCGGCAGTTAAACATCACCCCAGTTTGCACACTTGTTTTATGGACCACCAAAGCAAAATAAATGCATGACCTTCGAAATAGTAGTAGTCTCAGAAACGTCAGCTTTCATCAAGGGGAGTTCTGTTTGTGGGTAACTTGTGAAAAGATGGACTGAAATACAATCAAATTGCCATAGCTTTCTATTTGGAGGGCAGGGAAAAAATTACAGAAACAGAATCTCCATCCTTTCCAATATACAGCAATACAAGAACATGGTGACTCACACTAAAACATATGAAATGGAAGAGAATAAACATGGAGTGAACCACTTCAATTTGAAACCTATTCAGAATATTTCACGCAAAAATTAAACAACAAACACATTTAGATTCATTATATTACCGTCAACACTGCAAGCTGGTAGAGCTAATTCAGACCGTGGATGATACGATAAGTGAGAATTGCCAGTGCACTACAAAGAAATAGCTTATCCCTGTTTACTTGATGTTCCCTTCTTCTTGAGTAGGCTTCCAAACTTGCGAAGCAAAGGCTTCTTCTTCTTCTGATGCTGTTGATCTATTGGTGACTTCCTGCTTTCATTGCCATTTTCAGTAGAGCCATTCATCTGATCAAAAGTCTCACCACCATCCACTTTTGATTCAGCTTCCTCTTCAAATGACTCTGGCTCTGGTTCTCTCTCTGGGGAACATTCTTTCTTTTCAATTGTGCAGCTCTCCCACATCTTATATTCAACTTCAACTGAATCATCCTCCTTCTCTTTAGTCCCATGTTCCTTAACTTCTCCATTCCCATTGTCAACTTTTGAAGTGTCTAGTTGAAGAGTCTCATTTATCAAACCATCGTTTTCCTCCTTTGGATTTTCTTTCAGGAGTCCCATGTCTTCTTGAGGATATTCTGTTTTGAGCTTCCCTTCTCCTCCATGTCCATTCTCTTCAGAGAACTCAACTACTTTAGGCAGCAAATCATAGTCCTTTTCGCTGTCCGTCAGCTCGCCATTTTCATCGTTATGCTTTTTGGCCACAGCTTCTTCTAACAACTTAGACAATTCCTCAACTTTTTTGAGAGCAGCAGCTTCCCTAGCTCTGAGTTCTTCATGCTCTTGAATAAAATTCTGCAGTTCACTCTGTTTATCCAACAAACTCTCCTTAAGCTTCATGCTTTCAATTTTTGCTTCCTTAAGACATTCCTGCATATAGACCACCTCAGCTTCAACTTCGTTCAGGCTTTCCTTAAGCTGAAGTTCTTCCTCCTTTGAAGCTGAAGCTTCTTCCTCAGTTTGTTTCAGCAAACTCACCAGCCTATTGATTTCCTCCCCTAGAGAAGAGTTCTCCTCTTCAGTTTTTTTAATACAATCAACCAAATGCATTTCTTGTTGCTCCCACTCAGCCTTCGAGTCCTGCAATTCATTCTTGGCCCGTTCAACGGCACTATTAAGAAGATCAATTTCATGTTTTGCATCATCAAGCATGCTTTCATACTTCTCATTTTTAGCATTCAAAACCAACTTTAGATCTTCTATCTGGGCCTCAAAACTTTCATGGTCTGCTTGACTGAGTAAGAGCTTCTCTTTTGCCTCCCTGGCTTCAGCAGAAGCTTCATGCAAGGCTGATGCTAAACTTTCTGTTGCTTTCTTGCTCTTCTGTTCTTCATGCTTAGAAAGCTCTAAGTCATTCATCAGCTTCTTTTTCTCTTCTAATAGGCTTTGAACACTTGTACCAGAAAGCTTCTCATTTTCCAAAGCTTTGTGCTTTTCTTCCTTCACAATGTCTATCTCTGACTTCAGAGACTCCAACTGTTTAGCCATGTCTGAAGCTTCCTTTTTAGCCAACTCAATTTGGTGTTCGGATTCCTCAAGATCTCCTCTTTGTGTGTTGATTGTCATTTCCAGCAAACCCACCTTCTCCTTAAGAAAAGCAGTCTCTGACTCTGCATCATGCAATAAATCATTGTTGCCCTGAAGTTGCTTCACTATTGAATCCAGTGACTCTGAGGCTGATCTTTCCAATTGCTTTGCTTCCTTAAGTTGCTTTTCTAGTTCATCCACTTTGTTTTTCCATTCCTCTGCTAAACTTTGAGCATAAGATTCAGCCAACCTGGCAGCCTCCAAGTCAACATCAAGTTGTTCGATTTGAGACTCTCTCTCCAATAACTTGTCCTCATAACTTCTAGCTTTTGCAAGTTCAGTTTTAAGAAACTCCACTTCTGCTTCAAGGTTCAGCACTATCGCTTTGCTTTCATTGGCTTCTGATTCACGCTTTGAATCAAGCATGCCTTTCAACCGAGCTATTTCAGTTGACAGAATCTCCACCTTCTCAGCTTGAATCTCAGCAATCTTAGTTGCATCATCGGCATGGCTCAGTGCCTGGTTCTTGGCATCAGAAGTCATGGCAAGTTCCTGCTTCACCCTTTGAAGCTCCTGGGTAGTAGACAGAAGAGCAGCCACATCCAAAGCATGCTGGTTTCTCACAGATTCAATTTCTCTCTGCCATTCCTCTTCCTTCTTCTGAGCAGCCTCAATTCCAGCCTGTTCCAACTCAACAGCCCGGAATTTTTCAATTTCAGAGTTCTCTTCAGCTCGCTTTTGTGCAACCTGGGCCTCTCTAAGTTTTTCATTTGCTTCTTCAGCCACTTTCTGTGCTTCTTTCAGCTCATCCATTGCATGTGCCTTCTCATTTTCAAGCTGTGCTATCTGCTCCTTTGCTTTCTTTAAATCATCCTGAACTAAATTTAGCTGTGACTGCAACTCCGTTCCTTTCACAGAACGAATTTGGGGTTTCTGAAACCCAAATCAAACAAAGAAATAATAAATAAAGTTAGGAGCGGATATTTATTTTAAGAGATTAAAAAGTGCTCAGTACAACAAATTCCACCAGAGTGAACATGTAGAGGACTATTTAACTATCTTTCCATAAACGTACTATACATGCAAAAGCTTATGACAAGTGAAATGCCGAAAAAAAAAAACTTAAATGACCATAAAAGCTTTTGCTCAAGGGGCAAACCAATGGAAAAGAACTAGAAAATATTCCAAATAAAAAGAACATCCACCAAATGATTATGGATAACTATGTTTCAAGTGCTTCATCAAACATGTCACTATAAGCTGAACACATAGGTCCCTCGAAGTCCTTCCTTTTCCATTTTAATATTCTATATTGACTCCAGAATAGCTTCCCATGGAAGACACAACCACAAAGAAAGAAGAAACAACTGAATGCTCAATATTAAACTTACTTCAGGTGTCGTATTGGTAACTTTCGGGGATCGATGATCAGCAGTAGGCTTGGAGCCAACAGATCTCGGGGATCGATCAACCGAAAGACGGGTCTTCGGCACAGGAGAGGGTGTGCCAGTATTTTCAGATTTAGGAGCTCCCTTGCTCAGTTTGCTGTTGGTGACTCTGGCAGTTGTTGCAGGTGAAGTTTTGTTGGGAGTTTCCGGTAAAGTGGATCTGCAAGGATTCAAAGCCTCATGATGAATCAAAATCACAATTCACAAACATAATGCAGCACTGAATATGAAATGTCAAACAATTCCAATCAAACTCACACCAACAAACAAGAGAATACCCCGATAATAGACCCAAAAATTTTGAAGAAAAAAAAAGTTAGAAAAAAAAGAAAGAAAAACCCATGTCAACAGCCGTTGATAACGAGAAACCAGAAGTCCAACTGACGGAAAAAAGAAGAGATTAAGCAAGACCTGAAGGAACAAGATGAATTCTTAAGTAAAGACCAAGCTAACACAACAGTAGAAGCAAAACCCCACAACCCTCAAGCAGATCCAAGAATCCGGTAAGAAACCCCTCTAGAGATTACCATAAATTTACAGAAAAAAACCGGAACTTTTCACCAAATGAACAAGATTTCATAACTTGCCACGCCAATTAAAACAATCCCAGAAACAGGCACCGCATATACATCAACAAAATCCCTGACACAGATCTAAAACCAAACACAGGAACTTAATTTAACAGAAACAGAAACAGTAAAATTTTGTAAGTGAGGGAGTGAGTGAAGAACTTACCTGGATTTGGTGGTGGACATGGCTGGTGACTTAAAGAAGCCGACAAGTGGTGTTGGCGTTACAAGACAGAAAGGGAAAGACCCAACTTTGAAGAGGATGTTGGGGATGAAACTGAAATCCTCTAAATTGCTGACATTGTGGCAGAGAAGTGAGGAAATGCGAATGATGGAGATGGCCAACTCAGAAGATCAAGTAGAGAGAGAGAGAGAGGGAATTGTTTAAAAAGATTGAATTTTTTTTCAACTCCTCCAAAACAAAGTAAGCTGAGGAGGAAGATGGGAAGATGAAGGGAAAAACCAAAATCTAAGAAAACAGCGAAGCAAATAATTTGGTTTTGTCTTCCAGATCCAGAGTGTCCAATCTCAACTTCAAAATCTTATGTTTCTTTTTTCTTTTTCTACGCCTTTTCTTTTTCGGTTAACTTTAAAGAAGTTGAGGCGTGAATCGTGATCAGAGCGAAAGTACAAACATGCCCGTGGTTTTTTTTCGTTTTAAACACTGCTGTGTATATCGATTGTTCTTTTAACGGTGTATATTGAACGAGGGAAAAGTGGATTTTTAGTTTTAAAATTTTACACTTGTTTCTATTTAAGTTTTAATATTTTTTATTTTTTTTTAAATAAATCATAAAACTTTGCAATTTCATAAAGGTGTAAATACATAATTGGTCTCCAAACTTTGTTCACAAGAACACTTAACTACTTTAACTAAACATTCGATACTTAGTAATCGAATATTGTTAATTGGGACACATAATCCTCTGTATTAATCACATACATTCATGACTTCACGTGCCATGACTCTGTCACTTAAATGTTCTATTTAGTTTTATGGGGACCTAAATGACAATAATATTGAAAGGGAAGGGCAAACATGGTATTTACCTTTTGTTGAGAGTGATTTATTCAATTTGTCGATTGAAAATGAAGAGCTCAAGTTTGAAGCTCGTAAATCCCATTCCCTATTTCCTTGTTGAAATCCCTAAATATCCTTTCTGATTTTGTTGCCAAAATTGATCGCCTCATAGAGTTGAATGAGTAACAGTTTGTGGTTTCTTATGCCCATTGGAAGTGCTTGCCAGTACAATGAATATACACCAATGTCTCGATGTAAGCTACAATAAAAAACATGGACAATGAACAACGAAATTAACATTGGGAGGAGATTTTACCGATATTGATATTATGTAGATAAAATAAGACCAGTTTAACATTGGCACGATTTAGGTTTTGTTCATGGAACTGGTCTAATTTCCATCTTTTTCTCTTCCATGGATTCTCGCACTTTATTGTAGGCCTCACACATTCCCCTTTAGTTTTGAAGAGTTTTCATTATGATCAAAGCTTTATGTTTCTGGGTATGTTTGATGACGATCAATTTTGCATTAACAAAAAAATAAGAGTCACCCCATCGTGTTCTCCTGTGAAAGACTTTAGCCTTTTGATTGAAAGTAATGATGCTTGAATCATTAGTTGTGTTTCTATTTTAGAAAGATTGTCATTTGTCTTTATAAGATTTTAGAAAGTATTACTAGAATCATTTGTAAGATTTTAGAAAGTATTATTAGAATCATTTGCTTTTGCTTGTGACCATATGAGTTGTCTTTGTAAGATTTGACTAGAGTAAGTTCTTACTGTAAAATGATTTTGATGGGTGCTCTATGAGTATTGTTTTCCTTTAACCACATTGAAATAGAACTGGGATAGTTTAGTCTCAAAGATTTGGATTAGTTGGAGAATAGTGCTTATGAATTCCTTACTTATTTTTCTTCTTAGTTCTTGAAGACTTTTGCCTCAGAAGAATAAAGGGGTTTTTTTTATTGGATTGCTTACCTATGATTGGAGAAAATATATACTTTCTCTATTTCACAAAAACTAACAATTTTACTATTCACAGCAATTAATTTATGATTTATTTCTTACAAAATTTATTATAAAAATATGAATATTTTATATGAAAATGAAACTTTAAATATTATAGTTTCTATATATCATTTTTAAGATTTTTTTTTCAATATCTATTAATATAAATATGTTTAAGTCAAACTTTAGTCAAAAAAAGTAAAATGGTCAATTAATGCGAAATGTAAAGAGTATATGTTTTCATTTGTATGTCTATAGGAGAAGAGTTATGGGTTTTTTAAATGGATTGATGAACCATTTCCAAACAAAGCAAAGGTGACAATTCTGGAACATTGCTTGAGTGCAAAAGAACTGGAATAGAAATGGAATATTGTTGAGGTGCAATTGGCCAAAGCATTAGCCACACAACAAAAAGGAATGTGAAAACACCATTATGTCATATTACTAATGATGTTGCTGCACTTTAAATGACTATAAATGAAACTAAAGAATATGTGATGTGGACTTCTAGAATTGTGTGGGTCATTTGTGTTGGGTTGGTTCTATGTTATGTACGTAGAGATTAAACAAGTAGAGTGTGCAACTTAGTTTAGTTGCAGCTATAGTTGATTGTAGTTCTGATTCTGGGTTGAATCTTTGTATTAAGGATTAAGTCTAACTTGGAGGTAGTGATGGATGCAATATACTTTTTTGATTCAATGGAATGAAAAGTACATTTTGAGTATTAGTAAGCAAGGTTGCTTTTTTCACTTATAATTATACCTACTATTGAATAGGCATGAAAATAATTGGTCCATCCCCTTTTCACTTTGTTTAAATGTGTTAGCCACTTTACTTGACTTTGTTTGCCTCTAGAATAAGGACACTAGGGTAACTTGGACTCATGGTTGCATTATCTTTTTAAACTAGTCTTCACTTTGACAGGGCAACAAGAGGACAAATATGCAGGGACATTGGCTTAGTTTTAATTTGCACAAATGTGTAAACAACAAGAAACTTTATATATCCCACAAATCCTACAAAAAGAAGGATATTACTATTCCATTTCAACTGTCAAACAACAGATGAATAAGGGCACTAAAGTAACTTGGTCACATGGTTGCATTGCTTTTTGAAATTGGTCTTCACTTTATCACTAGTTCAGTTTTTATTTAGATAAATATGAAAGCAACATGAAACTTTATTTTATCCCACAAATCCTACAAATAACAAGAGTTAATCTTTCACCTTCTGAATGGATGCTCAGGCTTTTGAATTTCTCACCCAATAACAAATATTAATGCATGTTCAACTGATTAAAAAAGGTTTTAAGCTGATAAGGCTAGGTTTTGACAATCAAGTTCCCATGAAACTGACCACACTTGCAAGTTTGACTTGTAGTTTGACTTTTTGCTAGAATTAACATATTGACCTCAAATACAAGTTTAGAATCATATTTGAGACATGTGTTAACTCTTAAGATTGGCCTTAAAGCAGAATTTTTAATTTTCACTATTCTGCAGAAAAAATACACCACATCAAAATAGGATATCATCATCACATCAAAAAATTCAAAGCCAATTGGCCTTGGAACTTTACTTTTGCAAAATCTAAATTTAAAATACACAATCAAACCAACTAGTTAATTGCTGCATAAGACAAAATATATGGCTTATGAGGTTGTCCAAAATATGTAGCCTTTAAACATCATTCCATTTCTTCTATCTTGAGTTATCAAAGATAATGGTACCAAGCCTCCTAGGCTGTCCAAAAAAATTATATTCATGTTTTACTTAATCATTGTGTAAAATCCCCCAAGTAAAATGAAGACAAAGACAAAAATGCCTATATTTATAAATGTTAATCTTGAATTTAGATTAACATAAACTCCAACTACTCTTTGTATAGTTCTTCTTTTTCTCCATTTTGTACTGTTTGCCTATTTGATATAGTTAAAGGAGTAGCAATAGACATGTGCACATCAGTACCCAGGTTACCTATAAGTATGCTTGATACACTTTCTTGCATACCAATAGGCATTTTTGCAAATACATTCCCTTGGGCAAAAGTCTTGGCCTACATGAACATATGAAACAGAGAAAATAATAATAATTGTAATCAACATATTTGTATGTAACTTGTAGTTTAACCCATTTTCATGCTTGTTTGGAAATAATAAACTTACTTGTTGACAATGCTAGTTGTTTTTTTCAGTGGCTGATACAGGCCTTGTACAAGTCTTGTTGTTGTGGCTTTCATTTCCGCAAATAGTGCATTGTCCTCCCAGCTTGGACAACTTGGACTTGCATTTTATATGTTCATTTTTAGAGCTTTTTATCTTTGTTTAAAGCCTACGAAGCAATGACCTTGGAAGTAAAGGCAGCAGAATACCCTATCCACTATCTAAATAGAAATCTTCTCTAGTCATTACTTCAATTGAGTACTGGTAACATTTTAGGAATTTTTCCTTCTTGTACTATTGAGTCAAGTACTTCTTGGGTTCATTTTTCTTATAAAGAATTGTACTAATTACATGTGCACATGAAATTCCATTAATCTACCAACCTTAACAAGTACAAATTTTTTTATCATAAGTCAACTACATAAGACCTACCATGTATAACTTTATACTCATCATCCCTGTTGTACTTAACCCTTCACTTATAACTATATTCAATATTTTCATTTAACTCAACCATTATCAAGTGACCGTACTCTCCTTTCCATTTACTTGTAAGGATTATTCATTTCATAGTCCTTTCAAATATGAACTCTTTGATTTCCTCAACATGAAAATAATAGGTTTGCTCCTTACACTAATCAACACAAGATTAAAAGCCTTGCAAGTATTGTCATTAACTATGTCACATTAAGATTCATATGAGAAGTAAGCTCTACACCATAGCTTTGGATCCATATGCAATATTGTCTATTTGGCACCAACCTTTAGACTTTCAATTTCATCTAAATATTTTTTCAACATAGTCTCATTTGAAGCCTTAGTTACAGCATAGATGCCAACTTTAAATTATAACCCTTAAAGTTCAAGTAAAAAATTATTGTAAATATGTCTTAAATACAATCTATTCGTAACTCTAAGAAAAATCTTTGAAATAACATTAAGTAGTCCATGCAACAAATACAAAGTGAACTTGGTTTGGTTAATGTTACAAAAAATAATTAGGAACATGAAATAGGACTAAACTAGCAGATAAAACCATGTAAGAAAATCAACTCTAACAAAAACATAAATTAAATTAGCTCTAACAAAAACAAAGAATTATCTTCTATTTGTTAGACATAAAAGTCAAATCATCCCAGTCTATTATACAAATATTTACTTTTAGGTGTTCTAAGAACCAACACAAAAAATCAGCACTCCTTACCTTAATAATCACCTATGTCAATAGATATATTTGATTGTTACCTTTTTTCTCAACAACAGTTAACAATTGATCATTGGCAACTCTTTTTTAAAAAAGATCCATCTAGCCCTATGAAATGCCTACATCATTTAATAAATCATTTCTTTATGGTTGCAAAACAAATATAAAATTTCTTGAAAATTGACGGACAACTAAGACCCCTATGGGTAGCTTGAATGTCAACACTATTTTCTGGATTTACAGCCAATATTGCTTTGACATAATTAAATAATTTTTACATACTCATGTTCAACATCTTTCTTCAACTTCTTCCTAACCCTTGAATTCATCTTTTTGCATTGATTACTTCAAACTAAATCCCGTGAATTTTCCTTATAGCATCTTGCAGGAAATTTTGTTTTATTCCAAGAAGCTTAGTAATAAATTCTTCATAATTCTTAGTTATCCATGGTGCAGTAACTTTAGAAATTTTGAACACCTTTTCACATTGATGTTTCTTTATGTATTTTTTTTTTCCAAGAAGCATATTTTACCCTTGAAAATTTCTCTTGATACAAACAATAGCCAAGGGTAGCCACTTGACTCACACTTCACCCTCACTCGACTAGGCTTATTTTTTACATAATCAAAGTCCTATTTAGTCACATAATATTTTATTAAAGCCCTTTTAAATTATTTATGATCAATGAATGATGTTTCAATACAAAAATTAGCTGTTTTACACCTTGGTTAAATAGCATCTATCATCCTTAACTAAGACCCATGTTTCACATTTATCTCAAAACTATAAAACGTTACACCATTTTTCCTTTAACTATGAAAATGTTATACAATTCATCTTGCCGTTAACTGTAACCATTAAAATAAAAGAAAAAAACATGAGAAAATTAGTTTTAACACATTAAAACTTTCTAGTTGTCATAGAAAGCTCAACATTTTTATATCTTACAATAATATCACCTTCTCTTAGAGCAGTCATACCAAAGAAATAAGACTTGTGTAGAAAAGTTCTATGGTAAACAAATTAGAGGGAAAAAGGGGGAAAATGTTAAAATGATATGCATTGTTTGCAGCAATAGTTGAAAAAATCCATAAAAATGCAATATTTCAAGAACCACTCAAATGCAAATGCTCGAATATACAAAAATAATACAACATAAATAATAAAGGGTATGTAATAAATTAATTATAGACATCAACATCCTCTTCCTTGGCAGAGTATTTTCTAAATGTGTCCAAGGCTCCTTCCAACAGCTACTTAGTCACAATTTTATTGAACCGTACCACAACCTTGAAGTTTTGGCAGCAAAAAAATACATATAAAACTTTCAAATTGTTTGATTTGCCACTAAAATACATTTTAGAATGCATTAATTTAAAATTTTTGAAAATTGTAGAGATAAAATTTTCAAATTTTTTTGAACTAATGCATTCTATGATGAATCAATCTTATTGTGAAATTAGAGCTACTAAATCAAAAGAAAGTGGTGTAGTAGGAAAGAAAATAACACAACAAAGAAAAGGCCTTAAGTTCTGGTGAGGGATCTCATAAACTAGCGAATGACTTTCGTTCATAATGGTGAGGAAGAGAACTTCCGTTATGTTGCAATTTAGGGAGGAAATGCTATCGAATCATAATCACAAAATCAGAAAAATGAGAAGCCTCGATTAGACATTTGAATGGCACAATAGCTGACCCTAACTGGTGGAAGAATAAGAGAAATATAGGTTTTCCACCATGTGGTGTGAAATGGCATGGTGAGGCATCGGCGAAAGGCAGTTGAGGAAGCGCTATTGAACTGAAGCACTATCAATTAAAGCCATCAATCTTGACCTTAGCACGCATTTCCCTAATGTTGAATTGTTGCTCTTATAATTGGACCAAAAAAATGTGGTTTTCAAGTATCGAGACATTGAGCTAGTCTTTAGGCATCCAATTTGAACAGTTTGCTACAAGAAAAAATGGTTTTATTGTAAGATATAAAAGTTTTAAGGTTTCTATAACAAATAGAAAGTTTTTAGGAGTTAAAATTAGTTTTTCACTTTTTTTCCTATTCATTTTAACAATTGCAGTTAACAACAAGATGAATGGTGTAGCATTTTCATAGTTAAAAAATAAATGATGTAATGTTTGTAGTTCTAGAATAAATTCGAAAAATGGGTCTTAGTTTAGAGATGATGAATGCTGTTTACCCTTACACTTTTCATTATACTTAAAATATCTATTTTTTCTTCTCACAACAAACTTTTTCCTTTCCTAATCACTTGTTGACTAAAAGCTCCCTAAATTAGAATTATTCAAGTCTTCTACATTTTAAGATGAAGAATTTGTTTCATTATCATCATCAGTAACTGCAATTACAGTAGTTACCTTTGCTTCAAGCTACTCATAATTAACTTGAACTTCTTTAGGATCTCAAGCATTGTTGTAGAATCGTGTTACCCTTGAAATGCCTTTTATAACCTCCTCATCAGCACATGGCAAAAATAGTTTCCTTAATATGGTTTAGCTTTCTCTCTAACTCATCTTGTAAATCATTGCCTTCATTTTCACTATCATCTTATTGTCATCAAGTTCTTTTATTTCAATTTTCACTATATTTTCCCTTATTCAAATTCACTTCTGCAACTAAAATACTATTTTCTTTACCCTTCTAATCTCCATTGCTAAAGTAGTCCTCTTTCATTTGATTATTAAAATTCTCATTAAATTCCTTACTTATTTCTACACTTAAATTACACCTTTACCTTACGGACAAAAACACCATCATCCCTTGATTTTTCAATGGAGCACTTGCCCTTTTTTATGTTCTCCTTAGTGTGTTCCACATATACTTCAACTCCACCTCCATTAATTGCACATGCTATCATATCAAATGTAGTAGTATCATCATGTAACACCTTAAGACCCTTACTTAGAGAATAACGCAGTGCCTAATAATAAATTGTCTTAATATCTTTAGCCTCATAACCAATCTCATTTAGTAAGATATCAAATATACACCAATAACTTGTAAAGTCAAAATCAAACAACTTCAGACAAACCAAATCATCTATATATCTTACAGTAAGGTCCTTCATTACCATAATTCAAATATATGTTGAATTTCACCATCTACAACAACAAATTACCAAGTTACAAAAATTTTTACCTATAAATATTTTACATTACTAAAATTAAACTAAAAACTATTTGCTCACCTAATCAAGTGTAGTAATGACTATGGTGTATAAACAAGGCTATTGTCTATTATTATATTAAAAACTCATATTTACATTTTCTCCCCAAAACCCTATACACGTTAGTTCAACCTTATTTTACCATTGTTGACCAAAGAAAAAGAATAAAGTAATGTACTTTTAACCTTTTTTCTTGTTTCGTTTAATTATGTTGAAATAAATAGCTTTGAATCTTCAAGTGGCCATGAAATGTCAATGTGTTTGTCCCACCCCCACACTGCCAAAGCTGACAACTTGAATGGTCCCCTGTTAATGACTTTTCTTTTTTTTTTTTTCTATTACTAATTGATTTTGGTATAAGACTGACAAGAAGAAGGTAGAAAGATGATTTTGGTGTCTTGCACCTCATCCTTATCAAAGCCTTCTATGGCAAACACCAAGTTCATTCTTTCATTATTATTGTCATTTGAGTTCCCGTGAAATCTAACAGAATATTTCTATGACAGAGTCATGGCATGTGAATGCACATGATCAGTATATGGGGTTATGTGTCCTAGTTAACAAAGTTTAGGGGCTGAGTTAACTCCCTGAGTCATAGTTAAAAGGGTTAAGTATTCGAGTAAACAACGCTTAGGGACTAATTATGGATTTACGACTTTCATAAACAATTAGTCCTAAGTTTTTTTACTTTTTAAATGAGTTCAAAAACTTTAGAGCTGTGTAAATAGTTAGTTCAAGAACTGATTTTTTTTTTAAAACCAAATTTTTAAAATCACAATTTAAACTATTCGATAACCATCTTTTAATAACTTATCATTTTTTTATTGTTAATAGACCATTTAACTTATCATTTTTTCTTTCTGTATATCATATTCCTATCTAGTAATTATCTTTTAGCAAGTAAAAGACTAACTGTAAATGCTTTAGTATTTAGCAAAGTTGCATGACTAATTTTAAAATGTTAAAACTTTTAGGATTCAAGTAGAAAAATAAGATATAAGTTTTAAGACTAAAAATGCACTTTCTCCAAATTTTCATGAGATTTTTATATTAAACAATAGTACAATTGGTAGATAACCCTAATAAATCATTAAAGAGAAGTTACAAATTACTATAGATCATTATGGGCAAAGATATCATACTAGGTTTGGAGCCCAATATAGGGGCCTGGACTAGGAAAAATGCCCATCAAGGCTTGATTCAGTGGAAATTCCACCTAGTAAACCATCACTTAACATAAAAGGGAATTAAAGGCCTACTTTCAAAGGAAATTATATGCCAATGAGACTTCTTAACGTAAATGGATCCGGCTCCAAAAAATGGGGCCCCCCATAACACTTCCAAGGTATGCTCATAAACCTTATTTTCGTAGCTACTTCGAACATTGCCAGAGAGCTAACTTAATTGTCAAAGGATTCCCCCTAAAAACACCATATAGGCCCCAGACTTTGTTTTTATGTTCAGGTCCCTAGTTCTCATCACCCAGTAGATTGAAGGTTAGTCCATCTGATTTCGTTGGTAGCTCCACCAATTATTAATAATTTTTCACCATTTGTGGGAATGATATAGTGAATACAAGGAGGTCATGATATAACCAGGATCACTGATTTTAGCACCATTTAGTATTTAGCAAAGTTGCATGACTAATTTTAAAATGTTAAAACTTTTAGGATTCAGGTAGAAAAATAAGATAGAAGTTTTAAGACTAAAAATGCACTTTCTCCAAATTTTCATGAGATTTTTATATTAAACAATAGTACAATTGGTAGATAACCCTAATAAATCATTAAAGAGAAGTTACAAATTACTATAGATCATTATGGGCAAAGATATCATACTAGGTTTGGAAATATAGGGGCTTGGGCTAGGAAAAATGCCCATCAAGGCCTGATTCAGTGGAAATTCCACCTAATAAACCGTCACCTAACATAGAAGGGAATCAAAGTCCTACTTTCAAAGGAAATTATATGCCAATGAGACTTCTTAACGCAAATGGATCCGGCTCCAAAAAATGGGGCCCCCCATAACACTTCCAAGGTATGCTCATAAACCTTATTTTTGTAGCTACTTCGAACACTGCCGGAGAGCTAACTTAATTGTCAAAGGGTTCCATCTAGAAACACCATTTAGGCCCTAGACTTTGTTTTTATGTTCAGGTCCCTAGTTCTCATCACCCAGTAGATTGAAGGTTAGTCCATCTGATTTCGTTGGTAGCTCTACCAATTATTATTAATTTGGCACCATTTGTGGGAATGACATAGTGAATACAAGGAGGTCATGATATAACCAAGATCACTTGGATGATGAGAATGCCTTCGATGGAGAATGAAAACTCAAGGAATAGGTGAGGGACTCCCGTGATGAAGGTGATGGACAGAGAACTGCTGGCGATGAGCCCCCACTATCTTCTCAGGATCCAAAAAAGGGTAAAGGTCCTACCATACTAGACAATGATCAATTCCAAGACATTTAATATACTTTATTTGAGTAGTTGAAGGCCACCATCCAGTAAGAGATTAGAAGGGCCCTACAAAAGGCTGAGAATGAGGGACCTAAAACTCACCTGGCCTATGAGGGCATAAGTAGGCCTTTACCTAGGGATATTCCACAAGCATTAGGTAAAAGTAACCAATGCCCTGCCTGAAAATTAGGCTCATGTGGTAGACATTAGCTACATGTGGATATAGCCCTTCACAAATGACATTAACAATGCACTAATCCTTATAGGCTTTAGGATGCATAAGATCAATCAATATGAAGGATGGATAGACCTCATCAATAATCTCTAATGATATATTACCTCGATAAGGCTAGAGCAGGCCATAGACATAGTAATGGTAAGGACATCCTTACTGGCCTTGGGGGCTCGGGCATCTTTTTTTTTGGAAAAGGCAGCGAAAACCCTTGTATGCCATTTCCGCCTCTAGTAAACAATCTTCATCGCCTTCTAAGTGATGGTGTTTTTGATACCGAACAGTTCCTATAGGTTAAGGGAGATTGGTGCCTTTACTTTTTCTTCTTTGACTAAGGATCCCAAAGCAAATAATGGTTGAGCGGTGTGGCCACCTTTCTCAATGTGGATTTACAAGCTATTTGAGGGGAAAAAAAAAAGAAAAGTGTCATTAGATGGCATTGGGGATAATGGCAGCCATTATAGAAAGATAGTAAAAGAAAAAGAAGAATATGGAAGTAAAATGAAAGCGATGAAAACTTGCCACTCATGCATATAAACCCTAAAAACCCTATAAAGATCACGAGTTGGACCCATGACAAAAAAAAGAGTTAAAGAGCTTAGGAAGACAACACAAGGCTTTATTGAAGAACAATTTGAGGATTATAAGGTTGCACATGGCAAAGGAGCTTAAAGAGTATGATTGGAGCATTTTGGAGAATTATGGTCTAGGTGCACTCAAGTCCACACATGCATCTTTGGAGCATACACCTTAGTGTTTATCTCCACTCCAAGGAGCACTATACACCATATGCTACAGGCAGGAACCATGGTGCACCATAGAGAGCTTGGATAGGTCAAACCAAAATAGAGCCCTGAGAAGACTCGATATGCACCCTAGGTGTACCCAGGGGGTGCCCTCACCTGTCAAGGGCTTGGTTAAGGGTCTAGTCTAACTTTCATTAGTTTTTTGTTTTATTTAGATACAAATACATATTTTTCACATGTTTTAAGTGTTAAAACCACTAAGTGGATGCACCTAGCTGTTTTTGCATGCTTTATGTGTGCTTAAGAGGTGTATGAGACCTACTTCATGCTAATTTAGGATTTTTTATAACTTCATTGTAGCTTAGGAGAAGTTAAACTCTTTGGCCTAAATACCTGTAAAAAAAGCCTTTTTATGTATTATTTTTTTAGAGGTAAACACTAATACAATATTGCTTGAGCTTTGCTCTCTTTTGTTCTTTGTGAACTTACTTTTGGCATTTAAGGGATTTTTTTATTCTTCTTATGTTTTTGGTAGAATTCTCATTTTTATTCATAGGTTGGGTAAGGATGAGGGTTCTTTAGTCTATTGTAAGCAATTTGTGGAGCTTGTTTGAATTTTGGGGGAGTTTCTTGGTCCATATATCAACTAGGTTCTTATCAGAAAGTGACGACATTTACCTTAGATTTGAAGCTGTGACAATGATGACAATGAAGTGGTTTGGTATGGAAAAGCTAGAATGGTCACTAAAAAATAAAGGACAAGAACATCAAAAAGCAAAAGAGGAAGAGATTTAGGAATAAGTTTAAGTAGCAAAGAAAACTGTAAGAGAAGTATGGTGAAAGAACAACCTTTTATAAAACCTATAGGTCTCTTTACCTCCCATCTTGAAAACTATAGTGACCATTACCTCTTGAGCAGGCCAATAGTAAGGTGCCACTTGGCCCTTAGCTGCCATAAACATCACACGCATACCAACTGTGCTTGAGGCATATTCAATGGGTGTCATTTCAGTTTCTACTTTACTATTATAATACCACACTTGTCCAACATTACTAGTTTCATTTTTCCCTTCTCCAGCAAGTGTTGTTACGACCCCTTAGCAGGCATTGTTCCGTTTCGCATTTCAATAGAGACATCATTTTGCCTCTCCAACAGATGTCATTTTATGTCTATCTCTGAAAGAGGCATTGTTTCATGCCCATAGGCCTAAAAAAATGCAAGATCCATATCCCACAATTTTTAAGGGAGGGACATTTTGATACTATACTAGCCTAAAGCCCAATATATGGTTAAGACCATGAAAGGCACCCATTAAGGCTTGGTTAAGGGGAAATTTTAAAAAATGGCAAGAAAAGGACCTACCAATGGAATCTAAAAGAAAATCACAAACTAGTCAACTGTATTTAAGTTGCAAGTGAAAATGACCCATGATAAAGTTCTCTTTATCTCCTATTTATTGGGAATTGCTTAGGCCATCCATTTATATGAGATTTAAATATTTCTCACTATAATAAAAGAGCAAAATTTTTAAAGTTGTATTTGATAGAAAATTACTAAAAAGTGGTTATTATTAAATATAATGATTATTTTTCAAACATGTATATTATTCAATTTAATAAGTTTGGAAAACTTGTAAAACAATTTTTATAAGAATTAAATATTTGATGTTTTATTTACAGAAGGAAAAATTTATAAAAATTAATTAATTTGTAGAAAATGATTCAAGTAATTATTAGATAAATAGAATATTGGATTTTGAATGACATTAGTCATAAGTAAAATTAAAAAGGAGTGACAACTACTTTTTAATTAGAAATGGCACTTATAGTCTTATTATTTTTTTAATTTTTTCAAGTGGGTCCTAAAATTACTTGAGTTACCAAATGAGTCCTGTAACGTTAAAATCATTAACTCTATTAGTCCTAAAACTTGTTTAGTTGACAAAAATGTTGGCATGACTCTTAAAGTCATTTATTTCAATAAGTAAATTGACATTTTTCAAACTTTAGTTACTTACTTGAAAATTTTTCAAGTTTGAGGGTCCTTTTAGTATTTCTCAAATAATAAACTTTATAAACTTGACCTTCAACTTTCTTTAATCAAGCAAATTGACTTATCAACTCTTAATTATTCCAACAAGACCATATTCTAGCAATGCTCACCACCACTTCAGCAATGCTTACCAACTCATCCATCAGCAAGATAGACATTTCTTTGTATCCGCTAAGAGTAGAGATTCACAGTAGCTTATTGAGAAATTAGATATTAATGTCTTTGGTGAAGAATGTGGCTAAATTAGAGGACATGAAAACTCATCATCAATAATGGAAATAATTTTTTGCTGAGTCTATTTTAGTTTTATTGCTACAACAACAACTAAATTGTTCTCATCAATTCTATTAGTAAGTAGTGTAACTGGCCAAAGCAATCAAAGGAGCTATAGTTGGGGGATTGAAAACTTCCAACTACTTAATTGCACCACTCTTCAATTTCTCAACAAATTCCTTTAATTTTTCTATCCCCATTAACTTCATATAGGTGGTTTTGACAGCCACCAGATCTTTACCGAACTTTTTCCCTAAAACTTGAGATAATTTGGTGACATTCAAAATATCATCCACTACCTAAAATAGGTGGCCAATAGATCTCGTGAATTTTCTTAGCTTATTCTAATGACAACCTTTAGAGCACCCTCATGCACACTCTAGGAGTTCTTGAGGAGTTCAAAGCTAAGAAGCTTAAGTTGGAGCATTCAAGGATCTTTTAGAGCTCAAAACCATTAAATCTTGGAATATTGCTACTTGGAGAAGTCAAAAAGGCTAATCTCGATACCATGAAGCCAAAAGGGGCATACAAGACCATCCCATACCCAAGCCACCTTTGAAGGACACCCAAGCTACACAAAGGTGCATTAAAGAAGTTACATGCAGCTTTCATGCATTTGCTGAAGCTATAAGGTCCATTACCAAACTAAGGATCAACCTCGAGCCTCTGAACCATCCATATTCATGGATATACATGTGGAAATCAAACAAAGAATACTTGGAGCATCATTTGAGCATAATTGGAGCAAGATCATGTAATGGTGTGTGTTTTAGAGCATAAATTTTTACATTCACCTTGGAGCACCCATACACGTATGGTGCGTACACCCTGAACCACATATACACCACGGGACATGACCATGGTTCAAAGTGCCAAAGAGCTAGCCCACACTCTCTTGGACCCATTGGTGCACTCAGGCCACTCTAGTTACACTCAATTAGGCTAGCTCCTTGGCACTTTGAATTATGGTCATGTCCTATGGTGCACATGTGTATGGTGCACATGTGGTCCAATGTGTACACACCATAAGTGTATGGGTACTCTAAGAGTGCATGTAGACCTTGATGCTAAAAAATATGCAGCATTGCATGATTTTACTCCAATTATGCTCAAATGATGCTCCAAGTATTTTATTGTTGATTTCCACATGTACATCCATGAATATGGATGGTTCAAAGGCTTGGGTTAGTCCTTAGTTCAATCATGGACCTTATAACTTAAACATAGGCATGAAAGCTACATGTAGCTTCTTTAGTGCATCTTTGTGTAGCTCGGGTGTCCTTCCAAGGTGGCTTGGGTATGGGACAGTTTTGTACACCCCATTTTGGCTTCATGGTGTCAAGATTAGCCTTCTTAACTCCTCCAAGTAGCAATACTCCAAGATTTTATGGTCTGAGCTCCAAAAGATCCTTGAATGCTTCAACTTGAGCTCTTTAGCGTTGAACTCCTCAAGAACTCCTAGAGTGTGCAAGAGGTTGCTCCAGAGGTTGTCATCACCTTCACTTATTCGTTGCCCCCACATATAAGGATAGTTCTCGTTCTAGCAACACCACCATCTTATGGTCATGGATGAATTCTAGTTATTCTAAGCGTACAACACTTAGCACTTCACTGCACATGTCAATTACCTAGCCCGCCACCATGTCTTCCATCCTAATCGCCTTTGCTAATTCACCTATGTCTCACATGAGCCTTACCAAGAAAACACCCACTTTTGCCACCATCATGTGCTTAAAGGCAAAAAGAGAGAGGGCATCCCTGGCTAGCACTGTGATTTCCTTGCCAAATACTTTGTTGTTCATGGAAACTTGCCACACTGGAGATCATTTTTTTTCCATACAAGAAAGGTCATTGTGGATGGGCAACATGGCATGGATCATTTTGACAGTGGAACCTGCAAGTATGGCTATAGATTCTTCCCTTCCAATGAGGTCACATGTGTCTAGGTAGAGCATCTAGCCTACCCACTTGCCCCCAATGAGGAGCGAGTATTGTATTGCACCATGAATTTTCAAAGGGTCGCAAAGTTGATGGCAGCATTGAAAGTCACTGGAGGATTAATAATAGTGGTCAACATACAATTAATTAGTAGTAGTAGCTCTAGGTAATAAAAATCAATTTATCATGGATCAAAATTGCCGAGTCAAAGCTCCAAGTCTAGTTCGTGACCTTCCTTCCTTCCATCGGACCTAATTCCCAAGCTCAAGTTTGCCTTCAAAGGTTGCCATGGTAAAAAAAACAAGGTTTAAAAAAATACTAAACTGTCCCTCAAAATTTTAAAAAAAATTTCAAGAAAGCAGCTAAGGTTTGAAACGTGTCAATTTAGTCTCTAAAATAAACAACATTAAGTACTATTATAACAATTCTGTTAGCCAAACAAGTTTTAGGATTAATAATATTAACATTTTTAATGTTTATAAGACTTGCTTGAAACTTGATTAAATTTAGGAAGTCATGAGGATAATCGCTTGGGTGATGAGCCAAAGTGAAAGCAGCTAGCTAAACTTTTTTAGCATCCCTCCTAAGTACACCTGTGGTAGATTCACTAGACTAACAATTGTCAAACCAAAATGAAATTTTCATTGATCAAATAATGTTGAGGCATCGATTTATGGATTTGGTCATGCTTTTATCTTGAACTTCTTTGATGGTCAAACTTCCTTTTGCTTTCAAACTTTGGTGACTCAGACACATAAACACATAATCCCTTAACTTTGACTTGGTGTATCTCAACTTTCAAACTTTGTAAAGTAAGACATTTCACTCCTTGACTAATACAAACAAGATTTCCATTACAGAATTGATGATTTTAGTTATGGGAAGTAGAAATGAAAGAAAAAAAAATGCCATGTGAAGAAGCTAAATGGTATTTTTTTCACATAAACTTGAGTAAGATTATGGGTGAGATTTCAGTTCATTCCTCTTACATTAAGTTTGAGAATTGTAGGAGATATCATGCCATCTCCTGGTTCTAATTTATATTAGATGATTTCATGGCATTTAATGTTTGCAAGATAAGTGTATGAACTTCTTGTTAAGCATTCTCGCACTACTTCCTCCCTATGCCAAACAATGCCATCCTTCAAACCATCATCACTCTAATCTCAACATATGACCAATACACTTGAACCTATTGCCAACTTTCTGCTTCCAGCTTCGTGAACTATAGATTCAACTTTGTAGCCTCATTCTCTGCATCTCCACCCAACCCATCTACCCTATTTTGGTGAAAATGATTTTGTGTGCGCATTAAGTTGAATTGATAATTTGGAGAATAAATCCACTTTCAAGTCCTTTGCATTCCTTGGTCATTTAGTTAAGCCATCCAAGAATTAATATCTTCATTTCTATGGCAGAAACTAGTTACATGATCATATATGCTTCATTTAAATGTCCCAAGTTGCAAGGTTTGAGGCATAAGTCAGACCAAGTTAAAGTTGGAGGACTAAAAGGTACAAGTTGGAAAAGTTTGAAGGCAAAAAGGAGATTCAGGCCTTTCTTATGGTTTTACACTAATCAGAGGCCACTTGAAAGTAGCTAGAATGCACTTGAAACTTTCTTTTATAAAATGTAATTATACTAAAAATATTCTTTTAATAAAAGTAAATCTCAAGTCAATCAACATTCATTTACCATATTCATGTACAAAGGTCCATCTAAGCAAACCTCTTGTATGTCTCAATTTTTTTTCCTCTCAAATAAATATTTCATCATCAAATCATGCATTTTTCTTACTTAAAATGTTTAATAAAAAATATTAAGAAAAAAGTAGGAAAACAAATCACACAATATTCTTAGTTTACACGTGAGTAGAAAACAAAATAACAAGTGCTAAGACAACAATTTCTATCAACGCCAGTTTAAATTGTGATTCTTTGAAAGCCTTAAGGTCTGAATGAATTATAACGACTTAGAAGTTGAAGACCACAAATAGTGGTAGTGGGGACTGGGAGTGATAGAAACAATTTGCACATGCAAAATTTGCATCCATATAAAAAACCATTTAATGTATGCATTTTGCTCAGTTCGGCAAAAGTTCATGGCTAAATAAATTATTGATGCTATAGGATCAACTCAAATAAGTTACTTCATTAGAATATGGATCTAAATCTAAATAAGTAGACTCGAACTGAACTGGCAGTTAAGTCTAGTGAGAGACACCCGGCGGAGGTTGTAAGTTCAAACCCATCTCCACATTTTTTCCTTAAATATCACATATACGGTAAAAAAAACAATAAATGTCACTCTTCCTTTAAATATCTATACACTCTTTAAACCCTATGCACTTGTGATGCTTGTAAGTAACAAAAACAGATCCAAATATTGGTGGTTTATTAGTGTCTTATGGGAAAATTTTTAGAAAATCTCCTAAGCTTTAATGAAAACTTCATTTACCTAATCATATTTGGGAATCCTTTATTTTGCCCTTAGAGTTTACTGAATCTTTCACTTACCCCTCCCATAATGATGAGAATCGGAAATGCTATTTCTTTGTCTCTTTAAATAGTTTGAATTGACCATAATATCCATAGAAGACAATAACACTTTGCTAAATTAACTAAAAATTTATACAAAATCATATTTTTCGGAGGGTAACATTTACTAAATTAGTGGTGGGTAAACTTTGCTAAATTTAGCGAAGGGCAGTGTTTACTAACTAGCGATAGCTAGTTGTCACTAATTTACTAGCCAGATGTCAGTGCTGGAACTTTAGTAATAGAAGCAATTGGGAAGGCCTACCGTCACTAACTAGTAACGGCAGCTGTCACTAGATAATTAGTAGCGAGTAGTTTAGAAATTACCAGTTTAATGGTGGCTAGCCTTTACTAAATGTCGTCAGTATATCTGTTTTTTTTAGTAGTGTGGATTCTGCTTTTGGAAATAAAATTTTGTTCAAGTTTGTCAGAACAGGAAATGAAGCAAGTAATTAAAATGGATTTCGGAGAAATGAATTGTACTAATAAAGAAGCTATCGTGCGTGTGAAGTTTTCTACTGTGCATCTCGTGTATGAGTCGGGTTGTGATCAATGCTTATAAATGGGACTGAGACATATAATAGAGAGCAACTATTACTTGTCTAGAAAAAAGAAAAAAAAAACAAAAAAAAAAAAAAAGACAAAAGAAAATAAGTTGAAAAGCAAATAACATGCAACAAGAATAATGTTTATGGTATTTTTATTTCGAGATTGGTATTTGGGATAGCTCGCTATCGTTACATATAGGTAGTCCTGCCATATTGAATAATAAATCACTCACTCACTTTAAAAAGTATCGCAATTTTTTTTCTCAAAATTACAATTTCATTTTTTTAGGAGTAACGATATCAGTAAAATTCCAATAAATACTACAAAAGAAATGTAAAATTCAACCTGAAAATGGTGACCAAATTTCAGTCTCTAACTGTTTTGTCGTTAATCAGTCATGAAAAGTCTTTAATGATAGATAAATGGCTAATGTATACTACTGAAAAACACTAATTTTCAACGGGCTTGCATAGAAAATTTACATAAATATAATCAACGCTTCACTCTTTTACAATCTTTAACTTTTAAATAACATATTTTTAAAATGCTACTTTAATTTCTAAAGTTGTAAAATTTATCCATTGAATCTTCTCTTTTTCCAACTGTTTTCATGTTAGAAACTTCCAACAATCTAACCATTGGAAGCTAAAATTTTGAAATTCCAAATGGTTTGGTAGTTGGAAAATATATGTTTTTTAGTAGGGATAGAGAATCTTTTTGACTTCTTTAGTAATTAATAGTATCTTGCACAAATTATATAAGAAACTAATTTTTTTTTCTGAAATCCTGTAGAAATAATTTAGGAAAAAAAATCTTTTGGGGCAAATGCGCTAAGTATTAATAATTGATATGGTAGGACAAATTGAAATGTTTCTAGACTAGAAATTGAATCTATCAAAAAAGAGAAAAGAAAAATGAGAAGTTGAATGAGTGGCTTGTCTTCAAAAATAATTGCACCAGTGAATGAAAGAAATTGAGAAGAAATAGGATTTGTTGCATTAGCGCATGTTTTCTTGTGTGTCTAAACCCAATAAGTTTCATTAGCATACTCTATAATGTTGCCACGGCTTAGAGAAAGTGTTAAACATGCATGATTAGAAGAGATTTCAGTAAGTTGTAACATACTCTTCAATATTGTAAGGTTGAACATACATGACTACAAAAGATTTCGATAAGCTGTCATTTTTTACATGAACATGTCATAACGTCTATATCCACAACATGTTGGGCAAGTGTAGTTTCAACTTGGAACTTTGTCCCCCCGAGACACAATGGGCCAACAATTCCTAGAGTTGGCTATGTTCATGTCAAGTTCTTTGTAAATTTAGGACACAGAAATTCAATTCATTTACTTTGAACCTCTCTTCCTTGTCATCTTAACTATGATCTTGCATCTAATGATTATACATAAATAGAGTACCTATTATACAATTTTATCTTTTGAGAAAATGGGCCTAACGCAAAACATATAGTAGAATAGGTATTGTTCATAATGTCGCTTTCACTCCTTAGCGAATTAGTTAATACTATTTCTGTTTCATAATAATTGAAACATTTCTTTGGGTATGGAAATTAAGGTACATGTAATTTATATTAATTTTTTTCAATTTTGCCCATGAAACTAAAATTAATATATATTTTTTTGATTTTGTATAGTGAGAGCTTAAATAATGATTAAAAAAGAAGACATACTTTTTTGGGTTTTGTGTAGTAAGAATTTAAATGAAGATTTAAAAAAAAATTATTGGGTTTTTTGTAGTGAAAGTTTAAATTAGGGTAGTAAAGTAAATTAAATGTTGAAAACTTTCTAAAAAAAATGTTTCATTCTTTTTTGGACAACAAAAAAAGGAATACTTTTAATTCTTTTTAGTACAGAGACAGTATAATGCATGTGCATAAAAACTGTAGCCATGATCGAGTTGCCTTTGTTTTCAATTAATTTTTGTATCACTTTACAAATAGCAATATATTCTTCAAAATACTCTTTGTGTCTTAAAAAGAATGACAATTATTTTTTAGAAATTTTTTAACTTTTAATTTACTTTCTACTCTCATTTAAATTTTCTCTGCATAAAACTTAAAAAATGTACAAAATTCAAAAAAGAATATTTCTTTAATCCTTATTTAAACTTTCACTATAAAAAGCCCAAAGAGGAATTTTTTTTTTAACTTCATGGGTAAAAATAAAAAAATAATATAAATTAACATATCTTAATTTTTGTCACAAAAAAAATGCATCACCTAAAATGGGGCGAAGGAATTATTAGGATTTGACATGAAGGTTTGGAATCTAAAATATTTTTATGTGTTATTTTCATTTTTACACTTTACTCTTTGCATGTAAATTAAGAAAAATAGAAAAAGTTTGAAGAGTAATGTGTAAGGTAATTTACTGCAAAAACTTAGAGCAATCTAAGTATCGTAAAAGATGTGAGAGCATTTTTTGGCTAAATGCCCATTACACTCTTGAACTATAGTGACTCGGACACTTTGTCCATGAACTACAAAGTGGATGAAATTAAGCCTCCAACTATGAAGACTAGAACTCTTTACACATTTGACTCAGTAACTAGGCCACCTGCGATCACGTGACATGCAATCTGTCAGTTTCAAAACAGTTCCAGCATCTTGTTTCACAGACATAAAACATCAGAGACAAAACTATCGAAAAAATAACCTTAGGGACTTGAAGCATAATTAAGCCAACTAGATTGCAGTAGTAGATGGTTCACAAAATAGGTGGCGGGTCAGGTCATTGGTTTGATCTTGGGTTCTATTCTGTCAGCGACAATTAGTGGCAGAACTGGGTTAAACGAGTTGGGATAGATGCAACAAGAAGGTTCCATATGGTTTCTTGAGGTGGTGATGCCCCATGGGTGTAAATTGGGGTGAGATGCGAGGGGTTGAGATCCCCCATTCTCTTCTAAAAAAATGGCGGAGGCAAAAAGCAACAACAATTGTTCCTCGGCTAGGCTCGTTAGAGGTGGAGCAGTGAAATTGTGAGGCTACGATGATGACCAATGGTGACATCTAAAGGGTTGGGTCAAGTGATGAAACGATGATAGTCTCCTAACATAGAAATGATAGCGTTTAGGGTCTCATTCAGTCGAGGAAATGCCACGACGAACAATAAACAAATTGTGTGAGTATGGAGGTTCCGGTCAGAGTGGCAGATATGGCTAATTTCTAGCAAATTGAGGAAGATGAGTTGGAGATGGTGGCGTGAATATTATAGATTAAAAATTAGGGGAAAAAGAGAACAAATAGGAATTTGAGTGACTATCACATAGTTTTCCCGTTTCCACTAATAGACAACCGTTGGATCACATGCTACCATGTGACTGTCTTACAAAGTTGAGGGGCCAAAGTGTGCAATTCTTAATAGTTTGAGGATGAGTTGATCCATTAAGTTCATGAGATGAGGCAAAGTGCCGGAGTCAATATGGCTAAGAGGTATAATGGGCATTTTGTGCCTTTTCTTAAGGGAACTTCTGGTCAGAACGGCCTTTTAACAGCAAATCCTTATTCTTCACTACTGAAGTTAATAATACAGGCATCTGCTTCGCCTGTGGGCTTCTTTCTCCAGTGATTAATGTGCAGACCAGTCACTGAAGTACAGAACAAGAAGTCAACAATGGTAACGAACACGGGACCTGTCCGGTTTTAGTACCTTAAAATGACTGGTGAACCCGAAAATATATTTGCAACTTGTTCGTTACTAACTAAGGGCATTCTTTACTTGTAGGATTATCAACAGCATCCTTCTTTTGAAAATGTCAGTAAATTTCAAAATCCATTTCGTTGTCCGATAGCAACAACACCAAGTGGACCGATGACATCGAGCAGAGGAATGGAGATGCGAATGCGTTCGAAGAATTGGAACTTTCTGATTTCCAAAGCAACTTACATGAGCATTTGGTCATTCAGAATGATAGATACATAATTTTTTTTTTTTGGGTAAAATTAAAGCCCGAGAATTTTTTTTTACTCAGAATCATCTACTCCACAAATTAAAGATTTTTATGAGGGGGTAATGGGAGATGGGAGGCTCGAACCGGAGCAAGCTGGCGGAAGAGAGCCGGTGTGGAAGGACGGAGAAATTGAAGCAGAGATTCGGCAGATCAGATCTGAAGTAGTTACTAAAGAGTGTCTCGTTAAAGCATTAAAAAAAAAGTAGATAGGCATTGCAACTGATGAGGGCCATGAGGCATGTATACAAATCTATGAGCTTTTAAAGGACAAGAGCGCTACCATCCTTGGCCTCAGATAGTTGGAAACAAGCATTAAAAAAAAAAAAGCATAAGCCCTAAAGCCATGAATCAAACTGGAGCAGATGACTGGAAATACATTTATATTTAGGAAAGCGTACCTTTTTCATACATGGGGAATAATGCCAATCGTTAGAGTGGATTTGAATCATTACCTGCTTCCTGGGAAACTGAATTCTTCTGTTCTAGCCTGGAGGTGCTCTTCATTGAAGACAGTCGGCATCTTCACTGAAGCTCGAATTTAAGATACGAAATCATTCATCATCATATGAAACATGGTAACTGGTGGTGCAACCGGGTGCCTCAGGTTCTTCCGCCCCACAGCAGTCATAAAACTTTGCGGCATATGGTGGATCGCCATCTTTCAGTTCATAGTATCTTCAAACAACCAACCATAAAAGGATCATAGTTGGAAGATTCAGATAAACTGGCTATATTTGCATCGCAAGGAGCAAAGTTTTATAAACGCAAAGCATCTTAAACAATATTTTTAGATTCAGTTCCAAGATACAAGCTTCAGCTGCCAATTATAGACAACTCAGGGAATACATCACTAATACAGAGGCGTGATAATTGATGTACTTGAGAGCCCTGATAAGATCCTAGTCTAAAATTAAATGAGAGGCAAGGAGAAGGATGGGAGTTATACATGATGCTACAGGACGAATTGTGTTAGTGTAACCATAGAATCAATGACAGAACAGTTAACGCATTAATGCCAGTAAGCTGGTACCTGGGGCTCAGAGAAAATTAATTCTAGAAAATATGTAGAGCAGATAATTAATTGATGAATAATGAAGCCTAGTAAAGCTACATATTTTCTAGAATTAATTTTCTCTGAGAAGCCTAGTAAAGCTACTTGGTTTGGGACCATGATAGGAGGGTTTAACTAGGATCACCTAAACAGGATTTAGTTAAGCATAAAAAGTGATTAAGCTTACTGCTAAGATCTATAAAGACAGAGACTTTCATCAATTGCCCCTAAATGCAAAAGCCCCACTTAGCACCAGGAGGGTCTTAGGCTGAGGAAAGCCAACCCTCAAACAAGATAATTCTGCAGTGACTCAAGAAACAGGAGAAAAAGCAGATTTTACCAGTGCTGTTACAGTAGCAGAATCTAGAGAAGAGAAACAAGGGACTGCCACCATAAACGAATCATTTTTAGTTTTATGATCAGAACTTTAAGTTTGATTCAGTATATGCATCAATTGTGATATGCCTAACAATGTGTTATTTAATGATCACACAAAAATAAACTCCAGTTCCATGCTGTTACAGCTGCTAATTTTGTGGCCTTCATCTGGGTTGAGAGGCTTTGTGAATATAATTTTTCTAGAGTATGTAATATTGAAGCCTGTCGCTCGCTTGGACATTTCCTATGTTCTTGCAGAATTCTAGCTGTGATCCACGTTACATTCCATGTGCCGTGAAATGGTGGCATGAAAATGAATTCTTAGTCTGCTGTGGAGCCTGTGATTATATACTTGACTTCTAGAGAAGTTTCTCGTGACATAACGAACTGTTTGAGTATTTTATTACTTCAGTGATACTTCATTATCATAATGTTTCTGGAATGAACTCAGAGTAACTGTTTCATAAAAACTTCATTTTTATCCCTGGTGCAGACACAGTATAAAAGCTAATTAGGCACTAAACCTGAGAGAAAGAGCACTAGCGCTTGCTTCTTTTAGCCACTAAGCAGGTTAAGTTTATGAAAACTAAATGCTAGTACATATTCTACAGAATCAAGAGTGAGATTACACTTGGATCTTTCTGCAGCAAAGGTCAACAACACTCAATCCTAGGACAACCTGCACGTTCACAGTGAGTTTCCTTCTAAGCACCAACTTATAGTCTTCTGTTCAGTCAGTAAATAGTAAAGGACATGGGTGTTTACCAAGGTTATTAGGATTGGGATCCTACCCTAGTCATTTTTCATCATACAAGATTGGGACCGTAAGATCAGATTGTAGATCGTAAGATCCTATTAAAAGATCATAATTCATTGTAGTAAATAATATAATTCACATAGAAGACCAATTATATTGGAAATTTAAGTAAAATTTAAGTGTCATAACAATGATACAACACAATTAGTGTTATAGCACAAACAAAGCCCGAGACCTAGTAGAGCATAGATCAACATAACTAACACAATAACCAACAAAAATCTGAAAGAAATTCATGAACGAACATAACTAACACAATAGTGGCAAACTTATGGAGTTGCTTTCAAAGCTTGAAGTTTTGTCTCCTGAATGGGAGAGAGAAACGAGCTCTTTTTCTTTTTGGGTTTACTTCACAATTCAAGTCATATAACCACTAACTTGGGTAACAAGAGCTCAATTACTTAAACTTTCTAATTTGGACTAAAATACAAGTGTAACTAATAGAAATCAATACCAAGTAAAATAAATAAGATTGAAAGATCCTACTGATCTTAAGATCTTAATCGCGATCCTACCCATCCTAGCATGTCATCAATCCTATTACTTTCCGACAAGGTTTCATGATATCAGATCTTAGGATTGTGGAATCCTAAAATCTGGATGGGAATCTTAACAACCTTGCTATTTACATAGCTAGTCAGCTGAATGAAATGAACGCTTTTGTAGTTATCAGCCATTATTAAACTGATGTATCTGCGAAAAAGCGGTTCTTGCTTCTACTTTTCTTACTTTCCAAGTAAAAAGTGCTAAATCTGCTAAAAGTTTGTTCCGAAAAAGATTTTGGAAATAAATGTTTGAAGGCTTCAGACTATCAGCTGTGGCACTCCAAGATCACTGATCCAGCCATGTTATCAAGATGACCAACTAACTACTGAATTGTGGACTTCAGCAATTACCCAAAAACCCGGGTTTTCTTCGCTTAAACCTGTCAAATGACCCATTTTTCCTAACAAAGAAGTTAAGAACGAACCAAGCCTAAAGGTTATATGATGCGACTCTTTCTATCTTTGATGGCAATCAAGGAAACTAGAACAGCTCACTTTCATGAAAACTGAACCAAAAATGAAATCTAAGCAGATTAGTTTTTCTTCCTGCATACACATTCCAAAATTTGTTCCTAAGATCCGAAAAAATAAGTGAAACACCATAATATCCACTTGATTCGTGTGCAAATGAACTTCAGTTGGTTGAAACTTGGATTAATTATCTTGAAAATATTCTGGCAGCATTTCAGCTAGTAAAAAATTGAACCCATGAACTCCCATCCAACATGGCCAGGTTCAAAACTCACTTCCCTACATCCCCTTAGCCGAGAAACTAATAAACCAAGACAGAACTATCTGTGAATGACCAAAATGCAACACATACAGAAGCTATTGGTGTTTTCACTACTAATAATGAATAATATTTTCACCCAAAAATAATGTGAAATGAAAAAAAGGTAGAAAAAAAAAACAAGAATTCAAAAATTTGTAAACCATTAAGACTAACCAAATGAGTACTTCCCCATATTAAAGAAACAAGGTAGGGTCTCTCGATCCCCGAACACAAAAGTAGACTCAGTAAAACACAAAGACAGAAACTCTCAGAAACGTCGTAGATATCTGAAAAGCAAACAGAAAACACAGAACCGGAGGGGGAATTGGCGGCACCTCTTCTGGTCGTCGTGACGACGGCAGACGCAGAAGGAAGTGTGAAAGCGGCAGGAGGAATTGGTGTTTGAGGAAACAGTGAAGCTCTGCTTGCACCTCTTGCAGATCATCTCCGTCTCTTTCGCGCCCTCCATTCTCTGTCGTTAGCTTGGTCTGGCCTCGCTAACCTTGTTTCTGTTCACAATTTCACGAACCACCGAATCGATAATATTCCTAGAGCCAAAATATCCTATAGGCCCCTTAACTTATCTAATTCGAGCGAGTTAGTCCCTGAACTATAACTCGGTTTCTGTTGGTCCTTCAACTTGCCAATTTGTCACGAGTTAGTTCCACAAGTGACTTGAAGTGGCACGTGAGCTCACATGGCATAATGGTGTCATTTGCCTCATTTGATCTTTAAACTTGACATTGAATTCATCATCTACCTCCATTAGCAAACGGAAGGAGAACCATGGCCACAGCTACTCGAACAAATCAACCCGACCTCACCTAGCTTTTTTTAGCCCTGTTTGCTTCTTCCAACGTCACATCTAGTCCGCATAGGCCTATGGGCTACTTGTATTGACCCATCTTGCTTCCATACTATAACCTATACTGAGCGACTAACCGTTTGAGCTCTACAGTTGTATTAACCCACGAATTTTCTAACCCGACTCACGATTAATTGAACCTTATTAGATGATCGAATGAGTGTTGGACTCACAATTGGTTCTCCTTTGTTCCACCATTCTTCTTCCTCCTTCACCAAACCCTCACCCTCAAATTCCCATTCAAACCAATAATTCGCCATAGGGTAGGAAAGTAAAGATTGAGAGAATGAAGATCGTGAAGATAGCGAAGATTTGCCTTGGTCCTTCACTCGACACCATTGTCGACTAGTGAATGAAGAAGGCCATTAACCAATGAACGAAGAGACCTATGGTGGAGATAAAATGAGCCAGATGACGGTGTTGGGCACGTGACCTCACATGCCGCTTCAAGTGGCTTGAGGGACTAACTTGTGAAAACTTGCCAAGTTAGAGGACTAACTCAAACTGAGTTCTAGTTGAGGGACTAACTCAAGTGATTTGGTCAAGTTAAGGGACTCCTAGGGTATTGTGGCCTATTCTTAACTTGAATCGTCCTTCTACTCCAAACAAATTTGATTTTGGCCCTCCACTTGAAAAGTATGATAATGTCATGGAGTTGAGCCGATCTCAAAGGTACGGCTCAAGCTAATTCCAAAGGTCCAGCACCCTGAGTCAATATAGGACTAACTCCTAATCAGTTTGTGCAATGCTATCCACAAAGTGGTTTCAAATTGTTGGCTAATAAGCTAATACCTCTCCTCTAGGGTTTGGTTTCAAAGTATCAAAATGATTCCATCCTAGGCCGATTGATCTAGGAGAATATTATCATAGCTTAGAAATTGTTACAAGCTATTAAATCAACAATCAAGACAAGTAGACTAAAGAGCTACATAACTAAATTAAAATTTGACATGAGGAACGCATATGAGAAGCTTCACTGGAGCTTCATCCAGATGGTTCTTCAATTAATGAATTTTCTAGAGTCATGGATTAATATATTATGCAGTGTATTAACATGGTTTCATATTTGGTTTTGTAAAAGAGAGCCTTACAAAGTGGACCAATCCAAAGTGTTGCCTAAGAGAAGGTGATCCACTCTTTCCTTATATGTTCATCTTATGCAGTGAAGTTTTTTCAGTAATTTGGAGGCCTAGCAAGCCTCTAGAGCACTTCTTGGGTTGAGGTGAGTATGACAATGCCCATCATCAATCATTTTTTTTTAACGTCAATCGTTTTTTTAACGACTACTTTATCTTTTTCCATTCTTGATATACAATCAAACCATGTCTTGAAGGGCATGCTTGATCCTTATTAGAAAATGACAGGGCAAGAAACCAATTATCAGAAATTTTAAATGGTGTTTTAGTAGGAATATTTCCTAGCATTTTGTTTGTCTTTTCAAAAAGACTCTTCCCATCTTGGTTAATTATGCAATCACAAAGTACCTGGAATTCCATTTGACTGTGAGCTGTAAAAAATGAAATCATTTTTTGAGTGATTAGATCAAGTATTGGCTAACAATATGAAAATGTAAACTCTTAAATCAAACAGGACGTTGCATCGCTATCATGTCTCCTAGTTTACATCATGTCTTTATTTCATGTCTCAGTCATTGTAAATGAAAAATTGACAAAATCAATGATCCAGTTTTAGTGGAGAGGGACTGAACAAGAGCAAATCATTCATATCCTTCATTTTTTAAAGGGGCACATGTTGGTATTACATAGCCTTAGGCCCAACACTGAGTCCCAAACCATTTTGTAAGGCTTAGCCCATTATACAATCTGTTCACTAGGTCAAAGCCTAACCTAAAAGCGAATAAGGCTCTTACAAGGAAAAGGAACCATACATCAAAGAGACTTCTATTATGATTGAATCTCATTCGGCTTCATAAAACATAAACCCCATGACACATCCAAGGTTTGCTCTATAATTCTCATTATCTCATAGGTACTTTGCCATTTTTGAGAAGCTAACTTGACCATGAGAGGGTTCCTCTTGATACAAAATCCAATGCCTTGATGGCATCTTTGTACATAGTACCTGGTTCACATCATTTAGCAACGTGAAGGTCGGTTTGCTAGTTTAGTTGGTAGCTCCCCTGTTTCGCTATCATAAGTTAGATTTGATAGATGTGTAAATACTTACGCCCTAGCATTGGAGAAACTAGGGGGAAAAAATGAATGAACAGCTTGCATTTACCTTGGTTTAGAACCTGTTCATGGTTTGCTTAGATTGTTGTTATGCCAAGTATGAAAAAAAAAAATTAGCAAAAGTCCCAAATTCTCTACTAATGTTTAAGTGCAGACTCGTATCTACCATTATAGTTTTTTTTTGCTCAATCTCTTACTAATTTTTTCAAAATGGGCTTAAATTGGCCACTGATTAAAAATTACAAGTTTTGCAATTTTAGGATGATAATGTAACATTTAAACAAATTTTAAGAACTTCAAGTAATTTATCATTTTTCTTTAATAGAACCCAACACCTGCCCCACACCCCACCACCTCCAACACGCACCGCCTCTGACACCTGTTGCCTCCAACACCCGTTGCCTCACCAAATGTGCCATCAACTTTGGCTGCAATGGAATTGTTGAATTGAGAATGAGGTACTTGAACTTGTGATTCCAGATCCAACCTGAAATGTACTCCGCCATGCCAAAATGACCGCATTTTCTCTGCTATAGTTGTCAACTTCTACCTGGCGGAGATCCTCTGTGCCATCATTTGGTGGGCACTCGGCATGCTGACCTATGAGATGCTCTATAGAACATCACCTTTTAAGGGGGAAAATATGAAAGAGATGTTTTGCAACCTTTTGATGAAGTAGTCGGAATTCAGAGGTTCACCAACAACGTTGATGGATCTAATCAGACGGTTATTGGAGAAGGAACAAAAAAAGCTGTTAGGATTCCGGCAAGGGGCGGTGGAGATCAAGGAGCATATGTTTTTCAAAGGTGTGAGGTGGGCCTTCCTAATGGAGGTCCTCCGGCCACCTTTTGTTCTAGCAATGAAAGGGTGTTGGATTCTATTAAAAAAAGTTAATAAATTACTTAAAGTTTTTAAATTTTGTTAAACGTTATATTATTACCATAAAATTACAAAACTTATAACTTTTAACGGTCAGTGGCCAATTTGAGCCAATTTTAAAACATTAGTGAGAGATTGGGGAAAAAAAAAACTACGGCAACAAATATTAGCCCTTATCTAAACATTAGTGGTAAATTTGAGACTAGTAAAAAAGAAAAAAAAGTTCTAACTTGATATGAAATTCAGCTAAGCTCGAGTTGTTTGTTTAAATAAAAGGAAAAAACTCAAATCAAGCCGAGCTCAGCTGAAACTCAATCAACACAATTCTTTCATATCCTTTTTAATTCAGACATGAATAATAATATCAAGTTGGATAGATATTTTATGCTAAACATGATCAGTTTAATACTTGACCCGACTTGGCTCATTTTTCATTAGAGGAACTCTTCTCACAAAGAAAATTTATATATTTTGGCGACTCTAAATTTTCTTAAGTAAACCCGAAACATAGAAACAATTTACAAGTTACTAGTCAAAGCCGTGAGAAAAGAAATAAGTTGCAAACGAAAATTGTGAACACCTCTACTAATTTTCGAACCTCGTACACAACAAGCACTAGATTTCTAAGGTCAAAATCAAATACAAGAAATATCTCTCCCTTTTGTTCTCTTTCTTTTTTTTTTCTTTTAATGTGAAAATACGGGATTCATACATAAAAGACGAGTGTTAAAATGTTAAACCGAATTATAGCTACATTATACAGGAGAAACAGAATTGCAAACTTTTTTTTTTTGGTTTTTACAAAGCCTAAGAAAGAAAGAAAAACAGGGCACTGATCAAAGGCAACAAATTGTTACCCTGCAGTAGCTCCATACCTGGGCTACAAGTCTGCCGCTTTACTTGACCAACGTTGATGACCTTAACATGCTTCTGCTCTTGGTTCAAAGAACACAGACTTTCATGAATCGATGACTAAGAACAGCCTCTGCTACTGGACGCTTTCGGAAGTCCGGGTTCAACATCAACTGCACAAAAGAGAGATCCCAGCAAGATGTAGTATTAATCAAACATAAAGAATTTATGAGCCAATTCGTTTTAACTTGAGTTAACTTAATCTAAAGTAATTTATTTTTATTTTTACTTTTTATTTTAACTTAGAACCAAATTTATTTGAAAGCCAATATTATTTAGATGTAATGATCCATTGATTGCAAAATTATTATGATACTACTAAATTTTTATGAATTTGTCCTTTTCAGTCATTAAAAAATAAAAATTCATAAAAATTTAATTATGCTGAATGGATTATTCCACATACATAATATTGGCTTTAAAAGAAAATTGGTTCCAGTAAAAAAATTTGTAAAAATAAAAATAAGTCATTTTGAATTAAATTGATTTAAGTTAAAATGAATTGGCTCTATGTTTCACAAATTGTGGACAAAGGAATATTGTGGATCGTAGGACAGATGAGAACAAACACAGTGGCTTTTTTGGCCAAGCTTTTAGGACAGATGAGAACCGACACAGTGGCTTTTTGGCCAAGCTTTTGAAACCACTTTTCTAGTAAAAAAACCTGGAACCTTGAGAAAGATATTTAGTTGGCTAAGAAACAGTCTCTACAAAAGTTGCAAGTAGACGTGAATCAAAAGCTGTAATTCTAAAGCCTTAAAATAACAGATATTCTGGAAGTTTCGGGTATGCTGCACAAGCTTAAAAAATATAAAGGGAAAATTCGAATGAGATAGACAGTCACGATGAGAGAGGCATCGCGAGCCGTCTGTAATGTAAACAAAGACTAATTGAAAATACGAAAGGTATTGTTGTTTTCAGCAGAATCTTGACATGGTGCAAAATTCTAGCAAACCTGAAGTAGTTCCCAACCAGCACAACCACCAAGATCTAAAAACTTTACAGCTTCTGCCAACTGGTCATCAGCTAAACAATACCTGGATATTTTGAGAAGTCGGGTAAGCAAACATACAGATGACAGCTTTAGATTAGTGAGGATGATCTCTAAAATGATATTCAGATTCTTTCCAACTTTCCTACAGACCAAATTGGTTGAGGCCGGAGATCTTTTCTTTTCTTTCCCTGACTCTTCCAAGTTTAAAAACTGTTTCAGACTTTAATACCAACCTAAACCCTAGACTAGAACCAGAAGGCTTTGTTTAGTGGGAAGGATAGATGTAGTTGACTTAAATTGCAGGAAGATGTCTGTAAAGTCAAGGGTCAGTTTAAAGTATTTACCTTCCATTGTTCCTACCAAGTAAGCCTGTTTTAGATATGACAGCCATATTCCTTTTCTACAAGCCTAAGATTTAGCCCAAAACACCTGCAACTCTTCCCCTGTCCTCCATAACAGCTGCCAGAGGGACTATCAAGTTTTCTAAGGCAAAGACAACCCTACTCAAGTTCTCTTCATCAGCATGTGAGATCTGTTTTAACTGATGTCGCATGTATAGCATATATATAACAAATGCTGGTTTTTAAGCTTTAGCAATTGGCAGCAAAAAATGGAACCAAAATGGGACCATTAAATTTGTTTATGTTGATAACGATTTGGGCAAGATCAGCAACATATCAGAGTTTGAATTAAAGTTACAAAACATCATACTCTCTAGCAGCCATGATATCAAGTTGGAATGTGCTCTCCAGAAGACGCTGGGATTTCATTCAAATATAAAAATTTCAGTCAGAAGACAGCCAGGATGTGAGTGAGGACTGTGTTACCCGTACTGCTTACTTGCAAAGATAGGCTATCCACGATTCCTGCTTCACAAAATGGAACAAAAGCCATGTATGCAAAAAGAAGACCTGCTTCATATCTGTCCAGTGAGAAAAACAGTCATTTCCACTAAAAAAAAAATACATGGAAAACTCTAATGGGCAATAATTCAAAATAAAAAATACATGTCATCTGCAATTCCATAGGCTCTTTTCTCCATGGTTGTAAATGCTCCAGCAGCAGTTGCTCTTCTCCAGAGCCCCTCAGAAAGTGTCCCATGACTTTCTATTAAAGTTGAAGGTCTAGCAGGAATGAACCAATTTGACATATCAGACATATCAGATGTTTTTGGATCATGTATATTTTACAGTGAATGTGTGAATCTGTGTAGTTGACGCATAGAAAATAAAAACAACAAAATCCCACAGGGGGATCATGTATATTCTAATATGTCACTGGGACATACCTCCTAGAGATATAAACCATATTGGACCCCACAACCATCTTACATATGATTGATTCTCGCACTGATTGCTCTTGATTGATCCCACTTTTGTAAATCCAATTCTAGATACCTCTAGAATTTGTTGACATACGAAACCGTAACAAAGATTCATGGATGAGTTGCTCAAGGAACCCTGAGTGATATCATATAAAGGGGAAGTACAGGAATAATCCCAATGTTAACATGAGTCAACATTCCTCTTATCACATTATGTGTGCTAAGTAACAAGAGTTTGTCATTGCTATGAAAAAGACTGGGGAAGAATGATAAACAATCATTTTTATTAGTTTCAGTTTTTTAGGACTTGGGTGACGGTTTTATGATCAAAGAGAGATGTTCTGTAAAAGCAACAGGAAAAGCTGCTCAGATATGAGTGACTGAGGCTTATTTGGGTCATGTTATGCCGTGGCTAAGGCTATTGGCTAAGTCAAGCCAGATTTAAGTTGATCAAAATTGACAATGCAGATATCACAGCAGCACAGATGTGGAACACCAGGAGGTAAGCTTCACTGGTGAACTATAGAGTTCAAGGATCATCAAGAAGTTCAGAGCATAACCCGGCACTGCCAATCTACTTATACAAACTACGAGTTTTCACAAAAAACAGCAATTCAAATACTAGCTTTAGACTCTTTTTAGGGGATCCCAAAAAAATAACACACCAAGAAATAGGACTATAGCAATGCAATCTGCCTTCATAGGCAACTGAAAACACTTCCATTAACGAAGGTTACTAATGCTTTACAATAAAAGATCTGGTAACTGAGAATAGATGAGAGAAAACTAAATGAGAAAAAGAGCAGAAGCTAGGAAAAGATTATACCTGATGTCAACTGAAAAGGCTAGATCCCGAAGTCTAGGAACCAAGTAATCAGCATCAGCCTCTACAAGAGTACTGCCATTAAACAAGATTATCTTAAATATGCAGAATTTAATCTTGAAGGTGCAGACCCCATGAAGAAGATAAATATTTTGAACTAAATAATCTAAAAGAAAAATACTTGAGAAGAATGGAAGAGGGTCCCAAACTCTGGTGCAATCTGTCATGATTATGCATGTAGGCCAAACCCGCCATTACACCCTGGAGGATCTTAATAACAAAATATCTTCTGTGTCTAATATACTCCTCTGATTCATAAAGTTTCCAAGTCCTTTCCCCGAGAGCATGAACTTGTGAAGTTCTCTTGCCAGTAAATTGTGCATAATCTGCTGCACTATATATTCCATCATAACGGAATGCAAGCCACTGTTTACAAAGAGCATAACTTGAATATGCCACCAAGTAAACTGAAAAAATCAAGACTTCTTAAAATGTCAGGATAGACTGACCTTCTCCCCAGTTTTTGTTTCAAACCCACCAAGAAGCAATAGGATATTCTTGAATATGCCTTCAGAACTGCTCTGCAGAAGACTTTTAGTAATCTGATAAGTGTACTTTATTCCTGATGGTAACAATATAATCAAAACTATACACACTTGATCTCATGGTTGGAACCAAATAGTGGTTATTTACCTGGAGGAAAGAATGAGCATTGAGTTCATTTGCAGCCATCAAATCAGCCTCAATATCACCACCTCGTTCTCCAGGGTACACCTTCACAAATAACATGTAAGTTTGGATAAAAGGAAAATTCATATGTTAAAAAGGAAAAAACAAATGGTGTCTCCTTTAATTATTCTAAATATGAGAAAGCAAAGCAACTTAGACATCTAATTTTATAGATTTGATTATAGTAGCCCAATGTCACACATGTTTGACGGGTGACATAATTATTCTATAGCTGCCGCTCCTGCTCCCATCTTTACAACACTTCTACTTATTTAAATTTTAAAAAGTGATGTTTTCCAGCTCCTGCTTCCGGGATGCTTTGTGGCACTTATTTGATCTCTTATCAGTCATGTGTACGTAAATAGTTGCACGCAAAGGAAAAGAAAAAGAAATGTTGAAGTAAGTAGTAACTCACGGTTAAATCATTTACAAGTACATTGCAGATGTCAAATCAATTTCTTTAACAGCTTATAAAGGAAGCTGATTATAAACTCAATGTAATCTATTCCATGATATGGCAGGCAAAGATCAACTTTACAAGCATAAAGAGATTACACAAAATGGAAGGAAGGAAATAATGCACTTTACCAAAATTGAGTCAAGCAGGAAGACAGAAAATGAAACCACAAAATAGCTTCATGGCTCATAGCACTATGAGGAAAAAAAGTGTAACATTTTATAGAAACATGTAATGACACCAAATAATATCCAAGAATATAATATGAACCTATTAACCAATTCTGATGATCACCTTAAATATCACTGGAGTTTCCTTGAGAGGACCCTGAGTTATCTTTCCTTCATAAAGCCTGGCTGCCAAGAATAGCAAGAAGGAAACCAGTTTCGCTCATTTTTGTTTACAGTAACAACATGCAGATCAACGAAACTGAAGTTACTGCACCTGATTCTCACTGTGCCTTCTCCAACGTCCTGAACCCTCAACGGACCAAAATCTCCAGATGAAGTCTTCACATCGGCTCCTGATTGAAAACCAGAAAAGCTGTAACACCGATTAAGAAATTCCTTGGTTAAATACCATCAATATCAAGTTTCCAGCATCAGTAATAAAACATATAATACAAGGTCTGATGACGTTCCCAGACAACTGCGAAGATCAGGACCCTTTTCATCACTTCAAATTCGACTTCCAACCAATTAACCAGAACATAAAGACCACCAAAACGAGCCAAAATGGCGGCCACAATCGAAATATATTCAGTAGCATGAACAAGAAAAGAATAACTCACAATTCATTACTCGAATTGGCAACCAGTGCTAGAGCATTCCAATTTTTTCATTATTTTCCCGGAACCAGAGAAGGATACCTGGTAATAGTCAAGAATCCATATTCGCCGATTAAGCGTCCCACCAAGAACGATTCAGGACTGGTGATGAGGCTCGCCCGGCATAGTCGAGCCGCTCGCGACTGACTCACTGAGTTGGCAAGGCTCCTCCTTGAGAAACGAGAAAGTGATGGACGATTATATGTACAAGAAGAATAACAGGAAACTGGGTCGGGCGTGGCTCGGAGCATCATTTTCTGAAAACGCTCGAGCGAACAAGTTCAGGATAGGAATTAGCTTTCGATTTTTATTTCCGAAGAATGGAAGGTCGTTATGCGGGAAACCATTTGTTCTCGCTTTCTAAATGGCCAAAATGCCTCTTCAGCCCCTAAACTCGGTTGACAAGGATACTTACCTACCTGAACTTCAAATCGTGCCAACTCGGTTCTTGAACTTGGTTAAGTGAGTTTTGACCCACACGTGCCGTCACATGATCTAACCCCATTCACTTTCTGTTTGCACTACTGTGAGAAACGCCAGAAAATTGACACTCTCTACCTTCTTCATGCATGAATATGAAGATCTAGTTTAGCACTCTTAGATCAAATTTCTATGACTTTTCTTCTGACTCTCCCATGAGGAACAACATCATATTTGCTAAAAATCCTAAAAATTTGATTTATTTGGCTTTTTAGTGAGACTTTCATAAATTACCACATAACAAATTGGGCGCTATAAAAAATAAAAAATAAAAAAGGCATGGATTAAGCTTCAGAGAAAGAAGAAGAATTATCCAGTTTCAACTTTCAAGCACTATTGAATTTATCATCTCTGTTTATCCCTTTGTGTCTATTCTTTCTCTTTGCTCTTCTGTCAAGTTGAGTTCTTTTTGTTTTCTTGTGTTAAACTTGAGAAAAAACTGTGAAACATGCTCTTGTTTGTGTCTCATTGCCTTTAACTTATTAGCAAATCTTTCAAGCATGAAAGAAGGAAAGAACAAGGAATGCTTTTTTTTCTCTAAAATTTTTTACTTTCTTGAAATTTTAATGGCTAGTTTTTGGAATTTGGGATACTGAGATTTTGAAATTTAGGATGCTTCCAGCTTTTGAGAGCCATGTATGTTACTTAGATTTAAAAGCCTTTTCTTTTCCAATCGGATACAAAGAACGGGCATATTGGTGAAATCGGACTTCAACAATCTGGTTTTGGAAGTTGAAGGCTATTGAGGAAGATTTGGGGCTTAATAGATCCAACAAGGTGATTGACTTTCAGTGAATGACATCTTGTGGAAGATGATGGCTTATTTGTGAAGATGATAAAATCAGGCTAGATCAATGAAAGAACATGAAGTTTGGGATAGGTTTATAATTTTTCTTTCTCACAAAATAATTATAGATGTACTCCCCATAGTTCATCTAATCTTATAATTCTAATCCTAAAGATTTGTATGTGTCATCAAGCCCTACAGGACGAACATTGTTATATGTTTTGAAGTCACGTGACGGCATATGCAAGTCAAAGGGGTTGGCTGACCCAACTACGCAAGTTTAGGGACTAAGTTGGTCTGAGTTGAAGTTCAAGGGGGTAAATATCTTGGTCAAAAAGTATTTTAGCTTTTCTAAATTGAACTCCTAACTTTAATTAAAGGGTAAATGACACTCATCATCACTAAACTATGCTCAATGTTGCTTATTCATCTTAAAACTATAAACTGTTGTAGAAATCATCCTCGAAGTACACAAATGTTTCTTATTCATCCTCTCATCCATCAGAACCATTTATGACTGACGGAATGTCAACATGGCTAAGGATTTGGCTTTGGGGAGAATGAGTTAGGGAGGGAAAGGTAAATTAGCAAGATAAGTGAAAGTCCTAACATAACTCTACGTGCAATTGAGGGAAAGAAGTTAATGATTAGGGATGTTTATGTTTTAGCTCAGTGAAAAGAAGAGAAGAAGATCAATTTAGATAAATTGGTGTAGATTTATTGGAATGAAGATCAATTGGCATGTGCAGAGCAAAAGAAAGATGAATTCCCCAAACTATGGTTAGTGTTGTCTTCCATGTTAATGTGAAATTTGTGTGTATAAGTTGATGTTATGACCCAAAATATTGCTGGTTTGTAAACATTTACCAAAACGGGTTTATGGCATCCATGGATGAGGTTTGACAAGGGGTTTCGTGACACCCTAAAATGTCAAGGGGTCTGTGAACATAGGGGTTGATAAATGCTTTATTAGTGTGAGAGATGTGCTCCTAAAGATTGTGTGAAAAGAGGATAGCCGGAGATATCATTTGGGCTTGGCAGATGCTAGTGGGGTGCAATAGCTTGACAATATGTAGTGAGGTTTTAGCTAATTGTTTAGTGGGTGATTGGAGCATTAAAAAAGTCAAGAAATGGTCTGGATATGCAAGGAAGTATGGTTAATGTATTTGTTGGTGTAGTGTTGAAGTTGAAATAGTGTTTTCAAATCAAATAAAAGTAAGGGCACAACATGATTTAAACATGTGAATAACATGATCTAGAAAAGGTGTCTACCATGTCTTAGCAATGAGATATGGGTGAAAAGTGTGCAGGTGAACATTTCTTGTGGTCTAAGTTAGTTTTACTTGACAATAAAGATTGCTTGAATATTGTTTTGGAACATTAGGATTGTATGTGCATAAATATTTGGTTTACATTGTGCCCTACTAAACTTATTTGCATTATTATAAGTGCAAATTTAGAGTAACTTTCACTTGAGTTTCATTTATAGGGGCTACTTATTTTATCCATCAAATGAGACATTAGAGCCTGAGTATTTTGGTAAAGGAATTGGGCACGTGGATTAGTACCAAAGAGCCAAGTTTTCATTATTGGAGATTGATCTAATCATGAAAGAGTTAAAGGTTAATGTTGGTGATGATGGTTTGTACTATTTTTAGAGAAAGCCTAATCAAAGCATGGCATATGGGCTTGTTAAATTTTCTAGTGATTTGCAGCTGCTAGAGTTACCGAACTTCATTCCCCCAAGTAAGACAATTAAGGTTTACTTGCAGAAGAGGACTTTATTAGATTTTTTTGTGGATTAACGTCATAAGGAAATGAGAAGAGAAGAAAGCATGAGGCAGAGTTCCGAACCACAAAAACTTGGCATTGATAAGGAGGTGTATATCATAGTTCAGAAGATAATGTAGCCTCAGTATTTGATGATAATGACTATAATGTTAGTGATGATGATGGTGCAACTATGAACTTAGGGGTTGAAAGAGGGGTGTGCCAAAAGAGTGAAGAAAATTAAGGAAAGGGGAAAGGTAACTAGCAGAAATTAATATAAGGGATGGAGAAAATTGTGTGAATTAAATAAGTAATGATTTGTAGAGTTTGTGTAGGAGTGATGATGATGGGAGTTCAAAGCCATTTCCATAATTTAATAACACAACTAACATGAACAATCCTCACTTTTTGTGTGGCAAGAAATTTGGGTCAAGAGAAGATCTCAAGAAGGTAGTTAGAGTGTATTCGATAAAAAATCAACATGACAATAATTGGTTTAAGAAAAATGACAAAACCAGAGTGAAGGCTATTTGTGCAGAAGGTTATCCCTTTTTCATATATTGTTCCTGCATCCAAAAGGGACCTACCTTTCAAATAAAGAACATGAATCTGGAACATAAATGCATCAAAGGTCATGAGAATCATTTTGATTCATACTTTAGGCTTGTTGAGCAATACAAGGAGCAATCCAGATAAGATTCTACATGAAAAACCAGTGTCATTGCAGCAAGTGTACAAAAAGGTTACATTGTTGAAACAAATAGACACAAAGCTTAGAGAGTAAAGAAGCTTGCAGATAAATGGTTGGAATAGGATGAAGAACAACAATATAGAGAGGTGAGACAGTATGGATGAGGTTCAACAACATAACCTAGGTTCATGATTCTTATTACAGCTAGGTATGATGATATTCATTAGGTTATAGTTTTATCTAAAACTATTGGAAAAGATATTTACAGCAAGATGTAGGCTTATAATCAGTTTAGGTGGGTGTTTTCTCAAGTCAAAATATGGAGGCAAATTGTTGACAGCTATAAGGATAGATGCCAATGATTGGATCTATCCATTTCCAGGAGCTATAGTTAAGTCTGAGTGTAAAGATTCATGGGTTTATGGGGTTGGTTCTTTACCAATCTTGTAGAAGACCTTAGAATAGTCAATAGCTATCATTAGACATTTTTGTTTGAGAGGTAGAAAGTGGGCATTGATATAATTGATAAGACTTATTTATGCATGTGTTGATGTAACTTTGAATTGCTAACTACATTTTTAGTTCTTGTAATACATTGACACATGTTTTGAGAGGTAGGACCTTTATTGCAAGGCTTAGTTCCCATGTTGGAAAAGCTTTTTTAAAGGCCTAAACATTGTTTCTATTTTAGATACATGTAACTTTAAGGGGGTTTGTCATATTGATAGTGTTTGAAAGACTTCTTGTGGAATATAGTAAGAACACTAAATGTGAAGGAATTTAGAAAATGAATGAGTGTCATTAGTGTTAGTGTTGTGCCCAAAAGGCCAATCATGAGATGATTGTATTTTTACACATTGAGTCATGATATTTTATTAAGGCATTAATCTAGCAATTATGTTTGTTGTTTTGTTTTTGTATAACTTAACAAACATAATTGTAACCCTAGAATAATGATATTCTCAAATGTCCCTAGTCTAGTATTATTGTGGAGCGGGTTGCAATAATACATAACGACTAGCATATGTGGAGACTAATATGAGATATGTAGTCTGCATATGGGTACAAGTTGGAGAACTTATGTACTGGACCGACCCACCATGAGAACACTACATGGATCGTTATATGTGTGTCATAAGTGATTCTCATAGTGATCATGGTATATGTAGTCCTTCGACCTAAGATCATCAAGGTTCCCTACATATGAGTCACATACTTTGATACTTTCCTTTGTTGCTCGTAACTGAGTGAACTTGAAGGAGGTCATTGGGTATGTCACATATCATGCGGAGGGATTTGTATGATCAAGATGGGATTTGTCCCTCCTATGTAACGGGAGTGATATCTTCGGGCCCCTTGATAGAGTAAGACTTAGAAAAATGCATGGCCATGCTCGGATGAGTTGATATACGATATCAATGTCATCAGTTTAAGTTGGTCTACTCGGTAATCAAGAAACCAAAGATTGGGCTATACGAGAGTGACACATTCCATGTCTCGTGCTTAGTCTTGATATCTTGGACAAAGGGACAATGGCATATATCGGTGATGATCATAAAGGTTTAGTCGAATCATCGACAATCTTGTCACTTGGGTAGCAATGATGTGTTGCTAGACACCGCTCATTGCTTATGATCATAAATGTGATTTATGATCATTGCCAACGTGGTAAGAGCCTATTGGGTCGCACACATAGAGCTATTTGGATCATTAGAGTGCATGGGCTAATAATTTGGGTTTTGGTTTCACAATAATTTCGTATTAATAATGGGCCCAATAGTTGAGCCATTATTAAGCCCAAAATTAAAGCCTAATTGGATTAGGGCTTTGAAACCCATTAGGCCTGGAAGTTGAGTCTCACTATAAATACAACTTCTAGTGAGAAATTCATAGGTCTCCTTGCCCTAGCCTCCCAAAAGGATAGCCGCACTCTTCTCTTGCAATTCCTTGGAGGACGCAAGCTAGCACTGCGAGTGCAAGAGAAACGTATCTGCCGGGACGCGGTGGAAGTGTGGTGATCTCGAGAGGCTCGTGTGGATACCATAGAGAGCTTGAACACGTCAACTGTTCAAGTTTTGTGATTCGACTCTACAGTTGAGTGAGAGATCTCAACCGAAAATTAGGTATGAAAATTTTCGAACACCCGGTTTACCCCGTTTCACTTGGATCCTGGAGGGTTTCAGCTAAATTCCGCTGCGCTGTTTGGCTCCCGAAACCCAACAGTGGTATCAGAGCTACTGGTGAAACCCTAAATCGGGATTGAGTGTTGAATCGCATGATGTTATGTGTTCGGTTGCTTTTCGGCCATGATTAATTAGATTGATTCATGATGCATGAAACCGGAACTCGTAATGAACATATGACGTATATGAAGAAACGACACTAATTGGTTAATGAGATTAACCCGAAATTGAATGGTATGAGATACCTATATGGATTAGGATTCTTGCAATAGTTGCAAAAACCCTAGCTTTGTTCGGATTCGGCCTGTTCGGGCACCGAAAGTAAGGTATTTTTGGTGGCTCGAATGGAGGAGTCTCGGGTGCCTACTTGCTCAAAATAGAAGATTTCGGGCTAAGCAATTATAAGACAATTTTTTGTGCCGGGGGGCGCTGCCCCCCACGCCCCCCGCAAAGGCGGCTCCCCTTAACCCCATCTACTTACCGATCAGTGGAACCATCACCCGCTGACCGGCCAGCGGGACCGCCGTATGCGAAGCGCCACATAAATAAAAACTGGTTAATCAACACGCATCAATTGGCATGCATTTTTGTTGAATGAGATTTGACATGATATGCTGATTGGTGTTTGAAGCATGGTGCATGGTTATAGCCCTTGATTGGTTGTACTTGTAAATACGGCCTGCGAGTCGTGCCTTCTCTTGTTACTCTCATTGTACATTCTCTTCTCACCTTACTCCCCTCGAATGTAACTCGAGGTTTCTATTATTGATGTAATGGTACATTATGGGATCATCCAAGGTGGTATGTCCAAGGATCATCCAAGGTGGTATGTCCAAGGAGGTGACAACAAAAGGGCAACCAAGAAAGGAAGAGAAGGAGCTTGTGAAGACCCTTTTCTTTTCTTAGGCTTTTATGATATTCTCATTGGCTTGAGAATATCGCATAGTTTGGGCTATAACCATGTCATGTTTATTTCTTGTAAGCATGAGATGCATGTTTTATATTTGTATGTGATGCATGTATAAGACAACCGGAGATAACAAATTGGTGAGATCAAAAGAAAAATCCCTCAAACAAATATTAAGTCATTAAATGTGATGCCTTCCAAATGTTGGCACTCGTCAAGACTTTGATCAACATTAGGTGGGTTTGCCAAAGCAAAGCACCTATGTTCATCTTGGTAAGGCGCGATGGGATAATAGTGATATCCAAACTGCTAACTTTGGGTTCGACTTAACTAAGTCATCCTAATAGGATTAGGGACTTAGAGGCATAGAGTTGGGCTTAAGTTCATGAGATGAGCTTGGACAAGTGTTGTTCACCCAACTATCCAAGAGTTGCATGGGATGCAATTGGCAAGGAGTTGCCTACCTAAATAGCTGTAACTTGAGAGAAAAGCCAAAGCTGACTCAGGTTGTGGTCAAATATGGATCTTGGCCCACTAGAATACCTTAGCGCCGAGGTGTTCTGAAATAATATCGAGGGTTATTATTTTGAGGAAAATAGTGGGAGTATCGTTTAATAAAAGTCCTTATTAAATGAATTAAAATACATGACTCTTACACTGCATATTTACTGTTGTAGATAACCATGGCACAAAACACATCGACACTTTCGTTGCGATCGATCCTTGAGAAGGAAAAACTGAATGGGACCAACTTTCTCAAATGGTACCGAAACTTGAGGATAGTCCTCAAGCAAGAGAGAAAGGCTTATGTCCTAGAGCAGCCCATTCCGAATGAGCCTGCTGCCACTGCTCCAAGAGCTGAAAGGGATGCTCACAAGAGGCATTCTGATGATGCTTTGGATGTTGCATGCCTCATGCTTATTACCATGGAATCTGAGCTTCAGAAGCAACATGAGAACATGGGGGCGTTCGATATGATCGAACATCTCAAAATGCTTTTCCAAGAGCAAGCTAGGCATGAGAGGTTTGAGACCTCTAAGGCATTGTTTCAGTGCAAGATGTCTGAGGGAAGTCCCGTGGGTCCTCATGTTCTCAAGATGATTGGGTACATTGAGAATCTTGAGAATTTGGGATTTGCTCTTCAGAAAGAGTTGGCTATTGATGTAGTCTTGCAATCGTTGCCTGAAAGCTACAGTCAGTTCGTCATGAACTATAACATGAACGACCTTGACAAGTCCCTCCCTGAATTGCTCAACATGTTGAGAACTGCTGAGCAAAACCTTAAGAAGGCTAAGCCCATTTTGATGGTTCAAAAGGGCAAGGGAAAGGGAAAAGCCAACAAGAAGAAGGATAAAGCTAATGGAAAGTCCAATGCTAATTCTTCTTCAGCTGCACTGAAACCAAAGGGTGGTGTGGCAAAGGAAGGGGAGTGCTTCCATTGTAAGCAACCTGGACACTGGAAGCGCAATTGCAAGCTCTATCTTGAAGAACTTGCTAAGGAAAAGGGAAGTAAGACTTCCACTTCAGGTATTTTTGTTATAGAGGCTAACTTTTCTACTTCCTCATCTTGGGTATTGGATACTGGATGTGGATCTCACATTTGTGCAAATGTGCAGGATCTAAGTAGAAGTAGAAGATTGGCCCGAGGTGAAGTGGACCTACGTGTTGGAAATGGAGCAAGGGTTGCTGCCTTAGCCGTAGGGACTTATGTTCTCACTTTACCTAGTGGATTAGTTTTAGAATTAGACAACTGCTACTTTGTGCCTACTATTAGTAGAAATTTGATTTCTGTTTCTTGTTTGGACAAGAAAGGTTTTTCATTTATAATAAAGGACAAATGTTGTTCTATTTATTTGAATGAAATCTTTTATGGTAGTGCTCAACTTAGCAATGGGTTGTATGTTCTAGACCTCGAAGATCCAATCTATAATGTGAATACCAAGAAGGTCAGATTAAATGATTCAAACCCGACCTATCTCTGGCACTGTCGCTTGGGCCATATAAATGAGACCCGCATATCCAAGCTCCATAAGGATGGACTCTTGGACTCATTTGATTTTGAATCATATGAGACATGTGAGTCATGTTTGTTGGGCAAGATGACCAAAGCCCCATTCACAGGGCAAAGTGAAAGGGCTAATGACTTACTAGGACTCATACATAGTGATGTATGTGGCCCTATGTCTACACAAGCTAGAGGAGGTTTCCAATACTTCATTACTTTCACTGATGACTTCAGCAGATATGGCTATGTGTATCTTATGAGACACAAGTCAGAATCCTTTGAAAAGTTCAAAGAATTCAAGAATGAAGTAGAGAATCAACTCGGGAAGAGTATCAAAGTGCTTCGATCAGATCGAGGTGGAGAGTACTTGGATCGAGAATTCCTTGACTATCTGAAGGAGTGTGGTATAGTATCACAACTCACTCCACCAGGTACACCTCAATGGAATGGTGTATCTGAAAGGAGAAATCGAACTCTGTTAGACATGGTTCGCTCTATGATGAGTCAAGCTGACCTTCCAAACTCCTTTTGGGGACATGCTCTAGAGACAGCCGCTTTTACACTAAACCGAGTTCCATCTAAATCGGTTCAAAAGACACCATATGAGATATGGAGTGGGAGGCGTCCCAATTTGTCTTTTATGAAGATTTGGGGCTGTGACGCTTATGTGAAACGTCAATCCTCTGACAAACTAGGGCCCAAATCTCAAAAATGCCTTTTTGTTGGGTATCCCAAAGAAACAAAGGGTTACTATTTCTACAATCCTTCTGAGCAAAAAGTGTTTGTTGCTCGAACTGGTGTCTTTTTAGAGAAAGAGTTTATCTCTAAAGAAACTAGTGGGAGGAAAGTAGAACTTGAAGAAATTCAAGAACAACAAGGAGACATTGAACCTGAAATGGAACCTGAACAGACACCACAAGATGTTGTGGTTCAAGAGTCTGTTCCTGTAGCACAGAGCCCACGTAGGTCTGGTAGGATTCGGCGTGAGCCTGAGAGATATGGATTTCTCATGACTCACACTGGTGATGTGATGCTCATGGATCAGGATGAGCCCACAACCTACCAACAAGCTATGTCGGGGCCTGACTCTGAGAAGTGGCTAGTGGCCATGAAATCCGAGATGGAATCCATGTATGAAAACCAAGTATGGACTTTGGTTGACCCACCTGAAGGGGTAAAACCCATAGGGTGCAAATGGGTTTTCAAGAAGAAAACTGACATGGATGGTAATGTGATTACCTTTAAGGGACGATTGGTTGCAAAAGGTTTCAAGCAAATTCATGGTATTGACTATGATGAAACTTTTTCACCAGTTGCTATGCTTAAATCCATCCGAATTTTGTTTGCTATTGCTGCACACTATGATTATGAGATATGGCAAATGGATGTCAAAACTGCATTCCTAAATGGAAAGCTACTTGAGGATGTGTACATGACACAACCTGAGGGTTTTGTCACTCCTGAGAATGCCAATAAAGTGTGCAAGTTGCAAAGGTCCATTTATGGACTGAAGCAAGCTTCTCGAAGTTGGAATCTTCGTTTTGATGAAGCAATCAAAGAGTTTGGTTTTATAAAAACTGAAGATGAACCTTGTGTCTACAAGAAGGTTAGTGGGAGCGCTATTGTCTTCTTGGTGTTGTATGTAGATGACATACTACTCATCGGGAATGACATTCCTGAGCTACAGTCTGTGAAGACTTGGCTGGGGAAATGTTTCTCTATGAAGGACTTGGGTGAAGCAGCCTATGTGTTAGGCATCAGGATCTATAGAGATAGATCTAGAAAGCTTCTTGGCCTAAGTCAAAGTACATACATTGACAAGGTGCTAAAGAGGTTTAGCATGCAAGATTCCAAGAAAGGATTCTTGCCCATGTCACATGGTATAACTCTTTCTAGATCTCAGTGTCCGAGTACACCCGAGGAGAGAGAGCGCATGAGTAAGATTCCATATGCTTCAGCAATTGGATCTATCATGTATGCCATGATATGTACTCGTCCTGATGTCTCATATGCCTTAAGCATGATGAGTAGGTACCAATCGAACCCTGGTGAGAGTCACTGGACAGCTGTTAAGAACATCCTTAAGTACTTACGAAGGACTAAGGATGCATTCTTGGTCTTTGGAGGTGAAGATGAGCTCGTTGTAAGGGGTTACACCGATGCAAGCTTCCAATCCGATAAGGATGATTTTAGATCGCAATCTGGTTATGTGTTTTGTATTGGTGGTGGTGCTGTGAGCTGGAAGAGTTCAAAGCAAGAGACAGTAGCTGACTCTACAACAGAATCTGAGTACATTGCCGCCTCTGATGCTGCGAAGGAGGCAGTTTGGATCAAGAAGTTCATCACTGAACTTGGAGTGGTTCCAAGCATTGCCGACCCGATAGAGCTCTATTGTGACAACAATGGAGCAATCGCACAGGCTAAGGAACCTCGATCTCACCAGCGATCCAAACACATACTCCGACGCTATCATCTCATCAGGGAGATCATCGAGAGGGGTGATGTAAGGATATGCAGGACTTCGACAGACAGCAACATTGCTGATCCACTGACAAAGCCCCTTACGCAGCAGAAGCATGATAGCCATTCTAGGTCCATCGGTATTAGATACATGGATGATTGGCTTTTAGTGCAAGTGGGAGATTGTTAGTGTTGTGCCCAAAAGGCCAATCATGAGATGATTGTATTTTTTGCACATTGAGTCATGATATTTTATTAAGGCATTAATCCAGCAATTATGTTTGTTGTTTTGTTTCTGCGTAACTTAACAAACATAATTGTAACCCTAGAATAATGATATTCTCAAACGTCCCTAGTCTAGTATTATTGTGGAGCGGGTTGCAATAATACATAACGACTAGCATATGTGGAGACTAATATGAGATATGTAGTCTACATATGGGTACAAGTTGGAGAACTTGTGTACTGGACCGACCCACCATGAGAACACTACATGGATCGTTATATGAGTGTCATAAGTGATTCTCATAGTGATCATGGTATATGTAGTCCTTCGACCTAAGATCATCAAGAGGTTCCCTACATGTGAGTCACATACTTTGATACTTTCCTTTGTTGCTCGTAACTGAGTGAACTTGAAGGAGGTCATTGGGTATGTCACATATCATGCGGAGGGATTTGTATGATCAATATGGGATTTGTCCCTCCTATGTAACGGGAGTGATATCTTCGGGCCCCTTGATAGAGTAAGACTTAGAAAAATGCATGGCCATGCTCGGATGAGTTGATATACGATATCAATGTCATCAGTTTAAGTTGGTCTACTCGGTAATCAAGAAACCAAAGATTGGGCTATACGAGAGTGACACATTCCATGTCTCGTGCTTAGTCTTGATATCTTGGACAAAGGGACAATGGCATATATCGGTGATGATCATAAAGGTTTAGTCGAATCATCGACAATCTTGTCACTTGGGTAGCAATGATGTGTTGCTAGACACCGCTCATTGCTTATGATCATAAATGTGATTTATGATCATTGCCAACGTGGTAAGAGCCTATTGGGTCGAACACATAGAGCTATTTGGATCGTTAGAGTGCATGGACTAATAATTTAGGTTTTGGTTTCACAATAATTTCGTATTAATAATGGGCCCAATAGTTGAGCCATTATTAAGCCCGAAATTAAAGCCTAATTGGATTAGGGCTTTGAAACCCATTAGGCCTGGAAGTTGAGTCTCACTATAAATACAACTTCTAGTGAGAAATTCGTAGGTCTCCTTGCCTTATCCTCCCAAAAAGACAGCCGCACTCTTTTCTTGCAATTCCTTGGAGGACGCATGCTAGTACTGCGAGTGCAAGAGAAACACATCTGCCGGGACGCGGTGGAAGCGTGGTGATCCCGAGAGGCTCGTGTGGATACCATAGAGAGCTTGAACATGTCAACTGTTCAAGTTTTTTGATTTGACTCTACAGTTGAGTGAGAGATCTCAACCGAAAATTAGGTATGAAAATTTTCGAACACCCGGTTTACCGCATTTCACTTGGATCCTGGAGGGTTCCGGTTAAATTCCACTGCGCTGTTTGGCTCTCGAAACTCAACAATTAGTAGTGAGGATACGAGTGCACATGATTGGTTGTTTAAAAGGGATCCTCATCATTGGCCTAGGTCACACTTTGACACATTTGTCAAGTATGACATGCTGCTTAACGACTTGTGTGAATGTTTCAACAAGTTGATATTAGATGCTAGGGACAAACCAATCTTGACTTGCATGGAAATGATAAGACTTAAGCTAATGTGTAGAATACATAAGAGGATAGACTTTATGAAATGCAACTTGGCCCCATATGTCCCAAAATTGAAAAGAAGTTGGAAAAAAATGAAGCAAGAATCCATTTCCTGCATTATTGATTAGTCTAGAGGTGTTGAGTTTCAAGTTTGCTATAATGGAGACTTTTTTGTGGTTGATGTGAACAACATACATGTGCTTGTAAACAATGGGATTTATCAATAATTCCTTTTCCTCATGCTGTGGCTTGTATGAGTGATGAGAATGAAAAATGTTATATTTTTCTCCCATAATATTTAGTATTTTGTATTTATTCTATGTCCAAATATTCTCATTATTCTCATATTTTGATTTAGGATGCAATTGGAAGCATGAAGTGTGAAAATGAAGCTATTCGGGTGATTTTAGACAACTTTGATATCTCTTCATATTTTTGGCATAACTTTATCATCTAATGTCTGAATAAGTTGATTATTGATTTGTTAGAAAGCTGAATTCTAGAGCCATATTTCATATGAAGCCACTTTTACCCAGTTCAAGTATCTTGATTGTTGAAGTTTGCTTCGAAGTTAGAACATATTTTCTACAAATGAAATAAAAGCAGTTGTAATATTTTTGGTATATTTTGGCTGTATATGTCTATTTTATGAGAATCAAGAGTCATTTTGAAGTGAAGAAAGAGCCCTACAGCTTTCATGTTTTGTGTTTTGAGAGACAATGACTAGATCAAGGTCAAAATCTTGCTTGAAGTTGCTATTGATGTTCTAGAACTTTTCTTAACTTGCAAATCAGAAACCAGTTTTGATGTAGATTAATTTTGAAAACTTTTAAGTTTTCTGGGTGAAATTCCAACTAGAAGACACCATTCTTTCAATCATATTAAGGCATTCTAGTTATTTTTAATGTTTTAGATTTATGAGGGGTAATTTTAAAATAATACAAAAACTTTAGGGAGATTTTGTGGATTTTACTATACTATATTAATTAGAATAGGGGAGTAACCAGTAGCTGAGTGCAATTCTTGGCTCCTATCTCTCTATGCCATATCTTATCTTTTCTCTTTCCTTTTTTATTTTCATGGCCATATCTGGCTAAGCTTTTTACTTTTGCTTGGAAGGTAATGAAATCCCGAATTCTTCAACAATTTAAGATAAATGTCTTTTTTATTCAGTTAATTTATACTTTGAGAATTGGGTATTCTTCTGTGATTCTTTTCATGATTGTTTCATTTATATGCTAGGAGATCTACTACTTGTTATTTGAATTCAATCTATTGCTGAGTTAGATATAAAATCTATAATTATTTGATCTCTTTAATTTGTGAAGGAACTTAGATTTATTGATTTGTTATGTCATAAGTCATAAATCATAGGAAGAAAGTAAAACTAAATTAAATGTAGTCGCTTGTGTTTTTGTTATTTAGCTTCATTAATCTCTCTAATTTTTAATGCAATTGTTAAATTAAAGCAAAATACTTGTCTTAACTTGTTTAGCAACTAGGGTTAATTGGATCACTTGTTTTTTTTTTTTTATCAACTATGACTATGAAGAAGTAAGAAGATAGCTCAAATGATGAATATTCATGGTCTTGATTAATTCATCTATGTATTAATAATCAGTTCTAGGAATTCAGTGGAGGAAGTTGATTGATGTCAACATTTGCATTATTGATTGTTTCTTCAGTTTTTTGTTTGATATTTTTCTTAACTTTTGTTTTTTTTATTAGTTTTAATTTTATTTCTGATTGCAAACAATCCCTCCTAATTTGTAGGTCAATTATGCACAAACTTAAGCTAAACACCCTCTATAGGACGATTCTTTACTTGCACTACTACATATTTTTTAGGAGTTTAGGTTTTATTTTTGGTTGCTTATGATAGCACACCAAATTTTCACGTCATTGTCGGGGAGTGGCTTTAGTTTATTTTTGTGCTTATTATCCTTATTTTGTTCTTGAAATTTTCAAAAAAAAAAAAAAGCTAATTTTTCTTTTCATTTTCAGTTTAGGCAAAATTTTGATTTTGGCAAAATTAGTTTAATTAGTATATTTTTCTGAAGGTAAATGATGTTGTTAGAGTAGAATTTATTTATTTATTTTAATTTCTTTAGATTTTTCTTGATTTGTTTTTCATGGTCAATTAGAGGTTCTTTGATTATTTGACTATAACTCAATTTTCTAACCAAGGTTACTTGATTTGAGCTTAAAAGTTTGAAAACAAACAAAGTGTTCAATACTGAGATGCATAAGTTGAAGCCCTTACATAAGGGATTTCCACAGCACCCTCATTGAGGAAAACTTGGAATTGATCGAGCCAAAAACAATAAACAAAAGTGTTGGTTGGGAGGCAACCTAAGGGGAGTTTTTTTCTTCTTATTTTTTGTATTTACATTTGAGTTATTTTTCCCTTTTCTTGCATTTAACCTTACACTAGGGACAATGTAATTTTTAAGTGTGGAGGAGTATTTAGCTTAGGCTTTAATTTCTTAATTTTTATTTTTATTTTTGAACTAAAATTTTTTTATTCATTCTTTTGAGCATTGATATGAATTGTTAAGATAATTTCACTTTTCGGTTCTTGAATGCTTAACTTGAATGTTAAGTTAATAACATATTAGACTTTATGAAAATATCAAATCTTATTTTTACATTGTTTTTGCATTTTTTTTATCAAGCTAGTTGATGGTTATCTTAAGAAGCTAATTTTTATATCAAATTTTTGTGCTTAGCACATTGATTTAAACCTTGCTAGATTATGAGTTTATTAAGTTGGATATGTGGTTTGTTTCAGTTGATAGATTATTTGAATCACATGAGAAGAAAATGTTGAAATTATTGTGTTCTGATGAATAAAAAGTTGTTACTCTACTATTTCTTTGTATTGAAGTAGGTAGAGGTTTTCTTCTAAGACAAGAGTTGATCACTGTTTAAAAAGGTAATAGAAGTCTTGTACTATTAGGTGAATTGGTGAAAGTACAGGGACATTGGCTCTTACCATCCGTATGTCCTAGGTTCAAGCTGCCCCTCATCTTGAAAACCCTTGATTTGTAATGTAAAGATTCTGAGTATAAAAAATAAAGGTGCTAGAAGCATGTATATGGTCAAAGATTACTTTAAATTTGTGTCGAGCTATTAGCTTGGTTATAGTGGAGCCCTTGTTGATATACTTGCTAAACAGAGAAGTACAAGAACAAGGCAATATGAGAAAAATCAATTAAAATCAAAACAAGAAATAAATTACCACTTGATTCCTTATCTTCCATGGGTTTGTTGTAAGATTGGTTGTACATTTTGAGATCTTCTGTACTTGGTTTGTTTTGCCTACTTGGTGCATAAGTTTTATGTTTTTCTCAAGTTTTGAGAGGCGATTATTGCTAGCTTGTGAATAAATTGTTTTCATAGACTTATTTTGTTTTGAGTTGTTATTGCCAATAGGTTGTGTGCTTAATTTCTGTTGTTAAGTTTTTAAGACCCTTGAATGTGGAATTATCTTGTTAACATATATTGTCTCTTTCAAGGTTATTAAAGTTAGGATTCTACTTAGAGTCGTTTTGACTTTTCTACAATTGTAAAGTTGTAAAAAAACGTAAAATCATAAGAATTTACCAAGAAACTAAGAGTCTCTTTGTTTCATCCCACATGGACAAAATATAAGAAAAATTGAAAGTTTGGGGCTATAGAAGGGACTTTCTTCAGTCAAATTAGTTAGGGAAAGTATTTGGTCTGATCACTTCTATTTTCTCATCCCACATGGACAAAGAATTAGTTGAAGTTGGACCTGAACACTATAAAAAAACAAGACTTGCTTGAGCATATGAGCCGGTCATTTGTTGCTTTCTTCTGCTTCTCTTTCGTCCTACATGGTCAAAGCAAGGGTCAATGTGAGTGCGATTAATATAGAGTTTTTGCGATTGAGTAGGCTTCTACTGCTCGCTACCACTTTAATGTAGGAATTGGAGAGAAAGCTATCCAATATGAAGCCATAAAAATGTTACTAAAACAACTTAAGGTTAAGGTTTCTCTTATGTCCTAATTAAACTCTAATCCCACATGGAAAATTCAAAAGAAAGGTAGGGATTTGAGTTTGAGTTTTTCCTCAATAGAGATGTCGTACTTGGTTTACTTCGTTCGTAGCTTTTTGTCCCATATGTGAGAGTTAAGATAGAAAGATGACATTGCGAAGTTATGAAAAAGAGTGGCTCAAATACCTACTTGAGTTCTTTTCTCAACAAAGATCGAGCTTGGGTTTCTCATCCGTGCGCTTTGTCCCACATGGGAGAGCTAGCTGGAGAGATGGAGTTGTGAAGTTATAAAAAGGAGTGGCTCGGGCCATTTATCAACATCTAGTTTCTTGGCCTATAATAGGTCTTTTGGGCTTTGAAGCCCAAGTTAAAAATTAAAGCTTTTAGGAAACTTCAGCTCACTGTGTTGAGTCACAGTGTCTTGGAACATTTACGTTTCTACGTTTAAAGTCGCGATTCTATGCGACTCTAACGTTAAGTACATTTTTGCTATGACTTGAGTCGGTTTTGTTTCTTGAAATTGTAAAATCGTACGTTCTTACAATCTGAGACGTGTTTTTGATAACCATGGTCTCTTTAGCTCAAAAGTATGTTTCTATATTGTTCACATTTCTTTTATTTTGAGTTTTGCCCAAGGACGATAAAACTAAGTGTGAGAAAATTTGATAAAAATAAAAAATGCTACATTTTTCTCCCATAATATATAGTAGTCTATATTTATTCTGTCTCCAAATATTCTCTTTATTCTCATATTTTGATTTAGGATGCAATTCAAAGCATGAAGTGCAAAATGAAGCTATTTAGGCGATTTTGGATAGCCTTGATATCTCTTTGTACTTTAAGCATAACTCTCTCATCTAATGTCTGAATAAGTTGATTCTTGATTCGTTGGAAAGCTAATTTCTAGAGTTATATTTCATATGAAGACACTTTTACCCAATTCATGCATCTTGATTGTTGAAATTTGTTTCTACGTCAGAATGTATTTTTCTGCAAGTAAAACAAAAGCAATTGCTAGTATTTTGGGCTTATCTTTGGTTATAGATGTCTATTTTATGCAATTTGGGTTTCATTTTGAAGCCAAAAGATCCCAACAAATTTTATGATTTTGAGTTTTGAGAGGTAATGGCTGGATCAAGGTCAAAACCATGCTGGAAGTTGCTGTTATTATTCTAGAACATTTTTTTTCTTGCAACTCTGAAATTGGTGTTGATGTGGATTAATTTTGAGGGCTTTTTAAGTTTTATGGGTGAAATTGCCATTGAAAGACACAATTCTTCTAGTCATATTAAATCATTCTAATTATTTTTAATCTTTTAAATTTGTTTGGGGTGATTTTAGAACAATACAAAAAATTTAAGGACATTTTTTGGATTTTACCACTTTAGGTTAATTTTTCATGTATATTAGAATAGGGGAGCAATTGGGGGTGGTTATTGGCTCGCATCTCTCTCTACCGTCGTTTCTATTTTTTTTTTCCATGACCATGTCTAACTAAACTTGTTACTTTTAGTTGTAGGAACTCGGTGGTAAAAGTTAATTGATGCCAAAGTTTACATTCTTCATTGTTTATTTGTTCTTTGATTTTCTTTTTGATAGGTTTATTAATTTTTATTCTCTAATTAGTTTAAATTTTATTTTTAATTGCAAACAATCCTTCTAATTTGTAGGTCAATTATTCACAAACTTAATCTAGGCCTTTTCTATAGGGAGATTCTTTACTAGCAAAACTATATCTATTCTTAGGAGTCTAGGTTTTATTTTTGGTTGCCAACAATAGTTCACCAATGGGTAAGTTAAGTTTAAGTCTAGAGAACTTTATTTATGAAAATTATAAAGTGGAGACATACCTTAAAACATATGAACACCTAATCAAGCCAATTAATGGATGTAAGATATGCCATGAAGAACATGACAATAAAGTGTTCCTGCCACTTGTTGGTTCGAACTAAGGCTAAGAGACCTAAAAAAATGAGGAGGAAGACTGTACATGAAATTCAAGCAAGCAAAATGAAGTCCAAGTTTTCAAATATGGGTGGTTAAAATGTACTATTGTGTTTGTGGGAATAGTGAACATAATGCCAAGTTTCATAAAAACAAAAACCATGTGACATCTACCAATGTATCTAATGAGAATAGTCAACTTGTGAGTACATCATTCCCTATTATGTGATTATGTTCTTGTCTCTGTCATGAGTTGTTTTTTAATGTTGTACCATTTCTAGCTATTTAAGGTTCAAGTTAGGTAGAGAAGTACAAGTAATGAAGGCGTGTACATGCCGTAGCCATTGCCACCAAGGCCAAAACTTTGCGTGAGTTTTGTAATGACTATTTATAATTTAGTAAAACAATTCAGTTTCTGAACTACTGGTTGACATTATTCTTTGTAGGTAAAAACAGTGGGTAAAAGGTATGGCAAATGATGACCAATAGGTGGTGAGCCAGCCACTTTTAAAAAGCAACTACAGTTAGTTGTTGTTAGTACCGGGGTTCATTTTGTAGTGTAGCAATTTATTTTGTAAAGCCTAAATGTTATTTTGCACTAGGGTGAGACATCCAACTAAACCATTGTGTAAGAGAAGTGGTCTCTTTATTCTGCATTCTGTCAGTTTCTGAACTACTGCCTTTGAACATTTTGTTAAGTAATCTATATCTATTTAAGAATAATTGAGGTTTTGGTAATTGAAAGTTTGTTTTTATTTGATCAACAACTCTTTCTGATCATGGAGCTGCAAAATGAATGTGAAACTCTAAACACGACAGTTGCATTTTTAGACAAACTACTTTATGCCCCAAACTACTGTTTTCTCTTTTCAAGCAACACCTTTATCATAAGAAATACCATTCCATTCATATCAAAATAGAGTATGAGTCATCATTTTCCCATCATCACAACCCCAATTGCTACAATAACAGTAAATGCATTGAACAAGTTCAAAATGAGCCATTCCCTTGTTCTACCTATAACACATTTAAGCCTATCTAATTTCAAATAAACATTCTATTCAAGCTTATCTAATTTCTGGCACATATTGTGTTCAATCCTATCTACTTTGACACACATTATCTTTAACATTAGAAGCCATAAAACCATCCATATTAGTTCATCCGTTCTTAGACTTTGTCCATCCAATGCCTCTGTCCCGCTGCTTATTTCATGTTGATTGGCACACACCAATCCAGAATTCCACAGTTGTTCTTAGCATAAGCATAATACAATTTATTTAGGTTCTTTTTTTTATCCAAAAACCTTAATGGCAGGATGATGCCCACATTTGCACAATTTGTTTTCATATTGAGACCTTCAAATTCTAAGTGATTCATGTTGCTTAGAGAGATTTTGTATTTTCAAAACATTTTAATCCAATCAACATCTTAACTTTTAGACAAATCCCTAAATTGGCAAACCTAGCTCAAATCAAACTATAGGGTACCAAAATTAAAGAATGGGAGGCATAATACCTGATTATGCTTACTGGTGACAAATTTTCAATACCTTCCTTCATCTTCACCATGATCCTTCACTAGCGTTACCTTTGATTTTAGCTTGTTCTTCCCTAGCACAAACTAGAACATGTAGTGAGGCTGTTAAAGAATGAGTTGGTTTTATACAGTTTCAAATCCTTAATTTAGGCCACTCGATCCCAAGTCATCAACCACATCAATATTCCGTTAATCATAAATAGTTTTGATGGAGAACAAGACAAATAGGTAACATTTAGGACATTTGAGAACAATTACTGTGACATTTTATAGTTCTAAGATGAAAAGGTGACCCTGGGATAGTTTAGAGATGATGACTGTCATTTACCCTTAATTAAATGTTGTGCCACTAAAAAATATGTTGGCATCAGTGTTCTATACAAGGCAAAATTTCAAAAGTATCTACACTAAACATAATAATTTTTGTTTTGCCTCATTACATTCTCTCTCAACTGCTTTTCACTGTTACCATATGCACTTCTCCTCTACCCCTAAAAGCAAAGATGCCACTAGAAGTAGCTAAAATGAAAATAGTTTCTTTTCACACCTTTGCAATTCATTGGAAGGTTGATCATCAACTAATCTGCCTTAAACTTCCTCTAAAGTAGCTCATTTGTGTGTCTCTTTATATAATCTCTGGCAACATAAATCTAGTATTGTCTCTAGTTTTTGTCACTCATCCACACATCTTGAAGATCTCCCACCTTATCTGCACACAAAGCTAGTGCTATATTTGTGTCAATTTAGTGTCCATTATACCTATCAAAGATGATAAGAGAAGATTTGAAGCATGGCTCGATTGAGCTTGTGAAAAGAGTAATTTGTGACTAAATCTAATATTGCCTTCATTATTTTTAACCTTCTTGAATCATACCCAACTTTCATATATGAACAAAATAATTTGTATTTGATAGGGCTAACATATAATCATATATGTACAAAGTAATTTTATTATCACAATATAATATAGATAAATAAAAAAAATCAAACTAACAGATAATCACTTATGTACAAAAAAAAAAGATGATTTGAACAAATAATGCCAAATACATTATTATTCATATGTAAAAGTTTATTCACTTACATATATGCTAAAACATATCCTTGATCTCATTTATACATTTGTGCCACATGTTTGTACATATTTATCACTTGCTTTATACCTTGAGTTTCATACATATCTGTCATTTGATTTGTACACATCTCCAATTTTGTCAAGAAATGAGATTTGATGCATCACACCTATTATTTTATTGGAGGTTGAACCGATAACATATTTGTAATCTAGTTTGTACTTATGTTACACATTATTTGTACAAAACTCTCACTTTTTTTGCACATCAAGTTTGTGCATATTTTGTTAGTGTTGTGCCCAAAAGCCAATCATGAGATGATTGTATTTTTGCACATTGAGTCATGATATTTTATTAAGGCATTAATCCAGCAATTATGTTTGTCATTTTTTTTTTGCATAACGTAATAAACATAATTGTAACCCTAGAATAATGATATTCTCAAATGTCCCTAGTCTAGTATTATTGTGGAGCGGGTTGCAATAATACATAACGACTAGCATATGTGGAGACTAATATGAGATATGTAGTCTACATATGGGTACAAGTTGGAGAACTTGTGTACTGGACGGACCCACGATGAGAACACTGCATGGATCGTTATATGAGTGTCTTAAGTGATTCTCATAGTGATCATGGTATATGTAGTCCTTTGACCTAAGATCATCAAGGTTCCCTACATGTGAGTCACATACTTTGATACTTTCCTTAGTTGCTCGTAACTAAGTGAACTTGAAGGAGGTCATTGGGTATGTTACATATCATGCGGAGGGATTTGTATGATGAAGATGGGATTTGTCCTTCCTATGTAACGGGAGTGATATCTTCGGGCCCCTGATAGAGTGAGACTTAGAAAATGCATGGCCATGCTCGGATGAGTTGATATACGATATCAATGTTATCAGTTTAAGTTGGTTTACTCGGTAATCAAAAAACCAAAGATTGGGCTATATGAGAGTGACACATTCCATGTCTCGTGCTTAATCTTGATATCTTGGACAAAGGGACAATGGCATATATCGATGATGATCATAAAAGTTTAGTCGAATCATCGACAATCTTGTCAGTTAGGCAGCAATGATGTGTTGCTAAACACCGCTCATTGCTTATGATCATAAATGTGTTTTATGATCATTGCCAACGTGGTAAGAGCCTATTGGGTCACACACATAGAGCTATTTGGATCATTAGAGTGCATAGGCTAATTATTTGGGTTATGGTTTCACAATAATTTCGTATTAATAATGAGCCCAAGAGTTGAGCCATTATTAAGCCCGAAATTAAAGCCTAATTGGATTAGGGCTTTAAAACCTATTAGGCCTAGAAGTTGAGTCTCACTATAAATACAACTTTTAGTGAGAAATTCGTAGCTTCTTGCCCTAGCCTCCCAAAAGGACAACCGCACTCTTCTCTTGCAATTCCTTGAAGGACGTAAGCTAGCACTGCAAGCGCAAGAGAAACGCATCTGCCAGGATGTGGTGGAAGTGTGGTGATCCCGAGAGGCTCGTATGGATACCATAGAGAGCTTGAACACGTCAACTGTTCAAGTTTTGTGATTCGACTCTGCAATTGAGTGAGAGATCTCAACCGAAAATTAGGTATGAAAATTTTCGAACACCCGGTTTACCTCGTTTCACTTGGATCCTGGAGGGTTTCGTTAAATTCCACTACGTTGTTTGGCTCCCAAAACCCAACATATTTAATATCTGATTTGTACATATTTTCAATTTTGAGGAGACAGAGGATTTGATGTGTTTACACTTATTTTATTCTATAAAGTGCAGTGTTGGAATGTAAATATATATTGACATCAATGGTAGGAAGCATATTTGACTTAGCTTAAATGTTGCAATATAAGGCTTTCATATTCTAATTTTATCCAAGAAACACAACACTTATTGGACAATATAAGGCATTGGCTGCTTTAGGTTTTTGCTAGTTTTATATTCTCTTTATTTAGAAAAAAATGACAAGTATTCTTTTTTAGGCTATTTCATAAAGAATGAGTTTGTTTTCCTTTTTGAAAATTTTTTAACATCTAATTTACCTTATTACCTCTATTTATATCTTTTTGCATAGAACCCAAAACTGCACAAAATGTAAAAGGGATTTTCCCCCTAATCCTTGTTTAAACTCTAACTACACAAAACCCAAAAAGAATTTTTTTATTTTAGCGTCAAGGGTAAAAAGGAAAAAAAAAACATAAATTACAAACATCTTAATCTATGTACTTAAAGAAACATATCATCCAAAATAAGACATGAGGAAGTACTTGATGTTTTATGTATTACTAGTATCTTGTAGAAAAAAAAAATCCTTGTGTTAACATAGTTTTTTTGACATTACTTGCATTCAATGGAAAAGAGTTGCTACATAAGATGTTAGAATAACTATCAATACTTGATAATCAATCTTGATAATATTCTGAATTGCAACATAGGCAAAGTTTAATGATGATTGCACCATTTTGTACTTTGAGAATAAAGTAACAACAAAGTAAATAGTTTGAGAGCAATTTTATGATATCTACGAATTAAATTGCTTTTTGATGCATGTTGTACAAGTGTTGTTTATGAAGAGTTTTAAGTAATCTACTAAACCAAGTGTTGGTATTATGATATTAGATAATTCTTGCTTGCACATACACTGTAAATCTCACATGATTATATCAAATAACGCCAACCTACAAACCCAAACAATAAATGACACATCAATCAATCATGCGTATATACATCAAATTTGTGGTTTCTATGCATGAAATTGGTATTTAGTGTATATCATATAGGTTATTGTTGTCATAAGTGTTGGGTTTCGGGAGCCAAATAGCGCAGTGGAATTTAACCGAAACCTTCCAGGATCCAAGTGAAACGGGGTAAACCGGGTGTTCGAAAATTTTCATACCTAATTTTCGGTTGAGATCTCCCACTCAACTGTAGAGTCGAATCACAAAACTTGAACAGTTGACGTGTTCAAGCTCTCTATGGTATCCACACGAGCTTCTCGGGATCACCACGCTTCCATCACATCCCGGCAGATGCGTTTCTCTTGCGCTCGTAGTGCTAGCTTGCGTCCTCCAAGGAATTGCAAGAGAAGAGTGCGGCTGTCCTGTTGGGAGGCTAGGGCGAGGAGACCTGCGAATTTCTCACTAGAAGTTGTATTTATAGTGAGACTCAACTTCCAGGCCTAATGGGTTTCAAAGCCCTAATCCAATTAGGCTTTAATTTCGGGCTTAATAATGGTTCAACTATTGGGCCCATTATTAATACGAAATTAAAGTGAAACCATAACCCAAATAATTAGCCCATGCACTCTAATGATCCAAATAGCTCTATGTGTGCGACCCAATAGGCTCTTGCCACGTTGGCAATGATCATAAATCACATTTATGATCATAAGCAATGAGCGGTGTCTAGCAACACATCATTGCTACCCAAGTGACAAGATTGTCAGTGATTCGACTAAACCTTTATGATCATCACCGATATATGCCATTGTCCCTTTGTCCAAGATATCAAGACTAAGCACGAGACATGGAATGTGTCACTCTCGTATAGCCCAATCTTTGGTTTCTTGATTACCGAGTACACTAACTTAAGTTGATGACATTGATATCGTATATCAACTCATCTGAGCATGGCCATGCATTTTCTAAGTCTCACTCTATCAAGGGGCCCGAAGATATCACTCCCGTTACATAGGAGAGACAAATCCCATCTTGATCATACAAATCCCTCCGCATGATATGTGACATACCCAATGACCTCCTTCAAGTTCACTCAGTTACGAGCAACAAAGGAAAATATCAAAGTATGTGACTCACATGTAGGGAACCTTGATGATCTTAGGTCGAAGGACTACATATACCATGATCACTATGAGAATCACTTATGACACTCATATAACGATCCATGAAGTGTTCTCATGGTGGGTCGATCCAGTACACAAGTTCTCCAACTTGTACCCATATGTAGACTACATATCTCATATTAGTCTCCACATATGCTAGTCGTTATGTATTATTGCAACCTGCTCCACAATAATACTAGACTAGGGACGTTTAAGAATATCATTATTCTAGGGTTACAATTATGTTTATTACGTTACGCAGAAACAAAACAACGAACATAATTGCTGGATTAATGCCTTAATAAAATATCATGACTTAATGTGCAAAAATACAATCATCTCATGATTGGCTTTTGGGCACAACACTAACAATAAGTAGTTTTATTCTAAGTCACACAAAGCGTCCCAAACAGGAGATAAGGAAGTAGGAGCACAACTAGAAAAATGTCACTTCTTTAAAATTTAAATAAGTAAGTGTTACAAAAATGAGAACGGTAGTAAAAAGCGCGATAGTGGAAGTGACAATCCAAAAGAAAAGGGTTATATCACCTAAATTTTAAATTTACTGAAAACCAAGCTCAATAACAAAAGTAAGTGCTATGTGAGATGTGATTTGACACTTATATACATACATTTTATAAATGTCATGTGATTATATCACATAACACTTAATGTGGCACACTAATTAATCATATATTAATTATAGGTAGCAAACTGCCAAGTGGATCACACTTGCATTCAATCTCAATATTATAAGGCTAGCTCAACAATCTAACTAATACTTATGCATCAATCTATGGAGTTAAGACCTCGTAGAAAGCCTTGTACAGATTATGACTATAAGGTTGGTCCACGCAAGTCCAACCATCAACCAAATTAACATAAAAAGACTAAAATTAGTTGTTTGTACATAGGAAATTCTATGTTGCAATATTGTGGAAATTACTCTATTACATAGTGGGCAAAGACTTTGGTCAAAAAAAGAAAGATACTCTATTCATTTCAAGGCTATAATAATAAATTTATTTTGTGTAATCCTAAGTTTGTGCAATATTTTCATATTTAGTAAATTATTTTACCACACTTCCTTGAAACTATTATTTTAGTACTAATTTCTTTAACTTTGTCAATTTACGTGTAAAAAGTTAAGAGCAAAAGTGAAAATAATAAATAAAAGTTTTCCACTTGCTTAATCTTCGTGAAAAATCAAATGATTCAATGGATATAGGCTAAGTTACATAATTCTTCTATTTTGGGTCATTGCTCATGCTCTTGCTCTTAACTAATGCTCCCGTTCTTTTTTTTTTTTATAACACTTTTACTTACTTAAATTTTAAAAAGTAATGTTTTCCCGCTCTTACTTTAACTTTTGGGACACTTTGTATAACTTATAATATGAAATAGAGGATGTACTTGTTAGTGACATAACACAATATTATTATGGGATTTGATTAGTTCCTTATTTACTACTTTATCTTCAATTTTCCTTTAGCTTATATTCTAGCCCATATAAAAAATAATTTCAACTAAGCTACAAAAGGGTTGTTCAATTAAGCCCAAACAAAGTAATTTTGTTCAATGAAGCACTGAAGTTCCTAGAAATCTCATTTAAAACTCAACCTCCTACAAATTGATCAACTAAGACCATATTTCAAACATTAAAACCCAACATCTTACAAATTAATCAATTAAGACCCGAATTTCAAACTAAGTTCAACTTTTACCACAATTACTAAAATGGCTTATGTTTGACACTGAAAATAAAAACAACCTAATGAAACATAAAAAAAATTCAAATCTAAACAAATGAACTTCTGGGACATGAGAAGATGATTTTGAGACTCAAAATGGCTAATTAACCAACCTTTTCCTAAACTAGCTGAAGAAATTTAAGTGAAGGTCAAATTGAGTGTTAACATTTATTCGGTTCATATATGAATCACACACTTTAGAAATGATTCTTTACCTAAGAACAATTCACCTCATAATCCATATTGAAAACTTTATGAATCATATAGTCATGCACAATTCATATCAGGAATCATACGACTCCTACAACTATAGTTGTGTTAAGTGTTTTATTTACTTAAATTTTCACTCATATTTGTGCTCAAGTTGGTTCCATTTTTGCTAGATCTTAGCATGTGTATTTGGATTTTGTACATACTCCATGCATTTAGGGCCAGAAAGGATGGAAAGGCAAGTTGGAGGATTTAATTGACAAAGGGGAAGCCATCAGAGGACATGGGGAAAAACAATGAAAAATGCACAAAGGGGCCAAGCACGATGTGATTACATTTCCCCCCATGTGTGTATGCATTATGCCTAAGTAGAATAGAGCAGCACATGATGTGAATGCACCACACAGGCTGTGTGTTTGCACCAATTCCAATATTGATAGAAAACTTGTAATGCGAGCACACCACTTTAGCTGTGCATTCGCACTACCTAGGCAAAAATAATGGGACCATTTGGTGGGTCTTGGAACAAAAATTTGAGCTTGTCTTCAAGTGGGCCAACTTTTACCTAACTTCTACCTCATAGGTGATGCCAAAGAGATAAATTCCCTTAAGATAGTGACAAGGTGAACAATTTCTTAGAGAGGGGGGGGATTAGCTTGAAAGCTTAACACATTTCATATTCTAGGTTTCTAGAATAGATTCTTGGAGCCACCATTGGATACATTTTTTGGAGCTTGCTTGAAGTTGCTAAAGTAAAAAAATATTGGAGGTTAAGAAGACTTAAGCTTCTAGGGGTTTCAATTGGTTCATTCTTTCATTTTCTCTTTTGTATATCTTTATGGTTTACTTGAATTCTAGTATGATTTTTGTTTCTAGTTTGGACATGATGTAGATTTTTGTATCTCTTTATGATGGATCTCTTGATACTTGTTAATCTAATGTTGATTTGAGGTTTTTTTCGGATATTAATTCTTTTGTGTTGCCTACTTTTGTGTTTGGTTTATGTGTGTTGGTTGGACTCATGAGACAATAGAGATCCTATACCCAAGTAGTGCCTGTGATGGTGTCGCCCACACTTGACCAGCCTTCCACATGACAACGAAAGGCAACAACAAGCACACATTGAAAATCAAGGCAACATAAGCAATATTATAGGACTGTGCCCTAACCCATACTTTATTACTTGCAAAATGAAGGAATATACAATGTCTGCTGTGTGTGTGCCCAGGTAAGTTGAGTAGGCACCTCTAACACATAAATGATACAAATATGAAGTGGCGATTACATGCAACCATGTAAGGACATGCATAACAACTAAGGATATTAGAGTTATCCATCATGCACCTTTTAGTACCCTATAACTAGCCATGACCTTGCCAACCATCTTTGGTATGCACTAAGCATGTGAGGAAAGACCACCTCCCTTAGATAAGAATAACCATTAGTGTGTGTGGCTCACATGAGCATGCTCTAGCTTGTGCCTAATCCTAGCAACACCTATACGGGTAAGCCTACAAGCTCTAGCACTAGTACCTCAGTGTTCCTTTTTGAATGCCATTCAAACACACCACAAAGCAGCAAGGAACACCTTACCGTGGTGCACACATCATGTAAATCGTGAAGGGGTTAACAAACCCCTACTAGAGGAATTTAGTGACCTCAACAAAGCCAAGTATTCCTTGACTTGATCTTGAAACTGGCATAAGCTAGCTTCTTTCTCCAAGCTAGCTTCGGACTTAGGCATCCCTTTCCATTTTACCAAGTAAAAAGTCCTTTGATTCTTCTTACTTGACTCCTCAACCTGCATGTCCATAATCTTTTCTACCTTATGCTCAAACTAATCTCCTACATTAGGAGAAGCACAGACCTTTTATTGCCTTGAAGTCTCACCAAAGTCAGTATAGTAAGCTTTAAGAAGCTCTTGTTGTGTTTTTTTGCTACTGATTCATTTCCACATTCAAGGGGCGAGTTTCAACAACACCAAGTCGCCCACCTGAAACTTAACAGTGTCTACCCTTGTCTACATACTTCTTTATTCATTGTTAGGCCTTCTCAAGGCTATCTTTAGCCTCATCCAACATCTCTTGCCTTTATTGGGCAAATTTTTATGCAGCCAGCCACTTTCATCCTGCCTTTTGCTTGGCTACTTCATTGGGAGTCGAAGGTTGAACAACCAACACCAATTAAAAAAGGCTTTTCCTAGTGGAAGAAGGGCACTGCAAATTATAACTAAATTGAGCCATATCAAGTAATTCTAACCAATTCTGTTGATTAGCTGACACAAAATGCCTCAAATATCACTAAAAAAACCCATTCATTTTCTCCATTTGCACATCTATTTGTAGCTGGTTGGAAGTGGAGAACTTTAACTTAGAACCCAACTAGTTGAAGGGAGAACTCTAGAATCGTCTAGTAAACTAAGCATCTCTCTCATTCACCATATCCAACAGTAACCCAAAACACTTCACAACATGTTTGTGGAATAGCCCCGCTACAAATTTAGTTGTGCATGACTTAGGAGCTACTATGAAGACTCCATACTTAGAAAACTGATCCACTATGACCATCAAAGGTCCTATGCCATAAACCTTAGAAAACCCACTAATGGAGTCCACAAAAAACACCTAAGGTCTAAAGTAAGCCCACCTGCCTTTGATGTTCTACCTTATATTACTGGCACACTAAGCATGCCTTCACATAAAGCTCAACATCATCTGACATCTGCAGCCAAAAATAGTCTTGAGCCAATAATGCCAACATCCACACATGTCTAGGGTGCTTAACCCACCCATTGTCATAAGTTTCCTTTAAAAGCAATTGCCTCATATTGCCTTACACAGCAAGCCATCGTCAACCTAATACTGATTCACACTACCATTAGCCATTTGCTACACTAGCTTGTGGTATATGGCATCATTAAGAGTAGCAACTTGATTCTTGTCCCCAAATTCAGTTTGGACTTACACCAATGACGCTAAAAGCTCCATAGTTTTTCAGCTTAACACGTGAGCTGCTCTATTCTATGAACCAGTAGAATGCTACCACACAAAATCATACTCAACCAAGAATTTTTGCCATCGAGCTTGCCTAGCGACAACTTCTTATAGGTAGTGAAGAAGGTGTTGGCAAAATTGTCTGACTTTACCAAAAAGGTCATAACAAGAAAGTATACCTGCCGTACCTGCAAGCAATGCACCATAGCAAGCATTTCTCTTTTCATGTGCCAAATACCATAGCTCAATGCCACCAAGGTTCTTGGTTTCAAAGGCCATAGGGTGTTTGTTTTACACCAACACTCCCCCAATAGCCTTGTTCGACGCGTCCATATGGACCTTAAAGGGTTTATCAAACTTAGGCAACTTAAGCATTGGCTGCTATGACACAGCACACTTCAAAGGCTTAAATGTGAACTCACATGCATCCATCCACCCCTACGCTGAGCTTCTTGAGTAGATTAGTGAGAGGGGCCACCATCCGCGAATAGCCCTAAATAAAATGTTTATAGTAGTTGGCCAAGCCTAGGAATGAGTAAAGGTCTATCGTCTTTGAAGGACTCTCCCAATGCACATTCACCTCTACCCTATACTCATCCATATGCACTTGTCGCTTGCTAATCTAATGACCAAGGAACATCATATGTGATTTGCAAAATTAACATTTTTCCTTCTTAACATATACAAACAATACTCCCTAAGTCGAGAGAACACATTTCTGAAATGGCCAACATGTTCAACGAACTAGTTACTATAGAAAACAATGTCATCAATATATACCACCATAAAATCATCAAGGAACTTATATGGCACATCATTCATCAGATTGCCAAAATGTAGTAGGGGCATTTGTCAAGCCAAAAGGCATGACCAAGAACTCAAACGAGCTATGCCTTATCACACAGGTTGTCTTTTGCGTATCACCCTCTAGTATCATTGCCTGCCAATAACCAGATTGCAAATCCGGCTTCATGAAGTAAGATGCCTTAGCCCACCAATCAAACATGTCTACCACCAATGGAATCAAATACTTGTTCTTTACAGTGACCTTATCTAGAGCTCGAAAGTCAATACACATCCTTAGTGAGCTATCTTGCTTCTTCCGAAATAACATAGGTGCCCTATATGGTGCTTTGGGTCAGGCCTGCATCCAATAACTCTGTAAGCTATATTTTAACTCTGTGAGTTCTGAAAGGGACATCTGTTATGGCGCTTAAGTAGGGGATTTGCC
>SMDT01000171.1:0-202158 GCA_005392925.1 Aquilaria sinensis | reverse complement strand
TCCATGAGGCAAATTATATGGAGTGATGATAACGGGCCAACAAGAACACTGTTTTTCGGATGGTAGAAACAAGGTAAATCTATCGGCACACATCTCGAGCTTGACATTTCCTGGTTCAACAGTAAACCATAGATAGGTACGATCAAAATGTTTTTAAGCTTTACCTGTTAGTGTTGTGCCCAAAAGCCAATCATGAGATGATTGTATTTTTGCACATTGAGCCATGATATTTTATTAAGGTATTAATCGAGCAACTATGTTTGTTGTTTTATTTCTGTATAACAGAATAAACATAATTGTAACCCTAGAATAATGATATTCTCAAATGTCCCTAGTCTAGTATTATTGTGAAGTAGGTTACAATAATACATAACGACTAGCATATGTGAAGACTAATATGAGATATGTAGTTTACATATGGGTACAAGTTGGACAACTTGTATACGAGACCAACCCACCATGAGAATGCTACATGGATCGTTATATGAGTGTCATAAGTGATTCTCATAGTGATTATGGTATATGTAGTCATTTGACCTGAGGTTATCAAGGTTTCCTACATGTGAGTCACATATTTTGATACTTCCTTTTGTTGCTCGTAACTGGGTGAACTTGAAGGAGGTCATTGGGTATGTCACATATCATGCGAAGGGATTTGTATGATCAAAATGAAAATTGTCCTTCCTATGTAACGGGAGTGATATCTTCGGGCCCCTTAATAGAATGAGACTTAGAAAATGCATGGTCATGCTCGGATGAGTTGATATACGGTATCAATGTCATCAATTTAAGTTAGTCTACTCGGTAATCAAGAAACCAAAGATTGGGCTGTACAAGAGTGACACATTTCATGTCTCGTGCTTAGTTTTGATATCTTGGACAAAGGGACAATGACATATATGGGTAATGATCATAAAGGTTTAGTCAAATCATTGACAATCTTATCACTTGGGCAGCAATGATGTGTTGCTAAACACTACTCATTGCTTATAATCATAAATGTAATTTATGATCATTGCTAACGTGGTAAGAGCCTATTGGGTCACACACATAAAGCTATTTGGATTATTAGAGTGTCTGGGCTAATTATTTGGGTTATGGTTTCATGATAATTTCGTGTTAATAATTGGCCCAAAAGTTGAGCCATTATTAAGCCCGAAATTAAAACCTAATTGGATTAGAGCTTTGAAATCTATTAGGCTTGAAAGTTGAGTTTCACTATAAATACAATTTTTAGTGAGAAATTCGTAGCCTTGCATTAGCTTCCCAAAAAGGACAGTCGCACTCTTCTCTTGCAATTCCTTGAAGGACGCAAGCTAGCACTGCGAGTACAAGAGAAACGCATCTGTTGGGACATGTTGGAAGCGTGGTGATCTCAAGAGGCTCGTGTGGATATCTTAAAGAGCTTGAACTCGTTAACTGTTCAAGTTTTGTGATTTGACTCTACAGTTTAGTAAGAGATCTCAACCGAAATTAAGTATAGAATTTTTTGAATACCCAGTTTACCCTATTTCACTTGGATGCTGGAAGGTTTCGGTTAAATTTTGCTGCGCTTGTTTGGCTCTCAAAACCCTACATTACCATTACATGGATATTTTAAAACACCTGGGATTAGCCGTTGCTCTTTATGCCACATCATCTGCTCTGCTATTGAGACCGAAGCAAATAGGCATTGGAGAGGAAGGATTAGTGGTAAACAATGCATGGTCTTTCTTAGTCAATCTTTACCCCTCTTACCCTTATTCAGCTTATACCTCCCAGCTTCACAAAACTTACAATTCTGAGAATTAGTTTCTTCTTTCCAGAACAACATACAGCCATTAACACAGACATCAATCTTGATGTGAGATAAGCCTAACTGGGAAACTAATGTTTTCGTCTTATACCAATTGGTCAGTATCTTGCTATCTATAGTTTGAGTCTCTTTCATCAACTGGGCAAGGCCATCATAACAGGCATTTGATATGTGATACTCTAACTTATGGTTCAAAAAACGGACCGTAGCAAATAACTTAGAATGATTATAACACCTATCCTATAGAAAAGTTGATGTGGAATTCAATAGGTCAAAAAACCATTGAGCACTTTCATTAGGCTCCTTATCCATATGGAAAGGACTTTGATGGCAATTAGGCCCAATGGCATCCATTATCATTCTTTCATATGGATTTGTTGAAGAACCTTAATCACAGTGATCAAATCCACCTGCTTATCTATGTGTATCCAATGGTTCGTTAAACAGTTCTCCATGAGCCGTCCAGTTCAAGCAAAATTACATGAACCCCCACCTGTAAAGGTGAACTCTAACCCCATCACACTATTTAAACCACAAATTCTTACATTTCCGATAAGGCCAGTGAATGTTGTGACCGCTCATTTTTTTAGGAAAGCAACAACAAATTATATGAATTCATTAACCTCATCTTCCCACTCCTCTGTGCAACCAGTTTGGCCTGGCAAGAAATGGTTATGGTACATCCAACTATGGCCTGACTTTATTATAAACTAAAGTTGTCAAACAACAAATTATTATTTTAGACACTTTCTTTTGCATGATAATTTGATTGAGCTCTTCAACATCAAACCATGGCCATGCTTACTATTTTTTATGCATAATACATACATATGTATGTAACAACTTTGGACATTAATTAAAATCTGAAACATGAAACACATAATTATTCTTTATACAGTACTATTTTTTTTAATCATATGATAAATCTAAACTTGGAAAAAAAGTATTATTCATTTTAACACAATAGTATATAATAATTAATAGTATAAGAAATAATATAAAAATATCATATAACATAATTAATTATAACAATTAATAATAAATCACTCAAATTTATCCTAACTAAACCATAAAACCTAAAAATAAAAAATAAAAAATTAAAACAGTGGGCTATAATAGGAAATTTAAAATAAAAAAAAATAAAAACTTGGCCAGAAAAAATAATATGCATTTTAACATAAGTAAATACAACAATAAAAATTATATCACATAAATTTACCTTTTTTGCTAAACATACCTGAAAATTTTTAAAAAAACTAAAATTAAAATAAAATAGCTAAAAACAAATTTCTAGGGAAAACTGTAAGCATATTCACAACACATCAATTTTTGTAACAAAAAAAATCATTTCAATAATCATTTTTCTCAAAATTACACCCATTTTCGGATTTACTAAGGGAAAATAAAAAAGTTAAAAATGTACATCTCAAGTGAATAAAAGCTGAGAGAGCATAATGGCCAAGCTTTGAGAGTGAGAGAAGAAGCTAAAACATGGCAAAAATCAAGCTCACAACTCAAAATATGTTAAAAAAATTCAGAATCATAATATCTGTTAAAATATGACGAAATTCTTGACAATGCCTACATACCCATCCACTTTGGCACTAGATCTACCTAAATCCACCGATTTCCAGCTTGGGACAGTGGTAAACAAGCTCTGACGATGGTTATGGCAAGGTTTGGGGTGGTAGACAGCAGGCCATGGAGAGAGAGAACAGTGGCTCGAGCTTTTAGAGGAAGGAGGGTAGATGTGGGTTTAAAAAATGGTTTCTAATGGCCAGACCGTAGATAACCATTTAAGTGAAATGCACCGTTTTATTTAAATTGTTACCAATGATTTATCCGTTAGTAATTGTCCTATCCCATTTAACTAGAAACGTTGAAAAATTTTAAAATGCTTTACCAATAGTTTTACCTATTAGTATTTACCAACAGCTTTTGGCCGTTCGTAATAAGACAGTTCGAAAATTGATAAATTTTAGTAATGAGTGTGCTAATCCAATTAATACATGTGTTGACTCTATGTGATAGCTAATCATTGTTTTCTTGTTTATTGAGTATGAAATTGAAAAAGATCCATTTTAAGATGAGTTTGAATATGATGACTTTGATGATACAAAGCTGCATATGAATTCTTAATATTGATTGCTTTTATGCTGCTACTGGTTATGAGCTTTATATATGTAATTTAACCAAAATAAAATCACATCATGGTTGATTGAGATAACTTTACTTCAATTTGATTTGGCCAAGCCATAAAATATTTAGGGCTCGTGAAATTGTTAAATAATATTGGCAAATAATTTTTAAAAAGAGCATGAAAATGATATGTTATTGGTAGTTTGAAGTATGACACGAGAATATATATAGCGTATGTTATGTGCAATATATAAGAACATCAGGCATAGTGCATGGAGAACAATTTTCAAGAGTTATGAAATATTTGCTAAGAATAAAAAATCTAAACTTGTACTATTCAAACTATCATCCTATTCTAGAAGAATGTTCTGTTACAAATTAAATGACAAATTCTAGTGGGTAGATATTTGTTATATGGGGATGCTATAGATTTGGCATCTAATAAATAAATTTGTATTACTAATTCAACTTAGAGTGAAAGTTTGTCGCTTTGGTTGTTGGAGATAAGGAATTAGAATGATTTAAACATTGTTAGGTGAAAGAGAATTATGGCCACAACTGATGCCACTATTTCCTTGCACTATACTATTTAGACTACTATCTCACAAACATATAATACAATTTATAATGGCAAGTCTAGATACATTGGTGTATGATTATATCTGCTTAATGTTGACTAGAGTGATCATTGTTATCTATATAAAATATGGATATAATCTAATAAAGATTTGGTTTATCTATACAATGAGATAAATGGCACTTAAATCTTCATTAAAACACATGTAACAGGTACTCAACTTTAAATTAGTTGAACACTAATTCTAAAGTTCAATAGGTAAAAAACAAGTTACAGTCATATGCTTTGTACATTAGATAAGTCTCATAAATTTGAACTAGTGCAAATAGTTGCTAAATTGGTATATGAGTTTGTACTCCACCTATATAATATCAAAGTGGTGCTGCTTCAATTAAGAAAATTGAGAAACTTCTTATAAATATTATAAAACCTAAGATTAGCATGAGGCTATATGTAATAATGTGAAGGCAGAAGAAAAATCTCAATCAAAATTTTATAAGTATTACGTGTGTTATGTCTCTAGTTCTACTATGAAAAGTTAAGGTTCAAATCTTCACAACAACTATAACTTCATTAGGACTTTGAGATATATACACTAATTGAAGGTTCAAATTCAAAACTTGTATATGTGCATAGTACGTTGTTTAGTGAAAATTAATGTGTAAGTTAGAAACTAGTTTTATATGTAGTTTGTAAGTTTCACATAAATGAAAAATGCACTTTGATTATTTGATTCAATTAATTTCATAAATTAATTAAAATTTAAAGAGTTGTGAATCTACTAATAATTCTGTCATTTGTAAAGGAGACATTTCTTTATGAATAATTGTTTTAATTCCAATACACATATATTTATGAATTATTGTGTCATTTGAATGAAGAGTTGTGTTTTTCTATTTTCTATTTATAGACTATTTTACCAATTCGGCATAAATTTTTCATAACATTTTGTTGTGTCCCCCAGACATATCTTTAAAAAAAAAAGAAATTATTTCACAGGCTGTTCCTAATGTTTTCATTCTTCGTTCTTTTTTCTAATGAATATGTTTGTCTTTTATAAAGCAAGCGGTCTCGCTATCTGGGTTCCCACGGCGAAAATGTGTGGATGGTCATTGTTATGAGCGACGAAGAAGCAGCAGAGAGTAGAGACCTCCTCCGCTCGCCATTAACCTAGGGATATAATAATAATAATAATAATAATAATCTTTTATTTTATTATTATTATTATTATTACTATTATTTTGTGCGTGTGTGTGTTGAAATTCACAGACGTAGCCCTCAGAATGAACGATGAGTAGACAGCTGACAGATTTTATGTACTCCTAACCCACTTGGACAAAGTTGATAAAATTTTAACACTAAAGATATGGGGAAATTGCCCTAGTGATCCCAAACCTATAATTATCACTGCAAATAGATTCTAAACGTTTGTTTCATTGCATATTAGTCTTAAATTTTTATGAAGCATTACATATTAATCCCTAGCCTCAAGGAAAGACTGAGTTAACACAAAAACTGAATTTATGAAGAGAAAAATCCAATAATTTAAATGGTTCATAACTGTAAAAAAAAATATAGTGCAACTTAAAATTTAAAAAAATTGATATTTCACAGTTACATGAGGGCATATTTTGTAGGGTTAAAGGTTTTGTGAAAAATATGCAATAAAAGAGAGATTGAGAACCAATTTCTTACAATAATTATAAGTTTTAGGACTAACATTGTAATTTACCGTAATAACAGATTTGCTAAAATTTCACGTTAGGAGTGATTTGCCTGCAATTGAGTACCTTAAAATTACCCCGTGGGGTATGTATATATGCGTGAAAGTTGATCCAATCAAAATCAGCATGTGCAAAAATCATAGGCGCATGATGTTGAATAATGTGATATTATCCAGCTATAGTAGAAGGATTGATCACCTAAAAGTCAAAATTGTAAATTCAGTTGACTTTTCAGCCTGGACAGGACAGCCAATCATCTCAATCCCATCAATTTCTAGATTTTCTGGAATTGCATTCATAAGTGGCTCTGAGTTTTGACCATATAAATATATATACATGTAGCCAACTTGTCTTTGTTAGGTTTCATTTATCACTTTTGGCCACCGATATGAGCCTAGCAAATCCAACCCGAGATTTTATCTCACTACTGTTCAATGATCTTGTATGGTTTAAACACATAAATAGTTTTTTTTATATGAATTGACATTTTCATTAAATATAAAAGCTACAATATTTGGTATGAGAATAAAGTACTAAGAAACGTAGGAGTGTTTGATTCAACTGTTGATCTTATACATTTCTTTAGTTTTTATGGTACTATTACATAAAGAAAATTTCCTTGAATATCGAGAATATTTCTACTATCAAAGCCGACAAACTTATTGAAATAAGTAAAAAAAAAATCAATAGAAAAAATAGAAACTCAAACACTTAAAGTAAATTTATTTTAACTTAAGTTAACTGACTTAATTTTATTTTTATATTTTTTTTCTTGAAATCAACTTCATTTGAAAAATCAATATTATGTAGATGTAATAATTTATTTGAAAATAAATTTTCATGATATTGTTAAATTTTTATGAATTTTTTTAATGTCTTGAACTAAAAAATTTATAAAAATTTAGTAAGATTACAAAAATTGTATTTCCAATGAATTATTGCAACTACGTGATATTAAATTTTAATTAAAATTAATTTCAGGTAAAAAAGATGAAAGAATAAAATAAGCCATTTTATAATAAATTAATTTAAGTTAAAACAAACTGATTGTAAGAAGCCATATGTAGTTGGACTAACATATCAACATATGATTGAACTGTCAAGCAATCAAAGTATAAAACATGTATGATGTCTCAAATAAACAAAAAAAAAAAAGTTGAAAGATACTAGCACCTCTAACCTATATATGCCTCAGTTGCATTTTGTACCTCGCCTAATCTATTCTTATCAAAATGGACTATCTGAATATTTTTTTTCTAAAAAGTATTAAATGAATCAAATGATGCTCTGTTGATAGTGATAAGAGAGTTGTGTGAATGGGGTGTAGAAGGAAGAAATTATGAAAACGAGAGAGTAATTATTAACCGGGTGGAATAATAATAATGAATCAACCAGGCGAATTTGAATTAGTATCTAAACTCAACGTGGAGATACAGAGAAAAGGGGTGAATAACTAAATAATTGGGCTAGAGTGAACAGATAATTAATTTAAACAATAATTACTCAAATTTATGTAGAAAAATTTAGAGATTTGCTAGGTATGATTTTTTTTTTTTTTGTACTTTTCTGTTCTATTATTGTATTATGAGGCGGCCCCATGTTAAAGACTAAGAAAGCAGTTGCAATATTGCACCCACTAAATTTCAGTAAAAGTATGGATATGGTATTTAAGCTTTCGTAAATTTTATAATTTGATAATCCAAAAGTTTTAAAACTTACAAGTAATAAATAACCACTAACTCCACTGACAAATTTTACTTCGTTCTTTCAAAGTTAAAAGATGTCAATTTTTATTGAGATACTTAATGACTTCGTCTCTTATTATAATTCTGTATATAAAAAAGTGACTTTGTCACGTCTACACAAAGTAATGCGTACATGTTGAATGCATTTCATAAAAGAATTCCCAAAAATATGTTTAAAGGTACTTAAAGCTGGACTAATGAAATTTTAAGCATAATATATAATATGGTCAAACCAAAATCTTTATTATTTTGAAGTCCCACAACGTAATACAATTATACAAGCATGCATTATTGGGGCTTTAAGTACAACAAATACTGATGACCCACATATTGATCAAGGAAATCAAGCATTATTGAGATTTTAAGGACAACGAATCATGATATAAAAACTTTATAGAATATTTTATTTATAGCTAATAATGGCTACTACAAAAATAAGTCTTTTTTTTTTTCTTGTTAAGTAGCCTTTACCTATGAGGTGAAAAAATAGTTCTTCGATGAATGGCAGATGTAGAAATGAATTATTTCTACTTAGGATCACGACTCCTCTATATAATATGTGAATGTTAAATTAAAATTGGCTGGAAATTGGACGGCAATATTTATAATTACACGATCATCACGAGATGATTGGGACCGATAATTTTTCTTATTCACTTACTCCACTAAAATAAAGATGAAAATGTGTATTAAAAAATCAGTAAAAAATAAAATATACGTCAAAGAGAATAAAGAAAGAAACTGATAATTTTTTTTCTTTTTTTTCTTTTCCTTGTCTCCTCTTAACTTATGGCGCACGGTACGCACATGACTTTGGAGCGAGCCACTCTCCGCTCGATACTCGCCACGTGTCAGCAGATCCCCACCTGTGGTCCCACACTCCGGTGGTGCCGAAACACCACAGAGCACTCCGGCAGCTCCTCCAGATCGGCGAACAGCGACTCGTCCTCCTCTCCCATCGGGAAAAACATTCCCAAGTCAGCTCCGCTATCTCCCGAGCTCCTCTCCGCGAACACCGGGCTCTCCAGCACCGTCGACGACGTCGTCTCCATCTCTCCGAACCACGCGAACTCGTCCCCGGCCGCAGTCGTCAGCATCGACTCCTCCCCGAGATCCGTGAACTTCTCTTCCGACGCCGTCTCTATCTCCGGGTCAGACCTTGAAGTCGACGGCTCTGGTTCAGTCTCCACCTCGGCCTTCGCCGCCGCAGCTTGTTTGGCTGCGGCGGCGCTGCTATTGTTTCTAGAGACTGGCAAAGGGTGGTTGTGCTCGCATGAATAGGTAATCACCAGCATCTTCGGGTCCACCCTACTCCTCTCCACTTGCTTCCTGGCCGGGCAGCCCTTTGAGCTACTACATCTATAATATCCCCTGCAACATTTAAATTCGGGTCATTTCGGGCTCGGTAACGTACAAAAAAGTTTAAACTCGTACATGTGAACATTTGTATATGTAAACTACCTAGGGTAAGGAGAGCCTTTGATGGGTTTCTGGCCGTACTTCCGCCAGGCCCAGGAATCTGACGGCGGCGGAGTCTCGCCTTTGAGGCGGGAACCTTCGACGTCTTTGATGGGGACCGAGACGACTCTTTTCTGAATGGATTTCCGACTGTTACAAACCAAACACGTAAATTGCCGAACTTTGTCCGAAGAAGAAGATAAATTTAAGGACTTTAAGGACGAAAAGGGCTTAAAGCTTTACCCTTTCTTAATGTTCATGCTGCGGAAGGTGGGAGAAGGGGGTGATTCGTCGCCGTTTTGAGGGGTGAAGATCTGGTCGTCGTCTTCCCTGTCGGAGCTCCGGAAGGGGTTGGAGTTGAAGAAGGTGGCGCGCATAATTGGGTTTATCCGGGCCGTTGATTCGGTGGCTATGTGACGGTGGCCGTTGGGTGGACTGATCGAAGGAGTTCTGAAATTTTTTGTGTGATCAGAAGCCAGATATTGATTTGGGAAGAAAAGGGGAAGGAGAAGATTTGAGGGTTTTAAAGGAAGAAAACAAAGAAAAAAAAGGCGTCAGTTTTGACAGATAAGTTCAAGGAATATTTTATTAAGGACGTGCAAGCAAATGAGACTTTTGGTCCAGAAAAGCCCTTATTATTTTTTGCAACTTGAAAACGACTCCGTTTTTTTGTTTATTTTTCTCTTCCTCTGTTATTATTGGAAGCCACTGTTTTATCACTTGTAATGGGTAAATTGCATTAAAAGTCCAAAACCTTTAATTCTCATTGCAAATGAACCCTAACCTGCATTACTTTGCATATTACTATTAGTTCCAAACTTTTATACTTCATTGCATATAAGTCCTTGGTCTTAGTTCAGACTAGATTGGCAAAGAAACTAGATTTTCAGATGAAAAAATTGATTTTTAGAGGAAAAAAGGATAGTTTAAATGATCTATTAACTATAAAAATTATGACGCATATTAAATTTATATGAAGATAATTAAAACATAGTTTAAATTAGAATTTTAAAAAGTTGATATTAGTGGATACACAAGAGTTAGAATTCAAATTGTTTAGTAACTGTCTTCTTATAAATTTAATCTGAAATCCTAATTTTTTTTATAGTTGATGGACTATTTAAATTATAAATTTTTTCTCTTTGTAAATTAAATTTTTGTACTAATTCAGTTTTTTTAAGGCTCTGAACTGATATGTAATGAATTATAAAAGTGTATGACTAATATTGAACGAAAAGGAGGGGAGAACCAACTTGCAATGGAATTAAAAGTTTAAGACTTTTGGTGCAAATGACCCCACTTGTGTAGGTTTCGAGTAAGATGATAAAAGCCTTGGGAGGTCCCTTGCCTTTTTCTTTTCATTATGTTTTCACCCCTAACCTTACGATCATTCCATTTTTATACCCAAACTTTAAATATGACATATTTTTCCCTTTTCTTTTCTTTTCTTTTTTTTCTTTTCTGGGACATAAGTCGTGATGTTCTATGTTTATCCTAATCAAGTCTCTAGCTCAAAGGAATTAAGTGGACTGAACAATAGTAGTTGTATGGCCCTTGCAAGTTTTTGGAATTATAACAAAAGCTTTGTGGTTTGGTAGGCGGCGAATTTTCCTCCATTGAGCACAAATTGAATATGGTAATTTCTAGGGTTTATGAAGTTATTTAATTTGATTTGATCAAAGATGATCATAAGAGGAGAGGCCAATGGCTAGCTATCTTCTAAGGACTGAAGCCCTTACCTATCTACCATTTTGGTGGCATATGGACTCAAATGGGTGGCATGAACCATAGGGTCATAACCATAGTAGCCTTGTGCTTTTGCTGCGTTAGAGTTGGTCATAGCACAAATTAAGGGTAGTCGGTAGCAACTCTAGAGTTGCTGGTGCCTTATAGCATTGGCAGAACCAAAATTTTTTGTTCGGGGGATGAGCCCAGAGGAGAAGGACGGCGTTACAGCAAGGCAAAGTTAGAGATTAGGACTAAGTCATATTAATTCAAAGATAAGGGAACAACTCGTACGATTTGAAAAAGTTAGAGAACTAATGGTGCATTAGGTCATGTTATGAGGGAATAATTACTCGTTTGGTCCTTACTTTCTTTAGAGCCCACTTCATTGCCCCCTCATTTTTATATTTTTTCATCATTTTGATTTGGGGGGGGGGGGAAGAGCACATATTCAACTCATAATTTTTCTTGAATTAACTAATTAAGTATCTATTATCTAAAGTTTTCCAAAATTTGGGGGTGGCACCCCTTGGCCCAATGATGGTCTGCCATTGCCTAGCAGCTACGTTGCTTTAGGGCAACACTGCTCCATTGCTTAGGTGGCTCGATTTTGATAGTTGATAGAAAGTTTGGTTGTTGTCAAGCAAGGAAGAAAGGTCATGTGTTGAAGAAGGGAAAAAAATTGAAAATAGGGATTAAAATTATAAATTATGCCTCACACTCTATCCATTACAACAATTTACGATCGGATTAAAAAAATGAAAATGGAATGTTTTTAAAAAATTAGGGACCAAAGTGAAATGATTATGGGTCAAGAATAAAAATGAAATAAAAAAAATGGTTGTCTGTGGCCTTCAGGGACACTACCTTGGGTGTGGCACGAGTAATTGGGTCTCTACAAAGACACTTGCTAGACACAAAAATGTCAAATGTGGCTCAATACCCTTTAAGTTTTGAAAAACATTTGAGAAATTTGCAAAATAACCCTTAGCCCTTACAAACCCTCACATGTAAAAGCTTCTAATTCCAAACGGGGGTATGTTCATTTAATGCTTCAAAAATCTTCCCGTCTTATTCACCCAACAGGAGGTCTAGTTGGCTCTTTTCCAAACCCACATTTCTCTAGATTGATAAAACGCATATAGGGTCTTCAACTAACTCAGAAATATAAGGTTTTTCTTTGGAAATGGTTCTAAATGCCCTCCCTAAACATCCCTACAGGTTCTAACCTGACCTCCCATGGGGAGTTGAAAAGTCCTCACTGCCAGCAATATAGGGATGAGGATGAGACATCCTTTCATCTTTTTTGGGGTTGTTCAGGTTCCATGGCCATTTGGGGCTCATTCTGTCCTTCTCCAACTCAATTTTTTGTCAACTCATTTAAGGATTGATTAACTTCAATTCTAGCTTCCTAACCTAAATGGTCTTTTGAATAGATCAATTACTTAGTTTCTACCATTTAGATTATCTGGCTGGGGAGGAATGAGAGTATCTTTCATAATGCTCCTTTTGATACCTGGCTGCTGATAGTTAGAAGGGATGCTCTTATCCAACAATTATCTGTTACAAGAGACTTCCTTTCAGCTCAGAGAATATTTTCAGCTAATCCTCCTAATAAATTATGTCACTCATGGGGGTTTAGGAAACTGGCAACTCCTACTCATACCCCAACAATTTTTATTGTCGATGGAGGTTGGCGTAGAGAATCAGGTCTCGGTGAAGCCGCCTAGTTGTGGATAGGGTCAAATTCCTCACCCAAGTTACAACAAGGGAATATTTGGCAAAGTTGCTATTCTGCATTAGAAGCAGAATTAAAGGTAGTGATGGGAGCAGTCAATATAGCATTAATGAAACACTGTCAATCACAAGATTTAAACCTAAATCAAAAGAAAATTAGAGAATGAAAGATTATAAAAAAAAAATAAAAAAGAAAATGGAAACAAGTAAAGTGAATAACCTATTCAATATTACTACTATAAGAATTTATGAAATTCTAAAGCAATAAATGAAATTAACTGAGCTGAGGATATAAGTAAATAAATTATATATTAATGGCGCCCGAGAGCGAGAGGATTAGGGGAAGAAGACAAAAATTTGAAAGGGCAGTAGTGGATACTAGGTCTCAGGCAAAGTATTTAAGATGATTTCAGGTTAACTGGGGGTTAGTACTTCAACTTTTACTTACTAATCAGCAACTAACGGTAAAATGATAGGATAAGGACTCTTTTAAACAACTATTACTTAACTGATAGATTAAGGAACTATACTTTAAAGTAACATATATATATATAGGCAAATATTTACAAAATTTTATAGGTAGATTAATCAGAACTCAAGGCCAAGGGTACTGTTGTGTAGGTTCTACAAACCGTGAGGGGCGGAAGTGTATTATCACCTATATTTTGGGGAGGTAAGAGTAGTATTCTCTATACTAAAACAAGTTTTAAGTTTGTCTCCAATTATACGGACAAAAAAAAAAAAAAAAGAAGCTAAAAATGGTATCAAACATCTAATTTCTTTTTTCCTTGCCCTGTGTAGAGTCTAATCGGAGGAGGAAACAGAAATGCTTAAGCATCAAGTACAAATATGACAAAGGAAACAAATGCGTAGGCATTATTCAATAATAATATGTGGATTCTAAATCTTAAAATGTTCGGCTATTTTCGGTTCATTAAAGGTTTTAGAAAGTTTATGAACTTGTTTCTAGCCTGTGTGCACCCACCTCATTTGGTCAAGTGGCTTGTTTGGCCTCAGGCGGGTGCATGCAACTCCAGCAAAGACAAATTAGAATACTTAAATTCAAAAGTCCAAAAATAGCCGCCATTATAGGACAAAGGAATTATATATATAGTGTAATTAATTTGCAAAGTTTCCAATTTCTATAATTGATGAAACAGTTAATATCACCAAACATGCTAGTAATATTTACAAAAGGTGATAAATGATAATATGTGACATTTATCACAAATGTAATTAGAAGAAGTAAATGGTCCCAAACCTCTAGCATAATGGTTAGCGTTCGGTGGACATTTGGGGAGGATCCCAGATCTCCCAATTTACTACATAATGTTACAGATAAACTGTTTCGATTGTCCTATTTTTCATATTCAAAAATATTATAAGGAAAGTTGAAATTCTCAATATATTAAATACAAACGAAAAAGAAAAAGGCAAACAAGAAGAGAGGAAGTCGATGACGATTCAAAAGAGTAAAGTCGATTAGCTCACATGGCCCTTTCGTACCTATTAAGCAGCTGGCCGGGATTTTCCTTTTTAACTAATAGTATTTGTTAAACAAATGTGTTTGATCAATTACGCAATTAATTAATTGATTAATTATGAGCTAATGACAGTGATCACACCGGTTGCTTAATTAAATAACATTGTTTCTTTGGGTTGATCCTGGTGATTATACTTAATTATTTGCCCCGGACCAAGCCTTACCCTGTCTTTGCCTTCCCCTTGATTCATTAGTTTCTGCATCCAAGCATTTGTATATATATGATAATGGAAAAATTACTTAAACCTTAAACCTACACTTACATCTCCATGTTTCAGAATTGTATTATATGGCCTCTCAATTTTCAAAAAACAATGGTTGCATATTAATTTGTTGTTTGTTTTCCATATAAAAAATCTATTGATCAATAATTGAAATGTCAAATAAAGAACACTTTTAAATCTGACGTGTAAAGAAATCAAGTACATAATTGATTACTCAGGGGCAAATGACACCCATCATCCTTAAACTAAGGCTATGTTGTGAGTTAGTCTCAGAGCTAAAGAATGTTATATCATTTGTTTTCTAACTATGAAAATATTATACTATTTGTCCTGCCGTCAAATTTCCTGTTAAAATAGACGGCAAAAATATGAAAAACAAGTTTTTACCCTTAAAAAACTTTTTCATTTGCCTTATAAACCTTAAAATTTTTACATCTTGCAATCAAACTACATTCTCTGCTTTTTTTTCAACCATTCAACCTGAACTCATAGTTTTCCTTCAACCATTTTCTTCTTCCTCCAACCAAAATCAGATTACCTTCAACCAGAAAGGCACCTTCTTCACGCTCTGGCATTTTGTCCTCTTCTCTTCTCCAGCATTTCCCGTAACTGATGATTCTGGGAAGCCAACAGGGTCTCATTGGGGCATTTCGACGAACAAGTAAAGGGCATGTTGGATTGAATATGGTTCAATGACCTGAAATGCATCAACATTCTATTGTTAATATTACTAATCATCAGCACACTCATGAGAGATTCCTATGCAACAAATTTAGGGGTAGCAGTAAAAACACAACAATTTCTGCAAAACAAAAAGCATAACACATCAATTTAAAAAAATGGCTTCGAGGCCGACGATGAATTGATCATGTCTACTGTTGGCGGCATTCTGGTTGATTGTGTTTTAAAGCCTTAAGGCGTTTTGAACCCTTGAGGCCGGTGAAGAATTGTTCATGTTCTCTTCTTTCACTCCATTGATTCCCCTTCAATCACATCAAAGCTTGCTTGGATATGTCAAAGTCGGAGCAACTAGTATTCCGATCCAACAGACTTTGGGTTGGCTCCTAACCCCAATGGCGGGGCCAGCATCAACCCTGGATTATCTGAGGCTAGTGAGGAATTGATCATTTTCTGAAGTGATTTCCATAGAAAAACATCTGGAAAATCCAATTTGGAAAAATAGCCTTTTAGAGATAAAGGGGGTGGGGGGGAGAAGAAAAAAACGTGTTACATAAACATAGTTTAGATATGAAAGACTGTAATGCAGTTTGATCAGCATTCAGAGAGCTACGGGATCACAGGTAAGTAATGGGCAGATGAAATAATTGCTATTTACATATTCATTTTTTTACAGTGGGTAAGATGGTTTGATTGTGAGATATAAAAGTTTTGAGGTTTTTAAGGCAAATGGAAAGCTTTTCAGGGGTTAAAACTAGTGTTTCACAATTTTTTCTGGTCCATTTTAATGGGAAATTTGACGGCAGGGTGAATAGTGTAATATTTTCATAGTTAGAAGATGAACGATATAATATTTTTTAGTTTTAGGATAAATTCGTAACATAGGCCATAGTTCAAGAACAATATGTGCCATTCATTTATTGCTCGGTCATCGACCAATATTCTAAAGGAATTTTCACTTTCATAAATGTATTGCTTCTAGGAACATGGTATAGGAGCTCATAACCATGTCATTCATCTTTCTTTTCTGGTACATAGAAACATTTTTATAAGTTTATAAAGGATAAGAGCACTAAACAGTAAAAGGGGTAAGGGAATATATACTATTTTGAGATAAAAAAAATTATTGAATTAGCAATATTTGTATTATAGGGGAGAGTGGTGGAGGCTGAAGATGAACTCTAAACCTCCGCCCTGTGTCCCTTCCCATTGCAATGGGATCTCGCTTGTTCATTTGTAAACTCTTCATAATTCATTTGTGATTATCAAAAGAGAAAGCTAAGCTTAAATACACCAACTATCTTCCAACTTAATTAGCCAACTTATATGAGTTGCTTCTTCAACTTTAACTCAATATTTTCAATTTCAAACTTTGAAAAATAGTGAGATATTAAAATAATCCTAAATATAAGATATGTGAGAGGATGAGGAGAATGAAGAACATGAGAGGGGTTACCACATCACATACGGTGTGTGAGTGGTTGAATTACCACTAGCTCCATATTAAGATTGTTGTATGGTCAACTGAGTACCTTGAGGCTTGAATATTATTAATTTGCTACTCATTTCATCACTTAAGGTCTTAAAAATTGGCATCGTATAATTCTCTACTCGTAGAGATTTTCTAAAATATATTCAAAATCCATATCTACATTATACACACGCACATCTCTAATTTGTTATCAAAATTCTGTACTGATTGAAACTCAATAAACTTCAAAAACGTCTAAAAAATATTATTTTTGAGAGAATTTATATTTATTATTTGTTAACAGCCCCTGAATTTTCAAAGTTTGCCCACGTCTAGCCCTTAGATGACCACCAATGGTAGTGGTCGCTGTTATTGATGGGTGGGTCTTCTGCTGCTTGGTATTGGGATTAAAAAAGTCCTATTTTTTCATAAGAAAAATCGCTAGGTATATTTAAAAAAATGTACAAAAAATCTTACTAAATTTAAAATATCAATATATATGAATAAGTGCAGAAAAGTTAACACCACTTGTTTCTTCGAAAACCAATCAATGTGTGATATATACTCACAATTTTGTACAGGTTTTGCAAGTAATAAGTTGTATTTAGAACGTTCAATATGTCCTTTTTATAATTAAAACTCTGCTTATAAAAAAATTACCCTCCAAATTTAACAGCCAATTTTTTAGAATTGATTCAACGAAAGTTGTATATTAAATACAAATTTAAGGCCAAATATGATGAAGTCAGGGTTGAATGGAGATTTGGATTGAAAGCCTCGTCCGCATGGTGTTGTTTGTAGCTGCCTAAGGACACTTGGACATAAATCTGAAAACTGAATTTAGTTTAGGGGCTCAGTGAAATTTGTAATATAATTAATAAGGGAATAAGAGGGAGGGGAAGGGAAGGAAAGGAAGAGATGAGTTATTTCCTCTTAATTTTGAGAGATGAAAAATACGTATAAAAGAGAGAAGTGTGAAGATAATAACCCTTCTTATTTCCTCCCATCCAAACAATACAAAGGAGTTATGTTAATTTCTCCTCCCCATCGCCTCCTCTTCAGTCCAAATAGAATGTTAGGGATAAATGGGGGAAGGGGTTTAAGCTTAACTTAAAGTATGACTAGTAATTAGTGGTCGTACTCTAGTATATTATGTAAAATATTCCCGACCAAAAAATTGAAAAAGAAATTCAAATGACGATATATATATATGAATTAAGCTTATGGAATGGGTGATTGTATATTGTTGACTAAGATCAGTTGTATACAAAGATTACATATTATGAAAGGGATGGCAAGAGGCCAATTGGTAGCCGATTGATGCGTGAAGCAATGTGACTTGGATATTTATTTCTTGGCCTAGCTAGCTACTGATTTTTATATCTCGTAGGACATTAAATTCTTTGCATTATTGAACGGCTTTCAATATTCATATAGCCATTTATTTATGTTTTCTGTTCACATGTCTGACTTTCTGCTTCCCTGGCCAACAACATCAACCTTCAACTAGCTTGCAGGTTGAAGTTCTGGCTAATTTACATAAGCATCACCGTCTTATAAGTTACCTGACCGCTAAGGTTAAATTTTGACTTGTGTATGGGATACTTATTTCTTTACGGTCTGTAAGTGGGTGTAGCTGTTGTGTGTGGGCTGGTGTGCGATAAGTTAAGTAGAAGTGATTTATTATACTATTCTCTCCGTCTCATATTGATCGTAACATTTGACTTTACATAATTTTTTAAGTGAGTAACAATTTTCACATCTTGGATAATTCCACTCTTCCATCCCACCTCTTTTGGACATCTCGAATGTAAACAATTCAAACAAAAATCTCAGATTTGCTCAACCTTGCTAGTCCGCCCCATCCTCAATTTGCCATGATTTCATCAGCACAATTGGTAGTGATTCCATAGCAGAACCGCCGTTGAATCGCCAGCAATTTGTCACCTCCGTTGTGTCCCCATCGAGCAGTGCAACTGCATTTCATTGCCTCCGATAGGTCTTCAACCTCCTCGTTTTTGTCCTCGTCGCCGAAGTACCACCGTCTGAGTACCAATCTTTCCCCAAGTAACCGTCTCAGCTTCCACCTCCTAGATTTTGCCTTCGCCCTCATTAAATCGATTGTCGCCGATCACAATTCTCAGCCTAAACCTGTTCGATCTTCTTCTCATCTCATTGATTTAGGCTCCTTGATGTCCTCGCCCCATCGCCTTTCGCTTCTGATGTACCCTGTTGCTCGCCGCCTTGATCTTCTCGCCCCACTACCCGTTGCCCTGATTGGCCACCTTGACCATGCCTGCGATGGCCAATAAGGGAATCAGAGAAATAAAGCATGTTCAAAATGAACAAGAGAAGAGTAGATAGGGAGGGGTTATAATTGTAAAGTTGTTTAAGAAAACTTGCTAAAAGAGGAAACAATACAAAGAATTTGGGACAACAAAAAAAAGAATACAGTGCAAAAAATATGGGATAGAAGGAGTATTATCTTGTAATCTTTTTGAGTATATAAAAAAATTAAAAAAAATTAAAAATTTCAATTATTCTTCTCAATGGGTTAATTGTTTAAATTTGCCATTTAGCTAGTCTCAAATTTTCACTTTGGTGACACATTTTTATTTTGGTCAAATTGCCACTCATTTATGTTAACCATAGCATAGATGAGAAAAGAAAATTTCTTGAGATATTTTATTTTTATATTTAGGTAATTCATTTAATTTAATTTTTAAGTTTTGAGCCAGTATCTTAATCAGTAATAACAATTATTTTACATAAAAAAAATGATAAAATATGCCATAAGGACATCGATGTATTTTTATACTAGGTAAATCGGTTGCAGGTTGAAATGGCAATTCATTGCTCAAGAGCCTAATTGTGAGGAAGCAATGTTTGCGGACGAGGAGGCAGGGAACAAAGACTTGCAAATTGTGGGGGTCAATTGTCAAATAAAAAGTTCGAGGACAAAAAATTAAAGCGTGATATCTCATGGATGTAATTCATAACTCTACCATTCTTTAGTTATGGACATGTTCCTGGGTACTGCTCACGTGCAGCCCAAACTTGTGTTGCGAATTGAGGAGCCAATTGTCATCTAAAAATGTTTGAGAACCAAAACATCATTGTGCAATATTTCAGGTACGAATCTCGGTACTATTCCGGCGTTGGTTCTGTTCATTTGCGGCCCGAGCCGTGGTTATTTTAGATTTACAGTAATCCTCAATATATAATCAGTGGAGTAATATATAATAATTCCAATGAGAATTTTGACTGTATTGCTACACTTATATTTTCCAAAATTAATCTGGGATAAATGCCATTCAAAAATTTTCAAATAACACATATTAATTAGTAAGTTTCTCTAAAAATATGTAGAAAAATTCATACCATTAATTACTAATTGTTTGAATATAATGGAATATTTCTAAAGAAGGACGTCGAGCAAATACTCCAATCTTTTGTTTTGTTTACAATATATTTTACTTTAAACAGTCTCAAATATTTACAACATTTTTGTAGTTGGTATATTATTTTACTGTATTATCCTATAAGTATTCACCTTTTCCATCTTTTCTTAATTTACATGTAAAATTGAAGGAAAAAAAATAAAAACAATACATACACTTTTGGCCTTTTTAATATTTATGCAAAACCCAAATTTTTTTAAACTAATTCAGAGGTAAAATGTATATTAGGCCAAATAACATAAGAGTTTTTTTTATAATTTTTCTTTTTAATATTCACTTTTATCATCTTTCTTGATTTATATAAAATAAATTAATTAAAGATAAAACAACAAATAAACTTTTTTTCTTTTTTAATGAGTGACGTGATTTAGGGAGCCCCACACAATTAATTCATTTAGGATTTATCTCAAATTCTTTTTTAATGATGATTGCATTTCAACATACTACCTGCAAAACGACGAGGCTTGTGATATTGCTTATAAATCCCTGTTAATAAGAGATTGTTTGTCAAATCGAATTTCGTTAAATACTCTGAACCTAATCATAAGACAGATTCAAATCTTAATTCTAATTTATATTTTTTATATGATCTCAGTGGGATTATGTTAGCATTTGGTGCCACCTATTAAAATGTTCTGTGGACTAATAGTGAGCTCCCCATGCAATTAACTACCAAGAAGTTTAGTATGTTCAAAATTTAGCATCTGGTTGGTTAATTTTAAAATTTTTGTAAATTTTTTTATTATTATAAAATCTTTGTTTTTGCTGTATAAAAAAAAACAATGTGTGAGCTAAAGCCTAAAGGGGTTGATTCTTTTACCTAAATATCAAATTGGCCCTGAAATTATTATAAATCTAAAATATTGATTCAATTGAAAGGATTGAATATTAATTGGGGCTAGATATGATGAGGCTAAGATTCATTTGACCTTTGAGCTGAAAGCTCATTCAAGGCATTAGTTATTTTAACTTAAGTTAATTGACTTTAAAATAACTTATTTTTATTCTCATATTATTTTTATTTGAAACTAATTTTAATTAAAATCTAATATTATGTAATTACAATAATTCATTGAAAATATAATTTTTATGAATTTTTCTAGTTTAAGACTTTAAAAAATAAAAATTCATAAAAATTTAATAATATCATGAAAAATTGCTTTCAAATGAATTATTGCATCTACATAATATTGAATTTTAAATAAAATTAGTTTCAGACAAAAAAATATAAAAGTAAAAATAAGTCAATTGACTTAAGTTAAATGAATTGGCCTAGTTAAGGGAAAAAAACGTCATGTTCCTAATAGTTCAAGGTCCAATCAAGGGGTTCAAGCCATTTTCAGTATATATGCAGTTTGAAGCAGTTTGAATTTGTTTTAGTTTATATATATATATATATATATATATATATATATGAAAAATTCAATCCTAAAATATTGCAAGAGAAAATTGTTATCGAATTAGATTTCTTTTGAAGTGTCGGAAACTTCCCGCTGGCTTCCCTGCTGCTATTTGAAGAGCAGCAAACATATTTACTTCCAACAAAGAAAAAGCAGGACACTTCTCTAAAATTTTTAATATTCCTACAGGGAAAAAAATTATTTAATCCAAGCCCTTTGACGTAAGCAAAAAAGGGAATCAATTAATTATTTTACATCAAATAATGTACTGCCACATAGCCTATCTGTTCCAAATAAATAATAATATAAGATTAGTACTATTCACTATTTGCCATTTTAATAAACGAATTAAAAGATATGAATTCTTATAAATGACCAAAATAATTCGGATCAAAGACTTAAGGTTTAGCAATTTTTAAAGAATTATTACTCCTACAATGATTTTAGTTGAATAATAAATGGGAGGATCCATACCTCTTTGTTTGTATCCATATGATGCAATTAAACCTTTGGATCTCTTCATCCAATGGAATGTAACCCGCATGTTTTCTGGATCCATGAAAGGTGGGATCCCTAAACTTCATGAACACCTCGAGTAATTATTCTAGCGCACTTATGGGCATTTTTTTTTTCAATGCCAGCCATGGCACCCTCTAAAAAACAAAATCTAACTAATTGCTGTTTTATAATTATTTTCAAATACTCTTATTTGGATTATATTGTTCAACTAAAAGATTCTTCACTCCATATAATTAATTTGTTTTTGAGCAAAGGTGACTGAAATGTACTTTCTCTACATCTCTTATTTATTGAACCATTTGTTGGACATCATGGCCTCCTCTTATATACCTATATATTCGGCAATACTCACCAGCAACCCTCAGGGTTGGAGCTCGGCGGCCAAGCTCATAGTATGATCTCTCATTCCCCTCGCCCCCTCTCAATCTTTCTATGTTTTACCTAAGGATAGTGATTTCTCTGTGGATTTCAGTTTAAATGTAATTTGGATTTATCTGTTGGAAAGCTTAGTTATACATCTAACCGATCAAGAGAAGGTGGGAGACAGCTCCCTAAAATAAAGCTATAAATAAACTGAATGAATATAAAGAAGCACTGCTTGTATTCATTTGTTTAGGTTTTTTAACGAACATGAACACAGACAAACCGTGTTCATGTTTGTTCGTTCATTTTGTGAAAAATGATGTTTGTGTTTGTTCATTAGTTATCGGATTGTTGTAACCTAAATGCACCAAACAAATAAACGTGTTCATATTCATGAAAAATAACAAGTGAACACATTCACAAATGATATATATATATAAACATGTTTGTGAGCAATGTAAATGAACGTAGACGAACATAAACGAACAAATATAGACAAATGAACACATCCACAAACATAAATGGGTATATAAAATAATATACATAATTGATGGTCTATGTATACACAAATAAGTATATATAATAATATAAATAATAAAATAAATACATAAACAAACAAACAAATAAATGAATGGACATAAATGAATAAACACATGCTTGTTTGTGTTCATTTGTTTTAAATAAAGGAATAAAAATTTTATTTATATTTTTTTGTTTAGCTTAATAAATGAATATGAACAAATTCCCATCAAATGATTTATGAATGATTCATCAAATGTTCTATTCATTTATAGCCTCACCCTAAAAATCCATTTTGGGTCATTTACAGCCTCATCCTAAAGGCCAATTTTGGGTTTGTTCTTTAGTTTTGGATTTGCCTCTTTTCTAGATTCGCCCTTTCATTTTTCTTTGTAAGGGAGATGGTGTTGGTTCTTTGGTGAAAAGCAGTTGAGGGAGTAGTATTCACAGTTTTGGATGAAAATTATTACTTTTAAATGTACTTTTAGATTTCACCATTAAATTTTAAGAATCTTTCAAACGGGTGTTCATTGTTGTCAGTTGTTTTTTTTTCTTTGAATTGTGAGATTTTTTTGGGTTTGACAAATTTTGAAGGTGAAACACATACATTTTGGGTTGGTCCGACCCGACCTTGAAAAAGAGACCAAAACTCAGGTCAACCCGAGTTTTAAACCCAGGTTAGGTTTGCCTACTAGCTCAAGTATTACAATAGCACAATAATAATTTTTTATTTACCCTCTTCAAATTTGTGAGCCCAAATCTAAGCCCAATTTTTATTTAACTAGCGTAGCCCATATTAGATACCAAACATTGCTATATTATTATTTTTATGCCCACGAAATATAGGGTTGATCAAATTCATGCATCTGGTTTTAATTCGCTTATTTTGATCAGGCATTTACTAGGGTACTGGAATTTTAGTTTGTGTTGATGAATCTATTGAAATTTTGATTGAAGGACTTGGGCATCTTTATATGAAAAGAAGCAAGGTTTTACTGATCCGACTGAATAGTGTTGAACTTTTTTTTTTTACTGCACAACATCAATTCGGGCCAAACCTGAAATTCCAAATTTTGAACCTGAATTAGTCGGGTTTGAGTCGATTCAGTTCTAGTGCTAGTCTGATTTGGGTTTGGGCTAGATTTTGAGAGGTATTGATGTAGTGTAGACCATTTACTTTTCATGTTCAACCCGAACCTGGAATTTTAGTATGTACCCGCAACAGCTACTGTTTGTTTCGATGAATCCCATCTTTGTTTTGTAAGTGTTCTCATGGACTTTCAAGTGATGCTTTAGTGTGTTTATGCAATGGTTAAATGTTATGAGTAAAACATATAGTTCCTGAAAAAACACTACTTAACTTAATGCTAGATTTGAAATCTTCAGCTAATTTTTTGGCCCTCAGCAATATTTAGCTCTTCTCTTCACAGGATATTGTGAAGGACAATAGCATCGTAATTCAACATGTAGTGATGAAATGAGTTTTTTTTTGGGTACTCTAAGCATCACACAAATGTGCAAGGAGGAATAAACTAGTATTACAAGTTAGGTAGAGAGGGATATACTAATATTAATTATAAGTTAGGAGAAAAGGTATAATGGCTTTTTTGGGACTAAAATGACACCCTAATTAGCTGTATCGAGGCATGATGGGGAAGCAAGAAGAGATGTGCATTTTAATGAGGAATTGGACGTAGGTGAATCTCAACAAATGAAGGATGTCCATAAAGCAGTGTCTAGGTATCATGCTTAAAAGGAAGCCAGTCCGGCCCAAGCCTTATCTTCAAATGATTTGTATGAGTTTTTCTAGTGGTTCCACATAATTTGAAGGCTTTGGAAAAGCTGGGGGTCTCAGAGTCAGAAGATATAGGCAGTGCTTCAACGAAAAAAAGAGAATTCAATTTAGACAAAATCTTCTCAAGTAAAGAGACGAGTTGATAAAGTTAGTAAATTGTTAGTTGTCTCTTTTTGACGAGTGTGAAAGACTAGCTCTGCAACTATATGATGAATTGGTAGCTCTTAAAGGTCAGAAGAAATATTATGAAAATTTTGACTCTAGAAGAAAAGAGTCGGCCTTGAGAAATGAATTAAAAAGATTAAAATGGAATATCAAGGTTTAGTGAGGTTTGGTGGGTTTTTTAAGAGTACCGATGTAGGGTTTTAAGAAGTGGGGGCAAGAGACCTCTTTGTTCAAGGGGTAGATTCTAGGATGTATGAGGTGGGGCATGAGGTTTTGTGTTGGGAGATTAGGGAATTTTAGTCTCTTTCCTTTGAATTTTGGTTCATGTTGATATAGCTTTTTGCTGGATCTTTTGTATTATCTTTTTATTTAATAAATTTTATTTCTATTAAAAAATATGATGGGGAGACCAAAATTCTAACTCTGAACCTCCCCGTATCCACCAAACACTTTAGCAATTAGGCCAAGGGTGAGGGTAGTGATGATTAGATTCATGGTTTATTCTGTTTACAAGTTCTGAAACCCATTGGTTGCCTTAGCTGTAATTAGAAATAATTAGGCCAACTCGTTAACTTGATTTTTTTTGTATAGGTTATTGAAATTAGTCGCACCATCTAACAAGCTAATCCTATTTTAAGCACTCTAAACTCATGAAATAAGCGTGGTGCCAAACTATACAAGCACTCTAAACGTTGTTGGAAGTGGACAAGTTGATGAACTGCTAGGTATTTGAATGTTTTTTCGTGAAGTTTGAAGTGCGAAATGTTCTGTTTTTGTTTTTCGTTTCTTTGTTTTGTTTTGTTTTTTGATTTTTTCTTTGGCACAAGAGGTAGTTAATCTTAGTTCACACAGCCCATGGTTAATGTATTTTCCAACCTTTCGTTTCCAAAGGATGGTTTTTTGATGGAAGCATCTAAACACATTTTCTAAAAATTCTTTTAGAAAATTATACATAGATAATTGCAAATTAGAAACAAAAATTGGGAAGGAAAATTGTTTTCTAGATCCAAGTATCCTCTAAATTTTCCGAAGGTATCCCCTTTTCCCCGCGTGAGCCCGAGTTCAGGAGAAAAAGAAACCTCTCTTGCACACAACCAGGCAAGTTGATGACAAAGAGGCAGCCTGGGAATCTATATAAATGAACAGGGGTAAAATTTATATTTAGTTCTCTAACTTTAAGGGTCATCCTAATGTGGTCTATTAACTCTAAAAGTAACTATTACAGTCCCTAACTTAACTTTTGTGTCCTATTTTAGTTCCTACCATTAGTTCAATTATTATTTCTGACGGAAAAGCCTATGTGGCATTCAAACTGACACATGACATCTTATTTCATAACAATGAATGACTATATTAAAAGAACACAAAATTTTAGATTAAAATTGATACAAACTAATAATATTAGGGACTTAAATGTATATTGGCCAACAACTCATCAAATCTCCACCTGCTTCTCAGGGTTTGGACTCCATCTCCGACCAAACTCCAGCTTTGTCCCCGACCGAACACATCTCCACTTCTCCAATCGAAATCAAAATCACCGGCTGAACTTCTTCTAGTTACTCTATTCTTCGATTTCCCAAAAATTTCACAGTAGACAAGATTTTTGACATTTCTTGACTGACCACCAAATTTGGGAGTCTGGAATCACCGGCCAAATATTTTTGGCCTTCCTTGACCCGACCGCTGAAATTGGGAGTTCGACTGAGTTACCCGACACTCTATTCTTCGAGTTCATGGTGTCGGAGCTCTATGAGGATCGCTTCGTGGAGAGAAAGAGGACGGGCATAGTGAAAATTGGGGTCGTCAGCGATTGGGAGTAATGACCGGCAGGGAGGACTGTGGGGGTATTGTGAGAGATAGAGAGATGGTGGCAGGGTAGACGGGGAGACAGAGGGCGGTGAGATGGTGGATAACGAGGGAGTGGCCGAGTGGGTATCAAGGCGAGTTTCCTTTGGGCAGCTGGTAGGCCGGAGGTGGGCGGTGGTGGCATTCCCAGTTCAAATTGAAGAAGATTTGCGGAAGATAAAAATTAGAGGTTAATGTCACTTCAAGTCCTTAGAATTATGTGTTTCATCAATTTTAGCCTATTATTTTTTATTCTTCCATTCTAGCCACTTATTATTATGACATAGAATGCCACGTGGCAAAGCAAGTGCCACATAGGCATTTTTGGTCAAAGATAATGACTTAATTGATAGAATGGACCAAAATAGGACAAGCTAAGAGAGATAAGGGACTTTAAGAGGCATTTTTGAATATAAGGGAACACTTTTGGACAACCCCTAAAGTTAGGGGACCAAATTTGGATTTTATATCTTGTATTTTTTCTAAATTGAAAGTGTGGACCCAAATTGGTTAAAAAAACCAACAGTAGTGCGGTTGCTACAATGCCACTTTTTTTGGGTTGAGGCACACTTTGTTCTTCCAGAGAAAAACCAGAGCCAAAAAGGTAAAACTGTATTAATATGTCCTCTATTTGTGTATAATGTTCTTTTTTGGTCCTCAAACTTTTAAAAAATTCATTTTCATTACTCTATCCCAACAAACACAAAAGACGTTATGAACGTTTGTTTTTGTTCCTTCATATTCGCAATAGCAATATTGCATGATTTATTGTCAAGACTCCTATTCTGCTTAAATCCCAAATCAAATTGGTTACCAACAACTTTGAAACATTTCAACTTTTTTTTCATAATTTTTTAACATTTTTTTCTATATAAATGTATCAGTACTAATAGTTTATATTTTTGTTAGCCCACCCCTGGTTCCAAATACTATTTTGAATTTCTCTTCAAGAATGCGGTTGGACATAGGTGTAAGAGCAACTCCAAGAGATTTTCCATTATATGATTTATCTACATTTTAAAGAATATTTATATCTTTTTTTATTCCAATAATTTTCCATCCCATTTCCCAAAACAGGGAATCAGAAAAAAGAGGGTACCAAATTCCTTATTCTCGCGGAAACGCCAAAAAAATATGGGGAATCAAAATCCAAACTATTTCTTCGGTTGCCGACTCTTGAAACGACGGAACGGCCCTGAGTCTCGACAATCTTCCATCGCGCTGCCAGTCTGCCACCGTCGTTTCAATTCCGATTTGTCTCCCTCGTTTCAATTCCGATTCCTTTTGATTTCCCATAGATCCGGCTCCGTCTTCGGCTCTGCTGCTTCTCGCACGGCGATTGTCCACCATCTACGTCCAGGTGTCTCCCTCGCCTCCGTCTTCGTCTTCGCCTCTGTTGCTTCTCTCTCAGCGATTGTCAATCGGCTGTGTCCAGGTGTCTCCCTCGCCTCCATCTTCGTCTTCACCTCTGCTGCTTCTCTTTCACCGATTCTCCATCAGCTGCGTCCAGGTATCTCTCCCACTTCTTATTCCTTGGATGCTGACAACTGAACAGAAACAACTCCTGCAGCTTCTGATTCTGCCTTTGGGTTTCCCTGTAAGTTTTTTTTTTGGTTGTTTTGTCTTCTGGTTTTTAGCATTTCACAGCAAGCATCAGCTCCTGTTGGCAACTGGTTTGGCTTGGAATTTGCAAGCTGCTGACAACTGAACAGAAACAACTCCTGCAGCTTCTGATTCTGCCTCTGGGTTTCCTGTAAGTTTTTTTTTTTTGGTTGTTTTGTCTTCTGGTTTTTAGCATTTCACAGCAAGCATCAGTTCTTGTTGGCAACTGGTTTGGCTTGGAATTTGCTAGCTGAAATTCTTAATTTCATGATCGGTTTAAATCCTGGGTCTTTCGTGAAAGATGCTCTTGAGGTGCTCGGGAATTGTTAATTTATCTGTTCATGTTTAGTACAGGGAATAAACAGGTATCTTTCTTTTAGATAAAAACAACTTCTTCTGCTTTTGATTTGGTTGCATATGTTGAATTCTGTGCTGTGTCGTATTTCTAGTTTGCTACATCTGAAATTTCAGTTCATTGGTGAATTGACACTTCTTTTTTCTGGGAAATTCTTTGAATTGTGTTAGTGCTACTTGACCACTTTTCATACCCACCAAGCATGAATGAGTTCTGTTTATGCTTAATAAGATGCAATTTGTTTTGCTGCTCAGTTATGATTCAGTGCTTGCAGTTCCAATGTCTTGTAAGTTCTACCAAACAACACAACTTTCAGACTTCCAACTGCCTTTTCCTTAAAGTAGTTGAGCGTTAGGAAAACGAAAGTACATATCATTATGATACTTCCTTTTACAAACTCTAATTATCCCACAAAAATAAGAAATTAAACTAGCAAAGGATACTCCTTAAAAAGCTTATCATAGTAACGTTTCACCAGCCGTTGCTCCCAGGATGTATTAGCATCATCTTCTTCCAAACGTATAAACCTAAAATTGAGAAAGATGAACAATACACTGAAAAATAGCATTTTTGTGCTGAAACATCAATAGATGCCCAATTGCCAGAGAAGACCACGGATAATTGTGAATGAAACAATAAAATACTTTTAAGCATAGGAAGATTGCATGTTATCATCCTCCATTTGTAGAAAGAACCAAAGGGAGTGAGATGAATGAAAAAAGATTAAAAAGTAGCCAAGGTTACATAAAGAGGAAAGGGAGAGGGGGGGAGAGAGAGATACCTGTACCCTTCTCATAATATATCCTGATCAGTTTTGATTGGCAACTTGACAGTTGATGGTTTTTCTTTTCCATAGATGCACATTATGTAATCATTATTATGTGACTAGCTGCTCATGTTTTTATGTAGTTGCAAGTTTTTGCATTAAATGCGAATTCGAATCAAATTGGTCTACTTATTTCTGAGATAAGTTGATTTAGCCTTTCAATGAGTTTGGGCCTTGCTTGTGTTCTTTTCAGTGAGTTTAAATGTACTAATTAAAACACGTAAAATGTACGTAATTAAACAAAGGTGTAAATTAATGATAAATGAAAAGTGTTCCACGATTTCTTGGGGTCCAGAAATCCATCTTCCTGGAAAGGAAAACTTGTCCACAAAGAATCAGATAAGGCTTTGAATGGTAGACAATCTTTAACCAAAGCATGGTGCATAAAAGTTTGTGGAAAGAGATGGTTGTAAGCTTTGTTTTCCTTTGAATTGTGGGATGACAGAAAGCTGTTGAATCAATGTTAATGTGTTCGGATGAGCTAAGCTTGCTTGAGCCTCAATTGTAGTTTCCAGAGAGGTGTGATATCTTCCGAAGTTGGTAGAAGAATTTTTTTTTCCTTTCTCACTTGTAGATTAAGACTAATCCATGATAAAATTAAATTCACTGCTGAATTTATTTTTCTCATATGATGTTTGTTTATCTGAATAAATATTGCCATGTTTCCAGATGGATTCGGATCAAATGAGTTACGTGAACCTTCTTAACAGTGAATCAGTGTTCACTGACCTCAACGAACTTTCTTCAAATCATGATTTTCAAGCAAATCAGAACCATTCTAATGGTTATACTTGTGAAGAGCCAACAAATGAAGATTGCACTTATGAAGAGATGTATTCTGCACCTGGCAACAAGAAAGTGGCACAAAGGCAAGACAACTTCGCAACTGAAGAAGACAAACTTCTTGTATCTGCATGGCTTAATGTTAGCTTAGATGCAGTGAAAGGACGTGACAAAAAAAAATTCACAATTCTGGAAAAGAATTACCAAGTACTTTGAAGAAAACAAGATGTGGTCCGGTGAACAGAGTGAAAAATCCTTGACTAATCGCTGGTCAAAAATTAGTAAGGATGTGAGCAAGTTTTCTGGACATTACGCTCAAATTGACCACTTACGAAAAAGTGGCTACACAGAACAAGACAAGGTACGAACAGTGACTGAAACTTGTTAAATTTTGTTCTCTTTTATGTTATATGGAGCTTCTCGTTTGAAAGTTATATCTTAGTTATATCTCATAGATTATATCTTTAATAGTGGTAAAATTACATTGTCAGGTTGCAGAGGCAAAAGAGAAGTTCAAGAAAGAGGAGAAACATGCCTTTGTACTTGACCATTGTTGGGTTATTATGAGGTTCCAACAAAAATGGATGGATGAACATAAAAAACTCGAGACAAAGAGAAAGTTCAAGCCTACTTCTAGTGAGACACCAGATTCAATCAATTTAGAAGATGACATTGAACAAGCTCCAGAACCTGCAGGCTTGAAGAGACCAATAGGTAGAGAGGCTTCAAAGGAAGTGATCAAGAAAACAAAATCCAAAGAACAAGGAAGTGGAAATGAGACATCTTCAAAAACCGTGAACTATTGGAAGAGTTTAGGGCCAAAAAATTAGAAAGTGAATGTAGAAGAATTGAACAATTTGAGTTGCTACTTGCTACTGAGCAAAAGCAAGTTGCTCTCAGAGAGAAGGAAATTGAATTTCAAACTCGAAGTGAGGATGCTAAAATAATGGCTATGGATACTAGTGTCATGCCTCCAATGCAAGCGGAGTATTTCATCAGTCTTCAGAAGGAAATTTTGGCAAAAAGAGCTACTAGTAATGATATGTAATAGTTGTGTTAGTTTTTAGCAATAAGTTTAGTTTTTCGCAAATAGTTTTTTTTTATTACTACTGTTAGGTGAAATTGAATCATGGGATTATATGTTCTTGTCATTCCTTATATCTTTATTTTTTTCCCCTGGTATTGGAGGTATCAAAAAAGAAAATTGGGGTCAATTCTATTAGTTTGTATGTTGACTTTTTCAAGCACTGAAATCGATCGACAAATTCTTTGATTGCATTGCGTGTGAAACTAAAATATGTAATTACTTATATCTTTGCTAAATGCTACAGGTTGCTCGATTAATTGTAATCGACCACTTATAAGTTTCTATAGCAACCAGTCATTGATCACTTATGACATTCTTTTCTTGTATGTGAATTTTATTTATTTGATGTGTTAGTTTTTTTGGCATCTACATAAATGTTTCAGTTGCTACAATTTTTTTTTTGTTACAAAAAAAATGGTTTTCTTTGCAAAAAAAAAAAAATCCTAGCAAAAAATTTCTAGTTTACTAAAGTATTCGGGTTAGGCTCACTTCAGTGGTCTCTTTCACAATTAAATGTAAAGTAAATTTGAGGTCGATTTTAAACCAAATAAAATGGTTATAGTTAACTGATATTAGTACAATTTTGCATCACAACACCAAGTAGGAAAAAACAGTTCAAAGTATGTATCATGAGAACATCTATAAGAGAAAGCATTTCGACAGATGAATTGAAAATTACTTGATAAGATTTTTAGGAACAACAAGATTAACTAATACTTGATAAGACTTTCAAGGACATATACCATTTTTCCATTAAAAAAAAAAAGAACATATACCATTTTGGTTACACTTATTCAATTTGACTGAAAACACTAAGATTGGAAGAAGTTATTCTATATAAATATAACTATTGTCCTCCGTGTATTCTCCATAAGTGCTCAATAAGGTCTTCTTGGAGTTGAGTATGCAATTGTTTATCTTTAATCCTATGATGATTTTCAATGAACTTCATCAATGTTAGGGCACGATCAAGTGAAGGTGATATGCTTGGAATGCCATCAACTTTGTCATATTCTTTTTCAAATTCATGTACTTGTCTTGGTCTGCCTTGACACCCTTCACACTCATCTTCAACAATCATATTATGCATAATTATGCATGCTGTCATTATATATTTTAGAGTATCCTTATCCCAGAATCTTGCTGGTCCTCGGACAATAGCAAATCGCGCTTGCAATACTCTAAATGCACATTCCACATCTTTCCTTGCCCCTTCCTGCTCTTTAGCAAAATGTTTATTTTTATTTCCCTGCGGAGCTGGAATAGTCTTCACCAGCGTTGCCCACGATGGATATATGCCATCAGCAAGATAATATCCCATATTGTATGTTCTATCAATGACCATATAGCTAATAGCAGGTGCACGCCCTTCAGCCAATTCACTAAATACAAAAGAGCGCTTTAACACATTGATATCATTAAGAGACCCAGGCAACCCAAAGAAAGCATGCCATATCCAAGATCATATGAGGCAACAGCTTCTAAAATAATAGTTGGTTCACGAGTGTGGCCAGTAAACATACCATGCCAAGCAGTTGGGCAATTTTTCCATGTCCAATGCATACAATCAATGCTGCCAAGCATCCTTGGAAAACCTCGCTATTTGCCTTTTGCAAGTAATCTTGCAAGGTCCTCAGTATTTGGCGCTCTTAAGTATTTATCGCCAAAAACTTCAACAACTGCTATGACAAATCGTTTAAGACTTTCTATAGTAGTGCTTTCACCTATTTGCACATACTCATCTACATAATCAGCAGGAACACTATAAGCAAGCATTCGAAAAGCAGCTGTTACCTTTTGAAGCGATGACAAGCCGAGACGTTTAGAAGCATTCCTTTTTTTGAACAAAATAAGAATCATGTGCAACCACTGCATCATGAATTTGAAGGAAAAGAGCTTGCTTCATTCTAAACCTCCTTCGAAAAAAACGAGGTCCATATTTTGGAGGATTGGCAAAATAGTCACGATATAGTCTTTCGTGAGCCTCGATTAACTCACGATCAACAATTTTGTGGCCCATCATAGAACCACGATAGCCTTTCCTTTTACCCTTGTCGGCAAAATGTTCTTCTTCTTCTTCTATACAAACAACTAATGATTCTTCATATGCTTCATCACTATCGTCATCATCATATAGGTACATGTCATGTAAATAACGACTTGTTAAAGAACGGCGAGCCATAAAATTATTTTCAATGTAAGAAAGAAAATTGATAGTAATGAAATGGAAAGTATGAGAAAAGATAGCTAAAATTATAGAATTGTTCTTATTTATAAAAATAGAGGTTAACTAGTCATTCTTAACTAACTGTTATAAACTAGCCGTTATTTAAAATTTGTTTCAAATATAGAATATTTAATTATATAATAATTAAATAGGAATTAATTTGAATTTACTTTAAATTTATAATATTTATCTATTGTGTAATAAATTTAAAATTATGTAAAATGGAGAAGCTATTGGAGTTAGAGTAAAAAAATTATGGAGATCTTACTTTTTACTTCCCCATTATGTAGAAATTTTGGGGAAGTTGTTAGAGATGTCCTAAAGGATCTGCCAAGAACTTGACTAATGGTCATTGGGCCACGGGAGGCCCAAGAAGTTAAATCAAACTGAAGTTGGCTCATCTGATCTGGGTGTAGCCGGCACTTGCTCTCGACGACTTTGAAATAGGCGGAGCACGGCCACACAGACATCGTCGATCAAGCTGACAGAGAGGCAATGTCGATGAGCAGCGACACCACATGGGTCGGAAAGAAGCCAATCCGCCGCATCGGAGGAATGTCCGATGCCCTTTCCATCGCTGCAGATCTTGGTTACTCTGTTCCTGCGACTCCTTCTCAGGTTGGCCCCCGATTTCCAACTCTATTATCTACTCTGGGTATGCCGATATAGATTAAATGCTGATGGTTCAGTTACCGGATACTCTCGCTTGCAGAATATAACTCAAATTCAGTACCTAGTTTACGACACATTTAATCACTTTAGAAAACTTGGCCATTTCGGAATTCCTTATCGTCTACAACTTATCACAGATGCTTTTTTAAAAAATTATTCCAGTTATTTGTTTGGTTTTTTTTGGTGATATTGGTTTGCGTTATAAGCATTAAGCCTGACGGAATGTCGTCGGAGGCGATGGCCAAGGGATGCTACTTTACCAAGTTCCTTCTAGGTTACGTATATATGATGAAGGGTTAGAGTATGCAGTGGTTGTTCTCCATGAGCCTATGGATCATTTTCTTATACTGTGGATGCGATTATTTAGCTTTGTATCTGTTGACTGTTTGCCATATTATGTCTCTAGGTTTTGATACAAACCTGGCCGGTTCCAGGTGAACTTAACAAAATGAACTCATTTTATGTACATCTTTTGTAGGAAGAAGTGCAGAACTTTTCTTCTGCTACAGGTGAAAAGGGTGATGACTTAGTTAGAGTCTTAAGAGAACTAACTGCTGTACAGCGAAAGATAGCAGATCTGCAAGTAGAACTTCAAGGTCGAAAGGTGAAGCATTCTTCTTTTGGTCCCTTTTTTGCTGCATTGTACCTTTTGACTGGTGAAACATGTGAAACGAGGATTTATAAAGAAGGGAAATATGAGCTGTTGTGAAAATTTCAATAAGAAAATGCTCAATGCCCATTTAGTTGTGGCAGATTTTTCCATTTTCATTCACCAAATTTCTTCCAATAAAAGATTAGTTGTATAACATATTTCATGGATGCGGAAAGCCTTTTTTTTTTGTTACAGATCTGGAGAGCTCTTTTGATAAAATGGAGCATCATTAGCTCGATGTTTTTCATTTTTTTTATGAATTACCTAAATCTTAGAATGCAAGATTTTCCAGATCCATAAAATATCTCATAGAACCATACTATTTAGAAGGAAATGTTATGAAAATTTTTTCCCCGACTGTATAGCCCCTACATTTACATGAATCTTTGGTGAAAATGTTTTATGTAGTGATTTTTCATGCATAATTGGTGTCTCAATTAGCGCTTGGATCCCCATAATTTAGAATAACCAACCAAGTGTGGACAACTAAATACATACATACTTGAGTTTTGAACTGATGTTTATGTAGTTTTAGCTCTATCCTTTTCTAGAATTTCACGTTTACAATGAAGCTAGTCATTTACACTTTATGTAACATTAGGATGACAAAAATGTTGCACATTTGACACATGTGACTGAGATGGAAAAGAAGTGTGAGACTTTGGGGAGGATCACTACCATATTGAAAGATGTCATTCAGAATAAGGTAAGTGTCTCCTGTTGTAATTATCCATGCTTTTATTTCAGTAGTTAAATTGCTGGTATTCAAGTGCTTATCGCTAGACCCTTTTTCTCAGTCTGGGATATTTATTCATAGATTTTAACATTTCATTTACGTGACTTATTTTCTATAAATCTGCCTTGAATTGGTAAGATATGAGGAATGGTTGGCCAACGTGTCTACTGCTGCTATAGCAAAAAATGAGTCCTTAGCTATGCAGGGGTTCTGTGGAATAGCTTTAATTGTCTTTGCCCACTTGCATCCTAGTTTTCATTTTCCAGAAGGCAGGTCTTAGAACAAAGCATCCTTGCTCAGGGAAGTTTTCATTGTGCCAAGAACATTTGGTTTTTTCAATTAATTTTACCTTCTTCAGAGAACAGATTATGGGTATGCACAGATGCATCTAATAAGTTTCCTTTTGTTCTGAAATATTGATAGGATCGCATTATAGCTCGACTTCAGCAACCATATTCCTTGGATTGCATTCCTGTGGAAGCAGAATATCAGGCATGTTATCTGTGGTTCATATGTTAGACCTTATATTAAGTGGCAGAACTATTTGTGGATGTGATATGATTCCTTTATTTTTAGTACACTAATTGTTTTTACATTATCAAGCTGTGGTGGATAGATTTATTCTTTTGAATTAAGGCCTTATGTTGAGGTTAACACATCAAAACCTAATGCGGTTTGAAGGTCAGATTATGAATCAAACAGAAATAGTGTCACATGTATATTCATTGCAAAAAGCCATATGTTCTCCTTTTGTCCTTCTGTTACCCTTTTGAGACCGATATTTTAGTTTGCTGGAGTAGTCTTCAGATTTACCTTTTGATTTGGTTTCAATATTTCCAACAAATATAAACATTTGGATAGATTCAGCATTCCATAGGTCTACTGTGCCTTAATCTTTCATAGCATTCCTTGCTAATTGCTATCCATGGAGAACCACAACTGAAGCAATGGAACTTACCAATGATTAGTGGCAGTAGCACCGATTCTGCTTTTAGTTAATAGGTCATGGTGAAATGTGAACACATTTTTTGATGCCCAATAATCAAGCTTGTTTCTTGTCTGTATAAACTTTTGCCAGATGCAGAAGAATTCCTGGTGCTCTGGGTGCAGACTAAATTTGTTTTGGTCATAGCACAAAGCTTCTGTCTTTGCTAATGATTAAAAGATTTTTAGTGTGTGTAAATCTGAAGAACCAACAAAAAACATGCACTTAGGAGACAGAAACCTACTATTATGTACCAACATTTGTAGAAGAGGATATACTTGTAGCTTTGCAGCCTTGTAGTACCCATGCTGAATTGAATGGCTTGCAAAACTTGCTCTTTTTTAGTCTTATGGAGTCTGTTTTTACTACCATGAAGTTTCCCATGGCCTATGCTAGCTACTTTTACGCAAAACTTTTTAGTGTTTCGACAGTTGTAATATTTGTTTTTGTTGTAGACTAAGGAAATTTCATTATAATTTCTGTGCTTTGCTTTAACTTTTTCAGAAACAATTTTCTGAACTACTTATGAAGGCTGCCAGTGATTACGGGACTTTAACAGCATCAGTTGCTGATTTCCAGTGGAGCCAAAACTTCAAGGAACCTCCTTCAGTTTGGGGGGTACGTTTAAGGATCCTTGTTTGCTATCTTGTCTCAAATATTGCACATTTGTCATACTGCAGAAGCTGAAAAATGGTCTTTTGAACCCACATGTACAGAACCAAATCCCTCCTTGCTCTAAAAGAACTTTGGCATTGTGGATATCTTGAATTCTACATTATCTTGCATGGTTCCAGAAATTCAATCGCTTCTATGAACATGTTGATCTATGACTTCGATCTAGTTCTGATCCAATTAGCAGGTCGTGTTATAGCTTGAGAAATATTAGCTCTAACTTCCTGCTCATGTGTACTCATAGTCGTGTTTGTTCTGTCTGTCTTGATACACAGGAGATGCTCCGTCCTATTCCTGTTGCTTTGGCCTCATGCACCCGGTTCTTTGAAGCTATGACAGCCATGAGAGAATCATTTGCAACTCTTCAAGACTTGAGGGTTGGTCATTCTACTTCCTCACCAACAACAGATATGGGGGACCCAAACTGTGTCACGCCTCCTCCTTGGCACAATGAACCAAACTTTGATGAGTTGGCTCTAAAAAGTGCCCGCAGGCAAGATACTGAGCAGCAAGAAGCAGAGGATGAAAGTAGTGAGGCAGGCGACTTTCATCAAGTAGATGGTGCAAGCCACCGAAGATTATCTTGGCCCCCATCCGTAAAGAAAGGCGGTGTTTGATGATTGTTCTCTACTCTGACCTTATTGTTTGTAAAGCATTCATTCCGCACATACTGATGGTCTTGCTGTTTTGTAACTTGGTTGTGTAATATTATATCTTGCTTTTGTTTCCCTGAAAGAAGCCAGCGGGCAGCAGCAGCGGAATTCCTGTCTGAATCTTAGAATATTGTGATTTTATGATCTAAAATGAGAAAAAATGATCAGGTTAGATTCTATGATTATAATTCAAATCTGATTCTACGACGATGATGTACAAAAAACTGAAATTATTTCATATGGAATTCTGATTTTGATGACATTGGTTTAAAACGTATTACTTCAACTTTGAAGCCTGGCTTGTTTGTGTGAGACACGGCAAGATGGGATGGTATGGAGTCTATGGACTGCTGTTCCATCATGTGTCTGCGCACTTAAGTATGGCTCGCCGGTCAGGGTTATACTTATGCGTTTCCGAATATGGTTGGACTTATCACTTTATTGGAGAAATGAAAACTGAAAAGTCCCAACTCTTTGAACGAAGCCAAAATCATAAATGAGAAAAGATGTCCAAGGTTTACTTTTTTTTTTGTTTTCCAATTTTTGTAATATACCTTGCGGTATGCCCGTGTTATACCATGTACAATAATCAAGGATTTTTTTTTTATTTACATCAATGTGACATAATTGTACATTTATTTTGACATAAATAATGATTTATTTCTCCTTTCTTGTTTTAAGACAAAATTTAGCAATCATTTTTTCAATCACAACATGATATTAATCAATATTTCTGATTAGATTTTTAATACATATTACCCCAACTAAATGTAGGGTTTCGAGAGTAAAATACGCACATCTGAAATTAACCAAAACCCTTTAGTATTAAAGTGAAACGGAGTAAATTGAGTATTCGAAAATTTTATACATAGTCGGTTGAGATTTTTTACTTAACTGTTAAGTTGAATTACTAAAACTCGGACAGTTGACGTGTTCAAGCTCTTTATGGTATTCACACGAGCCACTCAAATCTCCACGCCTTTACCACGTTTCGGCAAGTGTGTTCCTCTTGAGCCCGCAGTGATAGCTTGCGTTCACCAAAGAAAGGTAAGATGAGAGTACGGCTGGAACTTTTTAGAACCTTTCTGATTTCATCATTAGGGGACAGTAGCTATGAAAATCCTCACTATATAATATATATATAGTGAGGGTTGACTCCCAAGCCTAATAGGTTTCAAAACCTCAATCTTATTAGGCCTAATTTTGGGATTAATAATGACTCAACTACTAGGCCAATAATTAATTTGAAATTATCATGAAACCAAAACCAAACAATTTAGTCTATGCACTCAAATGATCCAATTGGTTCCAAGTGTGCGACGCAATGATCATAAGTCACATGTATGATCATAAACAATGAGTGGTGTCTAGCAACACATCTTTACTACCTAAGTAACAAGATAGTCGATGTTTGACTAAACTTCTATGATCATTATTCATATACATCATTGTCTCTTTGTCCAAGATATCAAGATTGAGCGCGAGACATGAAATGTATCACTCTCGTATAGCCAAATATTTGGTTTCTTGATTCTCTTGTAGATTGACTAAAACTAATCATATTGATATTTCGTATCAATTCATCTGAGTTTGACCATACATTCCCTTAGCCTCATTCAATGAAGGGGTTTGGAGATATCACTTCTGCTGTATAGGAGGGACAAATCCCAGGTTGATTATACAAAACCCTTTACATGATATGTGACATATCCAATGACCATCTTCATGTTTATGTAGTTACGAGCAACAAAAGGAACCTTGATGACTTTAGGTCAAAGGACTGTATGCATGTACGATGATCACTGTGAAAATCACTTATAACACTCATATAATGATTCATGTAGCATTCTTATGGCGGGTTGATCTAGTACCAAATTCTTTAACTTATACAAATATGTAGACTACATATATTAGTGACCACATATGCTAGTCTTAATGTATTATTGCAATCTAGCTACTTCAACAATATTAGACCAAAGACGTTTAAGAATACTATTATTTTAAGGTTATAATTATGTTTAATCATATTATGGAGAAACAAAAAACAAGCACAGTTATTGGAAATAATACCTTAATAAAATATTATGACTTAGTGTGTAAAATACAATTATATCATGATTGGCTCTTGCGCACAACACTAACGCTAAATATTACTAACTTGTAAAATTTCTTGACTCAAAACCAAAATTTCATAGTATGAGATGAGGATATTGCTTTTTAGGAACAAGCTATGTCGAAAGTACCATACTTTAAGTCACCTAGGAAGTTAATGTGGTATTAGAAAATGAATTGTTATTATTGGAGTATTATTTCCTTTTTTTCCCTATGTATCAATAAATTATTTTTTTTGTTGAATATTATTTAGTTTGTTCTCTATATTCATTTTTTTGGGTTTTTGTATAAAAGAAATATTTCCTTTTATATATATTTTGTTTATATTAGGGAAATTAAGATGAAAATAATTATAGTACATATAAAAATGGGCAAAAAATTATATTCAATTTTTTTCAGCTTAAAATAATATGTTAATGATTTTTTTTTTGTGTGAAATCAGTAACGATGAATGACATGATATAGCATGTAGTATACCTATAATTTACAAGGTGCGGTATCTATCTAATGATAACAATATTGAAAACCTTGATTCCATCTTTATATATATATATATATAGTGATTATTTACCCAAACTGCATTGAAACATTCATAGAGGCACCTTTTTTAACTTACATATATCCAGTCGTAGTGCTCAAGATAAACAAGTTTCTCCGCTGAGTGCGATATAGCTTCTGTAACTTGGATGAAACAAGTGGTTCATTTGTTAGACTTTTCAGAGATGGGCAGATAATATAATCTACAGGCTGAATTAGATGAAAGGTACAAATCAGTATTCTAGCTCATTTGAACTTTTCTCTCTGGTTTTAAAACATATCATAAGTTTGGAAACATGAAGTGAAACAATTAAAGAAACAGAGAGATCACACTCCCCACAAGGAATACTCACCACACAATCTCAGTGAAATGAACGTACCAATTGCCAAATAAACTTATTTGTGAGCTTGGAAACATGAAATTGGCCTGGTCTTTGTCTATGTTTTAGCTCTTTTTGGCAGGAGCATTTGCCATCTAATAGTAGCTCCTACTGCTAATTAAGGCTTTGGAGTTGTATTCCTCAATATTTCTAAATTGTATAAAACTCTAACGTTGATCACAAATGTAGTAGCAACCAAATCACCCAACCTAAGTTTCCATTTTCGGCGGATAACCGTTGAAATTTTCAAAATACAATTATATTCCCACACAGTTGTTGAATAACTAACAGAAACACATAACTCATGAAAAAACATATATATAGTCGACCTAGATTTAGGATGTTGACACTTCAATTTTCTGGGTATTAACAAATAAGCTATCTTGACGTGTCGATGGCCTTGAGGATAGTCTCAGTCATAACTCTAACTTCAACGGTTGCTTCCAAATCCTGAGCTTCAGCTGCAACAATGGCTTCCATGGTAAAGCAAACATCACATGAAACTTTTGCCTCGACCACGTCCAGACCCATCTGCTCAAATGCCTCCAATATTGAAACCAACTTGTCTCCACCTTTTTCACATGATATTTTCACATGAAACCCTGCTTCAATCTTCTCTACCTTCACTTCCTGCTTACATATGTAATCAAAAAGAAATACGTGGAATAATTTCTTTTTAAACAAATATATATTATAAAGAAGAACATATATATATGTCCTTGGTGCCCTAGCAAAATGGCTAAAGGTGTGAGACGACATTGGGATATTGGGTGGTCTTGAGTTCAACTCCGGCCTCCCCACTCCCTATGTCATATGCCAATTAATAGCAAAAACATATAAATATGTTATGTACCTTGGGTATATTCATGAGTAGGTTCATCAGTTTCACATATTTTCCTTCGATTTCTTTAAACAATAGCATCAGCTTGCAAATGTAAGCTTCGGCTTCTTCAATACTGGAAATCTTTTCCACCTTCAAAAAAGAAAAAAAAAACACAAAAATAATGTTTGACAACTGTAATATAACTTGAACAACAAACTATATGGATTTATGTACATTGCGCAATTGAGATATCTGTATATATGACACATTTTAATGTGCACGCGTGTGTGTATATATTATCATACGTACATGTCGAGGGCTGGCAAGATTTGAGAGAAGCTGAGGCTTCTTCTTCAATGGTGATCTTCTTCCATGATGAAGCTTAGAAGCAACCATTTTGTTTTTCTAACGTTCAAGGTTCAAATTAAAGCTGCCAAGATATATATAATGTTTAGAGGGATGTTTTACATCTCAATCCTAGATCCTGGCCGGCGCCTTTTATAGAGAGTTACAAAAGGGTCGGTGTTGGGAAATTTACTATTCTTCTCCGGTTGTCTACATGCATTGTTACCATTTGGTGAAGTTCTTTTTTACTTATCTAAATAAGTGAAAAAAATTAAAGTTGAGTTACTATTCATCTCAGGGTGTCTACATGGCCATGTCTCACAAAAGTAAAGTATCAGCTTTTTTTTCCTTCAAGAAATTATTTTTTACTCAGCTAATACTTTAATTGTTTAAAAAAAAACTTTGCTAAAACCCCAAAATGGCCATTAAACATTTAAAAATATGGCTATTAGCCATCAAACGTTTTTCGCACCCATCCACCCATTGAGATCTGAAAATTTACCAATTAAGCTATTAGATGCTTTAATTGCAAAATTTTGAAACTTATGGACCAAAGGGTAGTTTCCCAAAGTCAAACACTAAAAAAAGGAGAATTCAAGATTAATAAATTATTGTTCTTCAATGTTGGTAATTACTCAAAAAGATATATGTCTTAGTTTTGCAGTTTGTTACTACTTATTTTGTGTGTTTATAGATTTGGAAAAGTTATATGAGGCCCCCAAAATCTACATATAAGAGACGTGAGATTTATGATTTGTATATATGATATTAAGTTTTAGTAGTACTTTAGCAGTTTGCGCTTATCTTTTTCCTAAAATGTATCCTATGTGGCGTAGCTGGACATTCATGGATCACTTTTGGGCTTGGGTGGTAAGTCACAAGTTAAAATTTGCTCCACAATGATCAAAAGTTTTCAATCAAGTATCCAATAACCTAATGCACACTATTCTAAATTAAGTTAGATGGGCATAATATGGCATCAAAACAAAATTCAATGGGTTGATGGCCATATTAATGAACGTTGATTGCCATTCTGGGATTTAAACCTTTAAAAATTACTTGAATCTTGATAAACTGGGGTTAAACAGTTACCCCTTGAGCTTTTGATGATATTATAGTTACACCCCTCAGGTTTGAAAATATGTATTTTTTTCTTATTTCTTTTTTTACACTGACTTCTGAAATCTTAATTTAAATTATTCGAAACCATCTTCCTGTAATTAAAGTCAGTATAGTATTTTTTACAATTATTTGAATTTTTGTTAAAAAAATACTATTTTACGTTTGGAGAGAGAAAAAATTGATAATTTTAAGCATCTACTAACTATAAAAAAAAAAAAAAGACTAAGATTATGGCAAATATATATATATTATATAATTTAAATTAAGATTTTAGAAATTTTCTCCAGACAATATAAAAAGAAGAAGAGAAGGAAAATGTATCTTTTCAAACCTTAGGATAGTAACTGTAATGTCGAATAAAATTGAGGATAACTATAAATGAGCCTTTCTATTGGGTTTAAAAGCCTAAAGATTCTGAACAAGGTTGGTGTTTCGTAGAGGGTGGGCAAAGGCAGGAGAAGAGCCAAGATGGTAATGGCTAAATGAAGTGATGGAGAAGAGCGGATGATGTGCTTGTCTCTTGTGGGCATGGGAATGGATGTGGGAATTGCAGTGAGTCAGTACAGTAGTGGTCAGAGGGGGCTCATCAATAAGTTCAGTACCCTTCACGGGTCACTCTTTTTATTTTCATGCTTTCTATTTGTCTCTTCAGCCTCTATGTATCTGCCCTTGCTTGGGGTTCACGTGCTCCCTTCTAATTAACTTTATCTCTCTCTCTCTCTCTCTCTCTCTTCTTTAGCGAGTTATATACATACATACATATATATATACATACATATATACAGAGATTAAGAATACAATTTACAATGAAAGAGAGAATACATTGCCTTTTAACTTGTTTTAAAGATATAATAGAAATATCATCGATACAAGTTGGTCTAAGTTAAAGAGGTTCAATCAACCTAAATAAGATTTTTTTGCACTCAAGAGCATCAATAAAAGTATATAAGGGAAATATGTACTATTATATTAATTAAGGAGAAGAGGCATGTTAGTTTTTTTAAGATCTTAAGGCAATTGAATCAACTGTTCATGGCATGATGTATGAAGTTAGGAGGTTGAGATCAAATTCAAGACTTCTCCAATTTTCTCTTACACCTTTAGTCATTTTGTCAAGGCACCGAGGACTTAAATAAGATATTGTCAAAAGAAGTTGCTTGGGAGAGGTCCTAAAAAATATTGAAAGAGCAATAGTCGATTAACATGAGACTGATTCATTCCCTTCAACCTAGGCAAGGCAAACAAGTCCAGGCTGATAAGTCCTTGGACTATCTAATTATGATATGACTAGTCCAAGAAAATATATACTCATCCTTGGAAAGAAGCAAACAATAAAGTCAAAAAGTTCCATGTACCGTTGGATTTTAGCACTTGTATGTTTCCTTGAATGACTCTCTTTATAGCTAGCATTTCCCCCCTTGTGTTTGCTTGTGCCACCCATCTAACTTGTGTTTTCTCTTTTTGATCCTTTTTGGAGGCATTATAGGGAACACTTTCCCTCTCATTATTATATTCTCTTGCTTCAACTGTCTAAGCCCATGTTTTGGATCTGTCTGTTTGTTATTGACATCTCCCTCTCAGTTTTGGGAGATTGGCCCAACTTTCTATATTTCAAATTCTGTCTAGATGCCAATCGAAGCCAGTTATGAACAAATATTCAGGAATCTCATGCAAAGAGCTGATGAACTGCTGCAATCCGTATATATATATATATATACACACAGAAAATGCCTAGGCCGGATTGCCAAAACTAGGGCTCAGCTTATTTATGAACTACGTATTTGCTATTATTCTTTCTTTTTTGTTAATGATTAAGCTTAAAAGCTGAACTGAAATGCTGGTGATCGGTCTTCTGATTCATGGAAGTCTACTAGGTTGCTGCAAAATGATCAAAGAGTAAAGCAACCAATAGGGCCAGCTTTATGATTTCACTATGTTTTTTTTTTTCCACAGCACAAGAGGGAAGATGGACAAAACCATTAGTGGAATTCTTTTCAGAAATCCATATATGATAAAACATGACATATGTAGTTGACGGTTTGACCTAATGGTCAATTAGTGCACTAGGCCTATGTTACTCTAACACTACAAGGGAGTTGCAAAATCATGATTGCAAATCCAGTCGTGTTTCAGTTGTTATAGGCTAGAAGCGACCATGGAAAGCAGTCGCAATTAGACCGCAATTGATAGGGATGGTAACGGGGTAGATTGGGTGCAGATATCCTTACAAGTCATTTGTGTTCGTGATTTTTTTTAATACCTGTGACTATCTAATAAATAGAAATTTTAATTACACTCGTAGGTTTCATAGATAGTTAGGGGGATTTACCCGTAATGGATTCCTTTACCTACCACTCATCCGTACCCGCCAGATGGGTGTGATTTGCTACCCATGCCTGCCTCATTACAGGTATTTTTATCAGTTTATTCGCCCGTCATGGACATATATTCGAGGATTACAGATTTTATCCATTTGCCATCCCTAAGGACTGAATCTTGACTGCAAAAAAATGACTGAAACACTCAATCAAGAATCAGTCGAGAAGAATGTGGGCCGCCCTAAATCATGTGACTTACTTTTTCAACCACTATATTAACAATTGTCATGGCCAGTCTCTGTATTAGAACTTCTATCTTTTAAACAAAATACATTATTATTTAATATAATTTTTATTTAGTTAATATTATTTAATTTAATTGGTTATTTATTTGATTTGTTATTGAATTGGTAGTTACATTAAATTGGTATGAATATTAACTTATTTTAATTATTAATAATAAAATAATTAAATAATGAAAATAAAATTTAAATAAAATACATTTAGACCAATATAAAAGTCAATATATTGCTATATTGTTATATAAAATAATACTAAAGAAAACGGGTGTAATCCAAAGTGAGATATTAAGATGCAGGTTCCTGAGTCTGCTGCTCAGTGGCCTTAATGTCACATCCACTTGGGGTAGGCTGAGTCTCGGGTACCTGGCTCCTATGATGAGCCTGCTGAGACATCGAGGGTAACTCTGGGACATAAGACTGCTGCATCTCACCATTCTCGTGTGTTGTGCGCCATCTTGATGACAACCTACTCGATCCTAGTGGAGGCTTCATGTCACAGTGCTCATGTGTCATGCATAATCCAGGTGATAGCCTAGTTGATCTTGATGGATACTCCATCCTGCCATGCACATGAGTCATGTATGATCTTGATGTTGGCCCCCTCCCGCTGGAGGCTAAAAAAATGTCAGCTGTGGAGTGTACTAGTGTATCGACATAAAGGGATAGGATCCAGATGGCGCGGGATGGAATCTTGACATCCTTGCGTCCGGCCTAGTGGGCATGGGATGGAATCCCACCATCTTTGAATTGGTTTAGAGGGCAAAGGATGGGATCCTGTTCCTCCTAACCCTTTAGCTACTAAGCTAAAATCAATACCTTGTGGTAGGTGCCCTGAGACTGCATCTGGCTAAAGGTCGCTATCAATAAAGCCATGAGCATGGAGCCTACTCGAGACTGCAGTATCATTTGTATCCTTGCATCCATCTGAGACTGCACTATTTGCATCCTCTTCTCTATCCTCTATTCCATCTTCTCATGAACGACACGTAACTCAGCTCTAAGTATGGTGTTCTCCTTACATGGTTGCTTATTCTAGTCTACTGCAGAGCCCTAAATAGGAAAGGAAGATAAAGAATTAATAAATAAAAATCATAAAAGGCATTTTATTAGTTTAAATGATTACATCTGAACGTGCATGATAGTATTGCTTAGGGAAAGCCATCATCTACGAGACTCTCGTTCATACTCTTTTGTGTGGACCACTGATCACTTGACTCCAGCACTATTCATAAAACTCCGAATACTTAGACGGATCATCCCTATACTTTAGTTTAAGCTCCAACTCATATCTATCCTAATATTAATAGCATGCTACTTAATAGTAAGAGATTGTATAAATATAATATTAATAACATGTTCATTAAATATATATAAAACTTGCCACTGCATCTATCTGTTCCCATGATAAGCTTTCCTCCAAGTTTCCTAACCTTTTCCTCATCGACATAAGCCTAATGAAATCACCAAACGCTGGGACTTTGTCATCCTCCACTTGTTGTTCAAAAAAGCAACAACAACTACAACTAAAACATAAAATTTAAAATTAAATAAAAACCTTATTGTTTCAAAGATTAGTTATCTTACCATCCTATACCAAGCCTTTTGCTTCATCAATGAACCCAAAGAACGTTGAGGCCCAATTGAACCTGTAGGCATATTCTTGATGAGCTACAAAATATTCAAAATTTGTGATTAGGGTATGCAAACAATGAAGGGTAATTATAAATTAAGAAAAATATTGCCATTAGGAAAACATTTTGTACCCTATTGTTCTTCATGACCATGCTCTTGTGATTCCATTTATTTGATGCCCAATGGTGGCATAAAGCCTCCCAGTGCTCAGGCAAAATATTAGTAAGATGGAAGGGAATAAGACATTTATAGTCCGTGGTGGGGTAGAAGTCCTCAACTAGGTAATTCCCAATCATGTCAGTTTTTACATTATTTAGTCTGTTCTTGTAACTTCTATGCATCACATTGAAAAACTGCTTTACTATGGCATTGTGATTTGCTAGATCCTAATGAAAATTTTGTTGAAACCAGCAATATTCACCAAATGACTAAACACCTAAGATTTTTTCTATTTAACTTTAATCTACCATTGATTAACCCTAAACTACTATATATAAAACTTATTCGACCATTAATGAACCCTAAACTAGCATAAATTAACCTAATCTACCACTAATATACAACTAAACATACTACTAATTAATTAAGGAATTAAAGAAAAGAATATTTTACCTGCAATTGTGATAAATATTCATGACCCCAAAGTCGTTGAACCGTTTGCTAGTAAGGTGCTTCACCCTTAAAAAGCGCCCTAGAAATGAATTTGCATTTCTTCCATAATCACTCGTCGTGAAGAAAACTACGATTCAAATTGAGCAACAACTACTATTAATGTTTCAAATGGTTATTAATATTTAAAATATATTAAAAATCAATATAAAGAATATTTACAAAGCAGACTCTATCAACCTCCGATGATCCACCTCATGCATCGATGGTGGGTCCTAGTTCATCATGTGGTTTCTCTCAGTTGCACATGCGTCCTCAGTCCTAATACAATGGTGGGCGGGCTGCTGGTTCTCTAAAGTAAACTTAGAGACAACAGAGGAAGAAGCACATAGGGCACTCAGAAAGTTTAACTCTGGCTTAAACTGTATGCTGGGAGGAGTAGAATGCTACTGCTGACCACCACACTATACACAAACTCTGCCTCTTTGTGAACTAAGTTGAGAGGCTAAAAGTGAGGTGTGCCATTTATGGTGGCCCGAGCCACCACAATTGCCAAGGAATGACCAACCTCAAGCCTGGTCACTATGATCCATAGCCTAAAATGTATGAAAGAACTTTATTTTTCACTAAAATATAAATATAAAAATTAACAACTAATCATAATATTTAACACTTAACAATTTTGAAATTTAACATTAATTAAATAATTTAACACTAATTTAACATTAACAATTTAACATAATTTAATAATTTAACACTAACACTAATTTTACATAATTTAACACAATTTAATAATTTAACACTAACAATTTAACACAATTTAACCAAAAAATTCAACACTAACAATTTAATAATTTAACACTATTTTCTTTTTGCACAGTAACCAAAATGAAATCCATAAACAAAATCCACTGAAATCCACTCAAACATAAACCTAAACAATAAGGCAAGAAAATGGAGATGCTGGACATGAAAGACTTGAACAAAACATACAATGAGACAAGAAAATAGAGCTACTGGCTGGACAAGAATAAACACATCGAATTATGAGAGAAGATGGAACGAAGGACAACTTCTTTGCCCCTTTCAGCCACCAAACTTGGTTCTGAGAGAAAGCCTTCATTGCTTGAAAGAGAGAAATGTGTGTGGGTGAGAGAAAGATAAGTTTGAAATGGGCGATACAACCGGGTAAATGAGCTAAGGTGTAAAAAAATGACTGGACCCTAATTGACACAGTTAGTCACTAGGTTTAAGAAGATCAAAATACCCTCATTTTGCTACTGCGCTTTAGTTGGTAAAACGGATGGAAAAGTCAGCCTTGGTTGTAATGACTGACGAGCTCAGTCAAGAAGGAAAGGGCAAAAAGGGATTGATGTGCTTAGCCAGCTAAGCCATGAAGCCAATCACATCAGTTGAATGCAGTCGCTCCATACATGAGTGTAGTCAAAATTCAGTTGCTATGTTCATCCTTTTTCTAGTTTTTACTATATATTTTCATAGATACAAACATATAAATATATATAGTACAAATATAAATATTAATATATATGTCTTTATAAACACACACGCACACACAAATATAATTATATATATGGTACAATCATAAATATATATAAGTTCATGAATTTTTCTCCATATACATAATTTAAAAAAATTAAAATTAATAAAGAAATTATATCACAGACAGGGAAGTTATTACTATAGATAGAATAATATAGTTACCCTCATTATTCTCGAAAATATCACTAATTATGTTATGTAGCTGTAACATTTATGCAAATTAAAAGTTATAACAGACATTATGATAATGAGGGTTATGGTTAAGGATATGGTAACTAATTAAGGTTTAGGAGATTATATATGGGGCTAATTAAAGCATAATTAAAGATATCTTTAGGTTTATTAAAGTACTTTTAGAGTTAAGGATTATATAGGGTTTAAGGTATCAATCGAATTAAGGCTAATTATTTTGGATCAATTAAGGTTAGAGTTTTACATTTCTAATTGGTTTGGGGCTTTAGAGATCTATGGCTATTAAATTTTAGGATTTAATTAGGGTATTGAATTATTTAAAGGGAACATAAAATCTAAATCTAAAACCCTAAACTTTACATCCAATGCACAAAAAACCCCAAATCTTAAACTTATATCCATACCTTAAACCACACACACACACACACACACACACACACACACACACACATATAATTCCATATTCCTAAACCCTAATTAATTCCAAACCATAAGAGCAATTCCCAAACCCTAAATTAAACATATACCAAAACCCTAATTCCCTAAACCATAAACCATAAACCTAATTTACAATTAACCCTAAATTGCCTTAAACCCTAAAAACAAATCCAAACCTTAAATTTCAATACCTTGATACTTAATTCAATACCCCCAAACCTTTAAAAACCCTAAATCCTAATTCTATATCTCCAAACCCTACAAAAATTCCCAATCCCTAAACCATTAAAAAGCTCAAAATTAACCGTAATATTGAATTAATTCAATAAACCCAAATTTCAAAACATTGAACATTCCAACTCAACAAATCATTAAAAAGCTCCAAATTAATTCCATATCCATAAACACTAATTTCAAACCCTAAACCCTAAATAAAAATCCCAAACCTTAAATCTATATCCAATACCCTTAACCCCTTAAAGACCATAAATCTTAATTTTATATCCCTAAACCCTAAAAAATATCCCAACCGTAAACCTTAAAAAGATCCTAATACATATACCTTAAACTTTAAAAAAAAACTCAAAATCCTAAAAACCCCTAAACCCTTAAATCAACTTAGTCACTGAAAGGGCAACTACAGTCAAATTAGGCACAAAACAATTGACTGAACGGTGACTATAGTCAATTCTGGAAAAATTTATTGACTAAAAGGCGATTGTAAAGTGCGTCATTGAAACTTTCAGTCGTGGCAAAAAAAACACCTTTTTGGTTCTAATTGATTAGTGATTACCATGAGCGATTAAGCTTCAGTCGCCCTTCTTAGTCATGATTTTGCATCTCTCTTGCAGTGTGATCCGATAGCCAGGGTTCAAGCCTCCTTGGAGGCAAAAAACTAACTTTTATTAGGTTACCTCTCATTTTTTTTCTTTAAAATCTTGTAATCCTTTATGTTGTATTCTGAGTACAAGAAAAAAAAAGACACATAAATGATATCCAAGAAGATTTGTTACAAACTAGAACTATTTTTGTCATTAAGGTCAATCTTATATAAGTGGGATAGTATGACAAACTAGGCCAAAATCCATTTTACTCTCTCAAACTTTTCCAACTCCTTCACAGAGGACCCTAAATTATGGCTCGATGCAACTCGGTCCTTGGAATTTTAAATGTGTGGCACTTAAATCCCTCGACTCATGAAATTACTTATGTCTAATTACGTGTTGTTGACATTTGTCAAAAGAGTGATGGATATGCTTACAAAAGTGTAAAATATCATTGAGAAAGCCATAAGGCAATGTTAATGGTATGAAACAAAGGGGAATCCTTTGTCGTGAATTAAGAGAAAAATGAGAGAAAGGAATCTATGAAATGCTAGCAGAAGCTTTTGAAGGTGATTGATCAACCATAGCAGATTCATCAAGATACGCCATACCAGAAAAGGCATTGCCGTGTATATGCTGTAAGGGTGAATAGGTAGAATAAAATTTTCAATTATTGTTTAGTGGGTTAGAATTACAGAAAGTTAGGTATTTGTATATTAAGGAGGAAAGATACATAATAAAGGTGCTTTGTTGGTTGTCTGCATGTGAGAGTGTTTTATAATTTTGTCTTGTAAATCAAGAAAAGGAAATTTGTTTAGGGTTTCAAAATTGGGGGCACTATGCATATAGGGAAGATGGTAAAAATATGGGTGTTGTGTTAAAATTGGGGTTTCTACATTGCGGTCATAGTATTTTATGACAATGTCCTTGTAATTCATATAGGAACTTGTGATAATCTTATTGACAAAGTATGTTTGTGTTGTGTTAGTATTATGCAAATGAGTAAGGAAGTTACATTTGAGTTGCACTATGATGAGGCACTTTTAAAAGACCTATTTGTGTAGTATATAGATTATTATGTGGACACAATAATAATAGACAGAGACTTGGTATATTGTTGGTCTTTTACAAATGGTTTGAAAAAGTATGGCTTTAATGATTGTGACATTAAGGCAATTTACTTTAAAGAGTAACGTTTATCACTTAATAATAGGTTAAGGATGGTAAGTGATGATTCTAGTTTATTGGCAATGTATTCCTGTGGCATGCGTAGGGGTAAGTTTCACTTATATATTGAATACATAGAGGAGTAGTTGATGAGCAACAATAAGTGGGTTACTAAAGGAAGTATAGTGGCACCGAAGAATGAACTAGAGACATGCAGGTTGGCAAAGGAGGCTAGTGGGGGCTTAAATAATGTTAGTAAAGATGGGGATGAGGTGAGTGTTGAAGAAATAAAGACAGTGAAAAAAATGTGAAGGAGGGTGAAGATTTAAATGATGAGTGTAAGATTGAATTAGATAGTATTGATGAAACTTTGGGGTCGAACCCTAATAAAGAAACAAAGGTGGGGATTCAAAGTGTGGAAAATTAATTCAAGGCTAGAAATATCAAAACTAGTCTAGCTGCTGCTTGTAGGTGTGAATTTGGGAACAAAGGGAATAAATAGAGATAATGGAGTTATAAGTCAAAATAGTAATGAGGATAGTGATGTAAATGGGCTGGATAACACATATGCTAGAAGCTTAGACTTGAAGAATGAAGAAGATGGTAGTATGGTGCTGAGAACAAGACTGGTTAAGTTTCCTAAGTTTGATGAAAATGAAAAGGATGTGAAGTTCTTTATAAGCCAATCATTTATAGATAACTTGTAATTTAAGAGTGCATTGAAGAAATATGTATTAAATGAAAGAAGTGATTGCAAGTTTGCAAAGAACGAATCTTCTCATGTGAGCATTAAAGGTAGGGATGAGAACTGTGTGTGGATGGCTTTGGCTTCTATAGAGGAAGAAATATTTCATGGTGAAGACTATTGTCCCCACTTATACATGTTTAAAGGTTTTTAAGATATTTGGGATTAATGCACCATGGATAGTAGAGAGGTTTGAGAATATGATATATTCTCTCCCTGGAATCAAGCTAAGCTTAATTAACAAAGTAGTCAAATCTCAGGTGCAACTTGAATTGTCAAAAGAGATCAATGTAAAAAAGCAAAAGCTAAAGTGATGATGAAACTAGAGAAAGATGTTAGTCATAAATACAAGAGGTTGCATGACTATGCTAAAGCTTTGTTGGCATCAAGTCTTAGGAGCAGTGTGGATATTGAGGTTTAGCATAGAGGTTTTAGGTGTCATCCCTATTTTAAGAGGATGTATGTGTGCTTTGCTGCCTTGAGACAAGGGTTTCTGAAAGGATGTAAAAGGTTCTCTGGGCTTGATGAATGCTTTTTTAAAGAGGTTGTTAAGGGGCAGTTATTAACAACAGTTGGGAAGGATGCAAACAACCAACTATACTTAGTGGCATAGGCCGTTATAGGAGTAGAATCAACTACATCTTAGATATGATTCCTAAAGCACCTTGCAGTAGATATTCAGGCTAAAAATGGCATGTGATGGTGCTTTATATCCGACGAGTTATTATATTAATTATTTTAGCTAACTTTTAATGAGTGATTGCTGCTAAATGTTTTTTATGTACATTGTGTAGGGTTTGCTAAATGTAGTTGGTAAATTGTTCTTATGGGCTGAACACAGATTCTGTGCAATATAAATCTACTTAAATTGGTTCTTAAATTTTAGATGAGGACATTTTAAAATTTCTTTTATGCTAAACTAAGGCATGTAATGAGGTTCAATTAGAGAAAAGATTAGATGACCTTGAGAGGTTAAAGGAAAGAGCTAAAGAATCTTTGATGAAGGTTGATAAAATGAGTTGGTGTATGGCCTATTTTAGCACAGTGAGCTAATGTGATTCAATAGATAATAATAACATAAAGGCATTTGATTTTTTTTTTGAATGTTGCAAGGAGTAAGCCTATAATCCTTATGTTGGAAGAGATTAGAAAATATGCAATAAAAAGGATAGTGCATAGGAAGAGGTTTGTTTCTAAGTGAAAATGTGACTATAGGAAAAACATAAGGTACATATTAACATAGAACATATAGAGAAATATAAATGATAACTAAATGGAATGTTGATGATGGGTATCAGGTAAGTTTTGGCTAAACTTAACATACAATGAAATTGAGGGGGAAAAGTTGTAGCTGTAATGGCTAGAATCTCTTGGGAATACTATACCTTCATGCAATAGTTACAATCATGTCAAGGGTAGAGGACCCTAAGAACTATCTTAGCAATTAGTACAATAAAGTAATGTTTAAGAAGGCAGATCAATACTCTATTAACCCAATTTTTAGTGATAAATATTAGAAAGATAGTGGGTTTGGAGAGTTGTTGCCTTCTCTAGAGAAGTCAACGTTAGGAAGGCCTTAGAAATCTAGGAAAAAGGCAAGAAATAAACCCAAGAAAGGAAAGTGTAAGCTGTCATGACATGGAAGAGTTCTATATTGTGGTTTGTGTCATGTAGATGATCATAACCAAACAATATGCAAACTAAAATAGGTAAGTACATATTTCTTAGAAATTTTCACTGAAATTGTCTATAAAAGATGTATGGTTTGGAAGAAGTATGCACTAGCAACATTGTTGTCATTTTGTAATTGTAGGCCATCCTCATACAAGATTTTATGAACACCAACCAGGTTGAAGTGGGTTCAAGCATTCTAATACCATATTACCTAAATCATGCATAGGGATAAGAACTAACAAATTGCCACTTTGTTGTAGCATATTCCTTCCTAACAAGAACCAGACTTTTTTGCTCGTATGCCACAAAGAGCTCCAAAAAAGCATGGTACAAATAGGCAAAGCTAGTCAGCAGTGTAGGAATTTCACTTTCTAAATCCATGAAGAAAAATGATAAATTGTAGGGCATAAACCCAACTCAGTAAAGCTAGTGATTTAGGTCTAATGGACAATTTTTTTTTATAAAGACATATTTGTGTTTCTTTTTGAAGTGTATGTCTTTATGGCTTCTGATGTAGTTAGCCAAAACATAATTTTTGCACTTTTGGTATTTGAGAAATGCACTATTTGATGCAGTTCAAATGATTATGGACATTGTAAATCACATGCTTCAATGTCACTCAATTTTTACCCAATTGTATCCTCATCTTAAACTTGTTTATTATTTATGCATTCAATTGTCCAACATTGGAAGTATAACATTGTACAAAGAAAGCATTCCTTCATTATAAAAGGATAAAAACATTCTTGATTTATAGGAAATTTCAGTGTGTGGACAAAAGTGGCTAGTTCAAACCCTTGCCAACATAACCTTACAACTCCACACATACTCTATCACATTCACTTACACATGTAACATAGGCCAAACCCAAGCCAACAACTACAACTTATAATAGCTTATGAATTGCTCTCAATTGACCCCTGAATTTGTCAAGCCTCATTTCAAAAGAACCACTATCATATGTGACACCTATTGGTGGCTTCCATTTGAGTTCTTCATCGCCCTCAATTTTACTTTTATCTTACAAACTTCAGCTTCCATTGCTTTCTCACATGCTAACAATTTATGATAATCTCTCATTCTTGTTTTGGAAATAGGGTGTTAAGTCACTCAAAATAGCATCAAGGCTTGGTCTGTACCCAAAATCAGAGCATACTAATAAATTAAGTCCATAACTCTCATGTAAGTCATACATTTGTTTGAAAAATGAATACCTCATAGTTTCTACACCTGTAGAATCTTTTACCATGGTTTTCATTATTGTGTTTCACTTCAAAGATTCACATCCAAACTCCACATGTACAAATAGAGATATCTTCCTCAACGACCTTGCATCCTGCAATAATGCTGGAAGATGAAATTGAATCCACGGTTTGCACTGCGTTTGATTTTCAACCTTTTACTGGACAATCAAAGATTTGAGGATTTCACTTTTCTCTTCTATGAATTAGTTTCTGATTTTAGGATTGGAGTTTTTGACTTAAGAGTTTGAGGTTCAATCTCACCATCCAACTTTCACTTGCTCCAATTGATATTTAATGGCTCAATCAGATTGTCGTTACTCACTTGACTAACCTAATGTCCATACAACCTAAATGGTCAAATTTCCTAAAAAGGTTCAAGGAATGAGTCACATGATGCTAAATTCAGGGACCAAAAAGCCTCAGTTACTATAATCTAAAAGAGTAAAATAGATTTTGGTCAATAAACTATACTATTATGAGAATTTATTCTTAAAAAATATCATCAAATACTAAGTAATACTTGAGTTAGAAAATGGTTTTGTAAATACTAATCAAATATATAACACATTTTGCACATACTCCTTCCGTTCCATATGCAAGTCATTTTTCAACTTTCTTTTGAAAATACTTCATCCGTCTCAATTTAGATGAAATGTATTCTTTTTTGGAATGTCCTAAAAAGGTTGAAACGTTTCGTTTCTAAACAATCAATTTCCTCTCTTACCCTCATTTAAACTCTCATTACATAAAACCTAATAAAAAATATTTTTTTTAATCTTTACTCAATCTCTCACCACACAAAACAAAAAAAAAATCTTTTTTTAATCATTATTTAAACTCTCATTACACAAAATCCAAAAAAAAATTAATTTTAGTTCCATCGGTAAAATTGAAAAAAATAACATAAATTACATATACCTTAATCTCTGTACCCAAAGAAATGTTTTAACTAAAATGGGACAAAGGGAGTATTATATATAAATGTGCCATTTGAGCATATTAAGCATGTCCTTTATAGCTACCTTCATTAAATGGTATAATTATAACAAAAAGTATTCATAGATTTTACATAGTTGAAGAGATATATTTTGAAGAAAAAGCATATTTACAAAAAAATTGACACATGTTGGGACACAAAAGAAATTTAAAGTGTGAAGATTACTAGGATCAAAGGCACAAAAAGGGTTTGGCTTTTGGTGTCTCGTGATGCAACGAGAAACGAAAATTAACCAAGCAACACCCTCAATCAATAAAAAAAATTAAGAATCCACTATTAGAGAAAGCCAAAGGCTATAAAATACTTCAATATTATTAATAGATTGTCTCTTAATAATGAAAAAAGTCTTATTTATAAGGTTACAAAAAAACCTTAAGCCAATATAATTAAGGAAACCAAAAATAAAAAGGGAAAAAAATAGACAAAAACTTTAAAGGCCTAGATACTCCTCAAAATGATAAATTTTTTAACCTTAAAATAATTTTCAAAGATAGAAAAGCTCATATAAAACTATAGAGCACAAAATTCCCTTCAAAACGACATATTATAATAGTAACTTTGACAACCATAGCAAAAGTTATAACCCTCGAAAGCTAGGGTTTGCGTGAGGGCAATTTTTTGGATTTGTTCTTCAGTTTCACTCGATCAACCCACTTTATGAACTCACCCACTTGATGCTCCACGTCAGTCCTATCTAGTTGAGAAAAACTCAACCTCGAATATCTAGAAGGCCTAGATACAAAGGTTCATTGAAAGAGTAGTGAAAATAGCCACCGCATGAAATGTCTTGGAAATTATCATACTGTCTAGTAGATCAATCACATGGACATTGTTGTTAATCTTCTTCAAAACCTTATATGGGTCATATTTACGTGGTTGTAGCTTGCCATAAGTACCAACTGAGAACCTTTCCTTTTTTAAAAATACCATCACTTCATCACCCAGTTCACAAATCTGCTCACGACGATGGTCATCAGCAGTTTGTTTATACCACCAATTTGCTTGCTCCAACTTCTATTTAGCTTTGGCCTGAATATTTTGCCATTGCTCTACCATTTTTTTGCAGCCCTATTCACTCCAATTCCAGCCCCTACGAGATCAAGAGTATGCTGATGAAGTTTGGTGTAAACCATTGAAAAAACGGGACTTTCCTATGACACTATGAATAGCACTGTTGTAGGCAAACTCTACTTGAGCTAATGCAAGATCCCACTACTTTGGCCTATTTCCACAACTATTGCGTATCAAGTTTCCCAGTGTTTGATTCACAACCTCTGTTTGTCTGGGGATGGGCGGTGGTGCTATAATTAAAAAAAGAATCAAACACCCTTCATAAAGTCATCCAGAAATGCCCTAAAAACTTACTGTCTTGATCTGATTAATTCTTTTGGACACTCCATGCAAGTAAACAACTTCCTTGAAAAATAATTTTGTAATCTAGTTGGCAATTGACGTCTTCTTGCAAGCAATAAAATGTGCCATCTTGGAAAACCTGTCCACCACAACAAACATATAATTTGCCTCTCTTTGGGTTCAAGGTAATCCAAGAATAAAATCCATGGATAAATCCTCCTAAACATTATTAGGAATAGGTAAAAACATATACAAACCCACATTTTGAGACTGTCCCTTTGCAGTTTGCACACATAATGCCTTTGTAAAAATTTAGAAACATCCCTTCGCATATGTGACTAAAAATAACACTCCTCTACTGTTGCAAAAGTCTTATCTCTGGCCATATGACCAGCTAGACCTTTACCATGTAAATCCCAAATTATCTTTTCTCTTAATGAAGTCATGGGAATATAGAGTTGATTACCTCGTAAGAGAAAACCATCAAAACCATCATGAATGTAGAAGTCATCTATAACTTATTGTTTATTGCACTTTTCCTAGATGCTATAAAATTCCTCATCGGTAGCATACACCTCCTTTAACTCATCAAAGCCAATAATCTACTTTATTAAAGTTACTAATAAATTTGCATGCCAATTCATCTGTAACCTTGTTCTGAACTTTGGCCTTGTGCTTAAGCTTGAAAGGGAATTTCTGCAAAAATTGGGATCACATTGCGTGCATATCCTTACTAATCCTCTTTTGACTACTTAGGTACTTCAAAGCATCATGGTTAGAATAAATAATGAACTCACGATCAATCAAATAATGTTCTCATACCTTCAAAGCATGCACAATAGAATAAAAACTCCTTATCATAAGTGGCTTATTTTCACCTCGCATCAGAAAGCTTCTCGCTGTTGAAAGCAACTGGCCTACGCCATTGAGAAATGATAGCACTAGTCCTCATATCATTAGCATCACACTCCACCTTAAAAGGAGCCTTAAAATTTAGCAAGGCAATAATTGGCGTAGAACACGGCTTCTTCTTCAACAAGTCAAAACTCACCTCTATCTCTTCACCTAAGTGAAATTTCTCTTTCTTTGGACACTTTATAATAGGGGCAGCAATGCTACTAAAATTTTGAATAAACTGCCTATAGAAAATGGCCCATGGAAACTCTGAAATTCAGAAACTGTCTTTGCTGTAAGCTACTATTTGCCCGAACCTTGGCTTCACCCACTTGAATCCCATCTTTGTTGACTACATAGCCCAAGAATAATATCTTGCTAGTCATAAAGTTACACTTCTTCACGTTCATATACAGATTATTCTCCTACAATACTATAAGTACTTGGCATAAGTGTGATACATGTTCTTCTTCCAAATGACTATAAATTAGGATATTATTAAAATATACAACAATGAAACTCCCAATAAATGTTTTCAATATCTAGTTCATCACCCTCATAAATATGCTCGTTGCATTGGTGAGTCTGAATGACATAACTAGCCACTCATATAACCCATCCTCGATTTTGAACACCATTTTCCACTTTTCTCCAGGTCAAATTCTGATCTAATGATATCCGCTCCTAAGATCAATTTTGGAAAACACCACCAACCCATGTAACTAGTCCAGCATGTCATCCAATCAGGGTATAGGAAATCTCTAGCCAATAATAATCTTATTGATGGCCCCACTGTTAATACACATCCTCCAACTCTTAGCTGACTTAGGTGTCAACAAAATTGGCATTGCACACGGACTCATGCTCTCTGAGATATATCCCTTTTGCAGCAACTCCTCCACTTTCTCCCGCAGAATCTTGCATTCTTTTGGGCCAATCCTATAATAGGGTAAGTTAGGCAGACTTGCTTCATGAATCAAGTTAATATGATGCCGATTGTCCCTTATAGGTGGAAGACCATGTGGCAACTCTTCCAACATCATATCCCAAAACTCTTGTAACAGTACCTAAATTGCTTTCGAAACCTTTTCTGCCTGAGACCTAAAAATAGAGAGGACCTGTCTCACTACTAATGCATAGAATCCCTTGGCCTCCTTTATTGTTGTGAACACCTCTTGTTCATACTGTGTAAGGGTAAGAAAAGTCTGCACTCTACTTTAGAAGTTTTGGGCTAGGAGCTTTTCTGTTGCTGTGGACGAAGCATAAATTTCTTTCCTCATTTCTCTAACTTATACACGTTGTTTCATCCATTATGTGTAGTTGTAACTTCAAATTTCCATGGTGTACTAAATAAAAAGTGACAAGCATTCATATCTACAACATCAAAATAAATCCCATCTTGATATTGCTTAATGGAAAAAAAAGTACTTTACATCATTCAGTCACTTGAATTTTGTCTGCTAATATAATCCACCCAATGGTATAAGGTTCCAGATGCTTTTTTGTCTTCAATCCTAAATGTCGCACTACATCTTTGCTAATGATATTTTTGCAACTCCCATTGCCAATAATCACGTCAAACAATCAATCAATTATTGTGCACCAGATATAAAACAACTAATGGTGTTAGGTTCGGTCTTCTTGTTTAGGGGCTAGCAATAACTTCTGCACAACATAATTCTCCCATTCATCAATGTCTTCATCCTAGTTTTCATATTCTTTCACTTCCTTGTCAGGTCCATAAACAATTTCCTCATCATCCTCTTTATCAACAATATTAAAATTCCAAAGTGGACACTTGTAAGACAAGTGCCCGAGCTCTCGACAGTGATAACAGACATTAGGTGTAGGTCTCGGGTAATGATTCATCACTTTTGAAGCCTTTTTATTCTCCTTGACCTTATACTTTTCCATTGTCTTTTCCTCCTAATAACGATTCCTATGCGGAGCAAGTTCTAGCAATGCTTTAACCTTCTCAATTGAACTCCATGATCCTTCTCTTGGGTAATTTTTGTGAGGGAACTCCTTCCTCCCACTCTTTTAGGCCTAAAGTGCTGCTGTGAATGCTAAATTTTGAGCTTCAACAAAAGTTTGCACTAGCAAAATCCTAATCTTATCTCGAAGTACAGGCTTCAACCTATCCAATAATCATGAAATCATCTGCCCTTTTGTTTCTCCTAGATCGTTACATTAGAACAGCCGCACAAATTTTGTCGTATAATCCTGGACTAACCATGACCTCTGTCGACACCATTGGAATTGCTAGAACCAAATCTGCTTGTGGTCTAGGGGTAGAAAATCCCTTCGAATCAACTGCTTCATCCATGCCCATGACTGTGTCAAGTTTTTTCTGTGACAACATCTTCTCTATTTTATCTTTTCCCACCAAGCAGAGGTTGTTCCTTTCAATCTACGAGCTACCAGCTTCACTTTTCTCTCCTCTGGAACATCATGATACTTAAAGAACTGCTCAACCTTGGCTATTCAATCAAGAACACCTTCAATATTGAAGTCTCTATTAAAGGATGGAATATCCACCTTGAGTAAAAAATCACCACCATGACTTTCGACATCCTGATCTCTCTGAAATCTGTCATAAGGATCATAATTTTCTTCTAACTCAGAATCACTATTGTGGACATTGTGTCTATGACCCCGAGCAAGAACAGGTCTTTGAGCAGCATGGCTTGAGGCAGGTTCTTCCTTGGTACGTTGCCTTTGTTCATCCTTACCCCTGTTGGCAAAAGGGTTAAAGGCATTGAGTCTTTCTAGGATCTCCTCAAAATAGGCCTCCAAGCTATTTTTTAATCATTGGACGATCCAATGCTCCATCTCTTGTAATGGCTCCTCTTGGTCCTCTGACTTGAAGATTTCAGCAACACGCTGTCGGTTCTTGCTACCATCACCAGCCACGAAGTAGGCATTTCAACTTGCTCTAATACTACATAACGTAGCAAAAAATAAAAATTGACCAAGCAACACGCTTAATTAATAAAAAAAAAAGACTCCACTTGTAGAGAAAGCCAAAGGCTCTGAAATACTTCAATATTATTAATAGACTATCTTATAATAATGAAAGAAGGCCTATTTATAGGCTTACAAAAAGACCCTAAACCAAACTAATTAAGAAAATAAAAAATAACTAGGAAACAAAATCGACAGAAACTTTGTAGGCCCGGATACCCCTAAAAAAGATGGATTTTTTATTAGAAAAATGTGGTCACAAAGCTCTTTTAGAACTTGTAGAGAGTAAAATTCCCTTCAGAATGACAGATTATAATAGTCATTTTGACAACCATAACAAAAGTTATGGCCTCTAGAAGTTGTGATTTGCGCGATGCCTATTTTTGAGATTTCTTCTTCGGTTTTGCCTCAATCAACCTGTTCTGTGAACTTATCTACTAGACACTCCACGTCATTTCTCCCCAAACATTTTTTTTAGCTATATATCTGATGTATAATTTATGGAGTATTTTAGAAAATTAAATAGTTAAAAAGTATATGTTTCAATATAAAAAGTAAAGAATGTAAAAAAAAACACTGGTTCTAACTTTTCTTCATGTAAAATTTTATATTTTTATGTTTATTAAAAAATCTAAAAATATAGTAAAAAATTCACCTATTTTCTTTGTTCTTCATTAATTTCTAGTGTTGCATTAACCCACACCCTAACAAAAAAACACTCACTACCTTTTAAAGTTCTTTTTGATTTTTTTTTTTTTTTTGCATAGGCAACAAGCAATAACATTTTTTGCAAGTTGCAATTATCGAAACAACTTTCCAACTTCTCTAATCTCTATTAGTTCAAGTTGCAAGAGTAATAGACACAGCTACGGCAAATTGCCTACAGACAAAAGTTCTAAGTCTTGCTCCTTTAGCTTGAAATGCAAACTCCACCCTTGAGTGGGTGGGATACAAGAAAAGCATATGGTTACGTATATGTTTTATATAATACTGAATGTTTGAAAAAAACCATATTTACTTCACTTTACTGAAAGGGTTTAGTGGTCTAGGTATTTAGGATATCTGTACTTTCAATCTCTTTTTGCAAAGTAAAACATTTTGGAGGACATTTTGTGGCCAAAGCCTGAATCTCTCATCTCAAGGGTTTTAATTGCCAAGTATAGTGGACGTGAATTGATTTGGAGTGTTAAGGCCCCTTTTAATGCAACGGACACTTGGATAAGGCTTTTATACAAAAGAGATTTCTTCAAGAAAAATCTCTAAATGTAAATGGATGTTTCAGTGGGCTCAAATACCATCATATGGTCAAAAAATTCTTCTACCGTGTATGAAACCAAGAAAGTAAATGCCCTAACAAAGAAGGAAAAGTTGGACTAATGTTTTGGGAAGCTGATGGGCTTTTTTGCTTTATATACTATAAAGAAATTTTGGGCTTATGATATTTCTTTTAAATTTAAAGTCTTTGTCTAGGTATCTTTACAATGTTTTGCCTACAATGACTAATCTAGTTTTTTGAGGAAGTCATGCTGATCCTCTCTGTGCAAGATACAAGGTGGAAGATGAGACATTGACTCATTTGTTTCTTTAGTGCCAAGTTCTATTGCTATTTGGTGGGTAACTAATTTAGTACCTTTTCCTAACACAGGAATTAGTTTTGTTGATTGGCTAAAAAATATCTTCGAACAACCAAAGTCATGTGAGAATGATGTGTTTGACCTTTTCATATCTTTTTAATGGTGCATTTGTCTCAATAACAACAATTCTGTGTTTAACAATGCTATTGCCAATCATGAATAAATTGTTTATGCCAGAGACAAATTAAGCAACATCATCATTCAGCTAGGTGTTATAGGAAAAACTATAGCACATTCTTTCATTTGCCCCCGAAGTTGTTGTGCCACCTGCGGGATCACACTCCCTTTACTTCAAATATAATAATGTTTGTTGTTAATGGAGCTTGGAGAACTTGGGTTGGTTGGCTAATGATGGTCCTCCAATCAGATATCGGGGTTTTCTTCTTCATGCTTGTCCTTCAGCTCTATCGCTCAAAAGTAAGTGCTATCCTTGATGTCTTAACTTTTGTAACCAATATTCACTTATAGGCAATCACAATACTTATGATTGTATCCAACCATTCCATAAGATTACATCAACTGGCGCATCTAGCTTTATGACTTAAGGAATCATGACAGCCATTTCATGCCTTATAGCTATTATAAGATATTTATCTATCGTGGTTGTTTCTAGAGGCAAGATTCAACTAGCCCACACCTTGACATCTTTTTTTTTTCTTTAGCTTATCCACCTTATTGATTTTGACTACCAAAAAAAGAAAGAATATTTCACCATCCCAAAGTTACATTATAATCTAGTAGCATAACCTAACCAAATTCACAATATTAATTAGACAACCAATTGAAAAAAGAAAAGGTCACTCAAACTGATGATAAAATTGCCATCAACATTGGAGTCCTATAAGACTTGACGAATGGAATTTAAGTTTGACATTCATCTACCATATAGAAATCCATTTCAATCATAATGAAAATTTCATCATTATTTAAATTATTGAAGTCTAATTGTTGTAGCCCTCCAGGTTGTGAACCAGTAGCGGTAATGTAAGACTTTAATTAAGTAAAAATCCCTAGTTAAATACCTTAATAAATTTGTTTAAGTTAAATAAGTGGTTAAAAAGGGTATATGGTTTTTACATTATTTTGGCACCTAAGTGTCATCAGGGGTAAAATGGTCATTTTGTATCCAAAGTTGCTAGGAACAATTTTTAAGCTCATAAGTTGTTCTTTTGGACCTAAGTGACAAAAAACCAAAGTTTGGGACGAAATTGCCTAAGTTAGTCTTACTATTTGAGCATGAGATCTTTTTGACAAAATTAAAGAAGTTGAAGTGCTAAAAGGAGAAGAGGCTTTTTAAACCCATTTGAGAAGTGAGGGTCACACTATTCATCATCCACAACCTCTTAAAACCTATAGATCCCTCTTCCTTCTTGAAATCCATGGAAAAATCTTTTTGTTTTCATCAATTTTTTTGTAGAAATCAAAGTCTCATGAAGTACCCATGCAAGAAAAAACTTATTTTTGCATAATTTTGGTGTGGGAACTCTTGGATGGCATTTTTTTTGCCTGGAGGAGCTTAGGTGCTTTTTTTCCTATTTAATTATTGGTTGTTCTTGGGTTTTTTAGGTTAGTATAGCTTGATTGAGCTTAAATTGGTGCCTTTTGTGATGAATTTTGTTGGCGCCATAGGGACCCCTTTAGAAGAGCATAATTTGCTTGGATGTGCATGATACTTGCTTGTTCTCTTGAATTGAGGCAAGGGATTTAGTTAACACTTTTATTTGATGCATATCTTAGTTAGTTTCTTGATGGTTTCAAGTAGATTAGGATATATGCATTATTATGGTAAGGGATTGTTTGTGATGGACTAGTGTAAATCAAGCCCTTGTGTAGTGTGTTTGGGAACTTTTTGCCTGGTTAGTTTCACATGGAATGAACCTATTGTAGTAGTCTTGAAGATCTGGAGCTTATGGAGGCAAGGCAAGAAGGTGTGGGAGGCTTTTGAGGCTCCTAAAGATGCTTTGAACTTGTTCTGCTATAGCTGAGCTCTTGATCCCAGGGCTGTGGTCTTAATAACTTAAAGCCACATCCCCAAGAACTTAAAGTCGTGGCCTTGGGGTGTTTTGATGCACTTGAGGCACCAAGGTTGGAGCCTTGGAAACTTAAGGCCATGGTCCCCTGTACCTAGAGGCTAGTTTCATTCGGGAGAGCTTCGAGGGAAGGGGCAAGAGGTTCTAAAGGTGCATAGGGGTTAGGGAAACCTAATAGGACCTTGGAACTTTCAAGATTCTCCTCGGGGCTAGGCAAATTCGATAAAGGAACCATAAAAACTGCAATAGGAGCCATTAGGCATGCTAGTAGGGTTTAGTGAGCATTGTTGGCCTATGTGAGCCTAGGAGCTCAAAGTACAAATATGAAACCCTACAGTATATGTCGAGTTCTTTCGAACCAAATGAGTTAAGTCCTTTTATTGTAATTTTTACCATAATAGGGTGAACCAAGTATTGGTGGATAATGGAGCACTTAAAGTGAACGCTTAGTGCACTTTTAGCTTAGGTAGGTTGAGACCTTAGGCACAAGTAAAGATCTAGTGCATCTTTGGTCGGATTGAGGTGGAGGCTTAGTACACTAGTGACCTAGGTAAGCCTTATCGCTCAAGGCACTACATGGGAAGTTAGTACATCAAATATGGGCAAATCTTAGTACCTTAGCGGCTTAAACGAACTAGTAACCCAAGGCACTAAGTGAGAGCCTAGTGTGCTTAACGAGGTGGAAGCTTAGTACCATAATGGCCCAGGCAAGCCAATGCTTTGAGGCATTATGCAAGAGCCTAGTACGCCTAGTAAGTTCCATGAAACTTAAGCAAGAAGCATCCACCATGTGTTACCTGTGCAACAACAAAGGGAAAGGGAAGGATATTTAGTGAGTTTAGCTCACTAGGACATCAGTAAGCCAAGACTTGCTAGGAGTGAGTTAGAGGCTAGAGCTCGCTAGGCACGGGATGACATCCGTGCTAGCAGTTTATGTGCAGGTAACCACTGAATGAATCATTATTGACTATATTTTATTACTGGTTATGTGTTTGTGCTAACTATAGTTGTTTGTAGCCTTATGGAGGCTGGTGACATAAGGAAGGATATAGTTGGGGCATAAAAATCAATAGTAACTCTTCGATATACATTTGTATGCTAGTTTAGTCACTAATGTTCCTATGTTGAGTAGTTATTAAGTTGCTTTTGGACATGTGCATAGTTTTTATTTGCATAATGACGTGCATAGTTATTACTTGTAGTTAAATCCACCATGTTTTTATGCTTTGACTTGTGCTTTAATTATGTTTTGTAAATGCCAGCAATGTTTTTGATTTATTTTCTTAAACAAAAATTTAAGTTGAAGCAAGTTCATGCATAGTGCATTGTATGTTAATAACTAAATGCATTAAAGGTTTTAAAACGGGACAAATAGCTAACTAGCCAACTACAACTAGTGTGAGACTTCAGTTCTAGTCTTCTTGGAAAACCCCATTTGACATAGGGCCACTACACTAATTAAATACTACCTCATATTTGTATTCATAAATGATTAAATAGTTTTACACACAATTTCTTAAATATCCATTAAATGTTCTTCTCAATCTTATCTCATATATTTGGTATTCAATCTAACATTTTGATAAACCTAACAATTTTGGTTTTAGGGCACTTGTTTATATTTCTTTTTCTTTTTTTTGAATAAAATATACTTCATTTCAATCAAAAGTGAGTTAAACAATATATTACAAACCAATGATATAAGACTGTAAAAAACAACAAAGCTATAATACTGAAAACCAAAAAAACTTTTCACCCCTATAACACCAAAAGAAGGGAAGAGAATCATATTAAGTCGAATCTTTCATGTAAACTATGGGTTAATTAACTCATAATTAACTAGAAAAAAAATACAAATAGAGAATGAACTCTGTTAGACTAACATACCAACACTTAATTGGACTAACAAACCATTCAAATACAAAATGTGAATGATGACTCAACTAGACAAAAAAAATAAAAGGATGTCATCACCCAATCCATTATCCAAAAATGCCTCAACCACCTATGGCTCAATGCTTTTACACTCCATTTGCTCTACTAACAACAAAATGGATCACTTAGATCTATCTACCGTTGAGTGTAAGATGAATTATATGATACTCTTACAGTTATAAAAGAGTTTTCTAGAGGAGGATAATAAAGAAAAAATAGCCAAAACAATAGGTGAGAGTGGTTTGTCAGGTGAAATGATGGCAGTAAATCAATCGGTTAAAATTGAATTGGTATTTTAATATTTTAAATTTCATAAACTTCATCTAATAAACTTTTCTTTTGTCATTCTTTTTCATCCAAACTCTGATTCACTTTTGTTTTTTGTTTGTAGGAAATGATGCTTCTTGGTCAATAGTTTTGTGTATGAAAATAATGACTTTTGGATTAATTTTTCCAATAACATCCTCATGTGCAACCTGTATAATAGAATACTAAAAAGTTGCCTATGCTCAGCTGAGGGTTTTGCTAAAGTAATACTCCCTTCCTCCCACCAATATTGCTCCATTTGCTTTGGGATTGAGGTTAAGAAAGTGGAAGAAGTTTGTATATTGTTTCCACTTTTGCTCTTAACATTTTGCATGTTAATTAAGATTGTTGGAAAAAGTAAACATTAAAATGATACACTACAAGGAAAAAGCCAATTAGCGATGGTTTGGTCCGTCGCTGATTTACTCGCCACTAATTTTTTAGCTACGGTTACCGTCACTAATTAGCGACAGCTAAACGTCGCAAAATAGACCGTCACAAATTTTTCGGTAATGGTATCGGCTGGCGCGTTAGCTATACATTGTCGTCACTAGTTAGTGACGCGTAGCATTCGCTAGTTAATGACGTATAACCGTCGCTAGTTAGTGATGCTTTGCCGTCACTAGTTAGTGATGCGTAGCCTTCACTAGTTAGTGATAGTTAGTGACGCTTTGCCGTCGCCAGTTAGTGACGTATAACTGTCGCTAGTTAGTGATGCGTAGCCGTTACTAGTTAGTTCCAGTTAGTGACGTATAGCCGTTAGTAGTTAGTAACGCGTAGCCATCGCTAGTTAGTGCCAGTTAGTGACGTATAGCCATCGCTAGTTAGCCGTCGCTAGTTAGTGACGCGTAGCTGTCGTTAGTTTGTTACCTAGTATACCAATTTTTTACTTAAATTGAGGTGATTAAGCACTGCAAATCAAGTTCTCATTCTTCGCCTTTCGATTCGTTCTTGAAACCCAGCAATTATATACATGTTGATTTTGTGGTGGGCTGCTTTGCTTTTCCAACTATCCGAGAGTACAATTCATAACTAGGGGATAGGTGCATTCATCTATTTTCGTCTCCCATAAAAGATCATTCCATCTACTCCACCTTACATATATGTATATATATTAGCGTCTGTTTTTATGACCAAACCTCTACCTTATATATAAAATTTCAGATGTCTCTCTATTTTGATGTCATTTATTTTTTTCGGAAAATGAAACTTGACCTTTTTCTTATTACTACCAATTTGTGTCTCTCTTTATTATGAAAATTAAATTTTATCAAACCATATTACATGGTTTGCCTTCTTTTAAATTATATGATAATACTTTAATTTAGTTCTTTAAACTGTAATGTAGCTAGGGACATTTTTAGGTTTTCTAACCAACAGACAACACGTGAACTAAATTTCTTTCACACTTTAATCCTGTCTTATAACGTAGCAGTATAGGATCAATAAACCATGCTAGCAACAGATACTATTATAATTAATATATAACAAAGTTTGTACTCATCACTTTAAACCATGCTACGAACAGATACTATTCAATAGTTTTTTTACCCAAACATTCAACAATATTTGTTAACTCTCTACATCAACAAGAGTGGTATTGTTACATCTGGTGTTAGATATACATGTGATAGAAACAAGAGAATTGCGGTTACTGATTACAACAAAAAACTAAAAAGACTTACAATTGGTATTAGATATTATCAAGTACCAAGTGTCTGTGTGTCCCACCCAAAAGCAGCTTGTAGCACAATTAAACTAATTCACTTCAATTGTATTCATCGAGATTGCCTGTTGCACAATGGTATTAGCTAGAATGCATATCAGCTGAATTTAAATTTTCAATTATTATAGTACAAGAACAGATTATATATAAATACATAGTAGAAAGCATTTGGATATATACAGGTAAATATAAAAAAAAAGGTATGAACAAGAGAAAGCACTTCTCAAGTATTGCATATGCTCAAAGTTTTCTCCAGACAAGAAAAAAACGAATCAGAAACACATGAGGCGCATTACCTTACTTCTCTATGCACTCTTAACAGCACATTCTACCGTTTTGTGTCCCTGTATTACTCTTGACATTGCTGTACATACACGGACAAAACATTTCAGAAAATGAAAAAATTGAAAAATGCTTCAGTTTTTGAACATAAAACCCCTAAAACAGAACTTTGTTAGTAATTCACTTCCTGTGGAAGGAAGTGATTTGCCGACATGTTCCTAAAGCAAAATGGAACTTGTTGATTTATTGTTACATTTTGGCTTATGTGACTTGCAGAACTATTTGTGATTCAAAGTTTAGGCAGATGGCATCTAAACTGAGGTTTTTGAATGGAGACATGTTTCTTATGGCCTAAGGAAGCTTTCTGCAGAATTTTGTGGAAAATGGAGCTGATCTTATTTGCAGCAGCCGAAAACCTGTACAAGGATAAGTTGTTGGGCAACTTTGACTCAAGTTTGACTTTGAGTTTGGAATGGAGTTTTGGTCTGATATTTTGCAGCAAAGTTTATCTACATATTTAGGACTTAGCTGCAAGTTTTTGTACCATTTGAAGCCATGGAACACAAGATGGCCTCTTAAGATCAAGGTTGCTACTAATAGAACTTATAGAACTTGGTGCTCTTCACACTCTGGTAGAATGACTTCTAAATTGAGGTCTAAAGTGATGAACAGGTTTCTTATAACCTAGGGAAGTATACTGCTATGTTTGGCTGGATTTGGAGCTGTAGTAATAAAAAATGACCTCCTAAGACCCCAAGCTCAAGTTATAAATCTGCTTATGAATACAGTGCTATGAATACATTAATGAAACTTCCTGCTTATGAATACACTGCTATAAAAGACAGGAAATCAGCAATGTTGAAGAAGTTTTATGGACATTTTTTGGGCATATCTTGAATTAAGCCTTCAAGTTTGAGTATTTAATTGGAGAAAACTTCCTGATAACTATAGAAAAGTTTATAAATATGTTTCATTATGAAAATGAAACTTTACTGAAAATTTTGGATGACTTATGAAATGCAGAATTTAGAAAACTCAACAAAAACAGGTTTTTGAAATCCTGTAATATGCAGAATTGTTTTGTGCTTCAAACTTTGGGTAAATGGTTTCTAAACTGAGGTTTAGGAACTATGACAACTTTCTTATGGGAAAGAGATGATAAATGTAGATTTTAGTGGAGTTTGAAGCTATGGAACTGAAAAGAGACATTTGAGTTTAATGTTGTAGTTGCTGGAAATCTATTAAAAAAAAACAAGATAGAAGGAAGAAGTTTGACTTCTGGTTTGACTTTGAGGAGGAGAAAGAATCCAGAGATGAAATTTTGCAGACTTGTTTATAAGCTCAAAATGGACAGTTCCTAAGTTGAATTTTCTGGTTTTAAACTAAGTAGGAATACTAAGTTCGAAAAACACGTAAACAGCTGACCATCTTATTAACGGGAAAACAAAAGAAAGTTCCAGAAACCGAAAAAAAAAAATTCTTAACAGAAGGAAGCCAGCAAAGGAGAAAAACTAAAGTAGTGGAACGTTATGTCTGTACCTCAAAAGATGCAGTTTTTAGTTTAAGAGTCAACGTTCATCCAGATATTCCCTCCTTCTGCATGTCAGATGACAGCATCTCTGCAATTTCAGCTACAAGGATAACCATAAAATAAATTCTCCCACTCAAAAAATATTCAAAGATGCAAACCCTATATATTCCAACAGCTGTTCTCATCTAGTCCTGAGCCATGTATGACAAGAATTTGTCATTGTAAGTTCAATTCTTTAACAGACATGTACCTAATTTCTGATGAAGCAACGCAATATCCTGTGTGGCTACAAATGTCCTCTCATTGCTGATACTTTTACGAGACCTGACTTCAGGAGTGTCAGTCCCTCCAAGCCCCAATCCAACAGAGAGGAAAAAATCTACAGTATGTTGGAAAGAGGATTTACAGCCAAATAAAAAGTGCCCCCCAAATTATATATTAGCATGGAACACAGCAAACAAAGCCAACTGCTTCAGCGGAAAGCAAAAGACATTAAGACTTGCTCCTTGCTAACTTTCATGTGCTCTTGTTTTCTTTAAACGACCAAGAAATTGGACCTTCTTCACTAACTCCATCCCTGTCTTTCAAAAATTCGTAGGCTTAAAAAAATTTTGGTTTTTGTAGCCAAGAAACTGTCACACGAAAGGTCTAAAACTAATAGATCAGGGAAGTGTCAATTAAACACTCCGTCAACTGGATGTATTGAGAACTCAAAGTATGATTTTTGAGTAATTTGGACATATTACATATTGCACAACAAAAAACTTTAGCTTAAAAAACCCAGAGCAAGCAAACAATGAAGCTGATGATACAAGAAAGAAGCAAGTCTAGAATCAGAAGGAATCAATAAATATGCAACAAAAAAATGAAGAGCAGCATCCTTTATAAGTGAAAATATAAGTACCATGTATTCTCTGATAATAATCATAAATCATGGTACAGGTAAAGTAGCATATCGAACCTGATGTAGAACGTGAAAAGAGCACACAGAGAAAACTACCCTTCTGCAGCATCTCTTCACAAGTGGTAATTCCAAGAACACCCTTTGAAATGGTTTCAGTCACCTTGCCAATATGTTCTGGATGTCAAGTGTATTGTCCCCAGATGTTGTTGGCAGCTGTGGAAGGCTGTTCTGGAAGTAATCTGGTTCAGTTCTTGCCTTTTCACATGACGAATTTACATCTTTCAGAGGTTCTGGAGAAGCAGAAATATTACCACACTGCATACCAGAACAGTATCTTAGCAGCAAAAATAACCACAAATAAAGAAGTCTATATTAGATACGTCGATCAATTGTCAGGAACATGTTTGTGTTTAGGTATCTTTTTTTTTTTTTAAGCATACCATGAACAGAATAAAGAGTAGACATTGTGAAACAGTTCTAAAAAAAATGAAAATTCTCATTCGAATGGAACTTCCCTCCCCTAGCTGCTGAAACACAACATACGGAAAATTCTCAGCCTTTTGGGTAGGCGCTCCAAATGAGAGTCGTTTTCTAAATGAGTGCGAGCGCCTTATAATAAGCTGCCCTTGAACTTGTAGAAATCAAGGACAATAAAGGAATAAGAAGGAAGTTTCAGTCCCAGCATTCATTAGAACTCTAATTAGTATGAAGGAAAAAGGAAAGCAACTGATAGGAATTTGATCCATGCAAGCATATAAACATTTGTTGGGAAAGGGTCACCGTATTGATTAGAATGCTCCAGGCTACCAGATCATAGAGGCCCAAATCTGAGAGTTGAGCCCAGTCACAGTGGCCATCAAGCTCTCTCTCACACAATGCCACAACCTCCAACCCCACCCCACGACTACTCACACACATACATAATAAGATTCATAATTGCATAGTTCACGAAACGAACCACAAGTAAACGGACTAATTCATTTGTCCCTGCAAAAAGTGGTTATTTAGGCACTAACAAGACAGAAATTGCTCAGCAGCTTCATCAGAACCATGCTCTTCACACAAACAAATCAGTAAGAGAATGAGATAGATACTACCAGCAGAAAAATTAAGGAAATCAGAAAACCAAAAAACAAGCATTTAGCTGATGAACACTGAGTGGAAGTGCACCGGATCAAATCTGTTCTCATCCAAGCTGGAATACTGGGTAACCCCCCAGGTTTTGCTAAATAGAAGTCTTTCCACAGACACCAGCCCCTCAAAGTATTTGGAGTAGGAAGCTTTACAACCCCATGAAACCCTATGTCTCAAAATCCCCACGAGAAGCGTATCCGAACTACAGAGATCTTGACATTGGGAGTGACAAGAAACAATACACAAGTTTTGCATGAGTTAGCTTCTGTGGTTTCATTAAATATTTCAGGAACAGCTTGTACAGGTGGGCACATGTCAATGTAAAGGTTGATACGACAAAATTCTTTCTAAATGAGCAAAGCACCCTTCCACTTTGAGTCTAATGAAAGATGATGGGTAATTGCATTACTCAATCTATGGTAAGGCTTGGAAGTGTGAGTTAACCTAGCAGCAATTGAGGAAAGCAAAAGGTAACAACCAGGAATCAAAGGCATTTCATTCATGTAATTTATTAGGTTATGTACAGAACCCAAAACAAGCAGCCTTGTAATAGCTACCCTACGGTTGTTTTAGGAGTCTCATATAGCATTCCCGTAGTACTCTTCTAACATGTGATAATCTGTCTTAATGCCATGAAATCATTTAGATGAATTCTCCATCAACACATAGGATAATCTAGAACCCGCACATACGTTTCAGTACCTGGGAAGCTCCGCAGCTCGGAGATGCTGAAATTAGCAGCAATGGGTTTCGAGTTCGACTGGAGGAGAGATGGATGTGCCAGGAATCGAATTCCCCTACCTCATTTGAAGAGCGAACTATGGCTGCTCGGCATTTGCGATCTTGATCATTTTCTTTCTAGTCGTCAGGAAGCTTTGATTTCTTTGGGCCGAATCCGATGCTCACTCTAATCAAACACAAATCGAAGAAAAATCGAAGAGAAGTCAACAACAAATCGATTACAATTCGAAGAACAATCGAAGATAAATCCCTAACTGGTCAAGTAGAGTGGAGTTACCCGGTGTTTCCCAGGCCGCTGTCGAGTGTGCGAAGAAGATCAACTCACTCCCATTATCACATTCGCCCTTCTGATTTTGAAATCCCCATCGAAGGTATTCAAGGCCATGGCGATTTGGCGTTGTTTTCACGAAATAGAGCTGCGTTTTGTTTGGCAACAAGAAAGCCAGAGAGGCTTTAAAACTTGCTTAACCAAGCGACGGTGAGCCGTCGCATGAAGATAAACCGAGGGGGAGCCGTCACTACTCACTATCATTACTTGGACATCATTTTTTAAATTTTGTTTATGTATTTTTTCACCAAAAAAATTATAAATTTTATTTAAGGTTATTCTTATATACAAATAACCAATATTATGGTTACCGATCAAGAAATTAATATTGCTAAGGCCTAGAAAAAAATCAGTTAAAATTTAAGAGATTTTCACTTATCTTTTCTCTTTTTTAGAAAAATAATTGAGATAAATAGTTTTTTAACGGCTTAAATACCCCACCAGTCCCTTAACTTGACCAACTTACACGAGTTGGTCCCTTAACCAGAAATCGTTTTGTGTTAGTCCTGAAACTTGGCAAAACGTGTTAAGTTAGTCCCTGTTGCGAGTTCACACGGCACATGTTGTCAAATACCATAATGGCGTCACTTTCCCTCATTTGCTTTCTACCCTGGGTCATGTACTTGTGTGTGGCGGGAATGTTAAATGGTCTCCCGCGTTGTCTCCGTTTCTCTACTATCTTTTTATCGCCATTATTGCTTTGCTCCTATCTCCCCAGAAAATGCAAGCCGCCGCGTTTTCCATCTCCTCACCCTCGAAGCTTTCGCCGTTGAAGCTGCGTCGACCGGCTCCCCTGCTCCCTAGATTCGATCCCATACATCTATCTTCTTCTCCTAAACGCACCGATCTCTCCGCTTCTCATAAAGTCCGTTCGCGTCCTACGCTTCCCTGGCGGCTCTGGTCGTCCTTTTTCTTCGCCTCTCAACCCGTGGACGTTGGTTCCTTCGACAGACTCTTTTGAGGTCAAAGCTGCCGCTGCGAAAACGTCCGATGAAGGGAAGAGAACAAGAGCTTTTATTTTAAAAGACGGAAAATAGACTCCGTTACCCCACGTGATCCCATGTGCCATTCTGACTAGCCCCAGGGACTAACTTAACACATTTTGCCAAGTTTCGAGACTAACATTGAACGATTTCTGGTTGAGGGACCAACTCGTTCGAGTTGGTCAAGTTAAGGGACCGGTGGGGTATTTAAGCCTTTTTTAACCTAAATTATAATATATATTTTTTCCATAAACCTAAATAATTAAACCGTCGCTAAATGACATTTTTTTAGTAGTGTTTATATATCTATGTGTGTGTGTGTATAAATATGTACAAATTAATGCGAATTACCCATATCATAATTTGATTAATAGAGTTAGTGAGGGCAAGATGTTACTAAATTTAGCGAAGGTAACACGTCACTAAATGTAGCAACAGCTAACCGTCACTAAATTAGCGACAGTAAACCGTCACTAAGTTAAATTAGCGACAGCAAGCCGTCACTAAAATTTAGCAACTTATAACCCCACTAAACTTTTAGTCGACTTTAAGGTAAACATCTCCACGACATTACATATATTCAAAAAAAAATTACTTATGTTAAAAGAGATGACAATTTACCATAAAAAATGACTAATACATGAGAACTATTACTTATTTTTTGGATTTTGTTAAGCTTAGCGACAGCTAACCGTCATTAACTTTAGTGACGGCTAACCGTCACTAAATTAGCGAAGGTAAGCCATCACTAAATTTAGCAACGGTTAATCGTCACTAAATTAGCGACGGCTAACCGTCACTAAATTAGCGACGGCTAACCGTCACTAAATTAGCGACGGTAAGCAGTCACTAAATTAGCAACGGTAAGCCGTCACTAAAATTTAGCGACTGACAGTCGTTGCTAAAATCTCACCGGATTGTTAGCGACTATTTACCGTCACCTAGGTAAACATCTCCACGACATGACATATATTAAAAAAAAATTATTTATGTTAAAAGAGATGACAATTTATCATAAAAAATGACTAACACATGAGAACTATTACTATTTTTTTGGATTTTGTTAAGCTTAGCGACGGCTAACCGTTACTAAATTAACGAAGGTAAGCCGTCACTAAATTTAGCGACGGTTAATCGTCACTAAATTAGCGACGATAAGCCGTCACTAACTTTAGCGACGGCTCACCGTTACTAAATTAGTGACGGAAAGCCGTCACTAACTTTAGCGATGACTAACCGTCACTAAATTAGTGACGGTAAGCAGTCACTAACTTTAGCGACGGTAAGCAGTCACTAACTTTAGCGACGGCTAACCGTCACTAGCGACGGCTCACCGTCACTAAAATTTATCGACTGACAGCCGTTGCTAAAATCTCACCGGACTGTTAGCGACTATTTATCATCCTTAAGGTAAACATCTCCACGACATGACATATATTCAAAAAAAAATTATTTATGTTAAAGAGATGACAATTTACCATAAAAAATGGCTAACAAATGAGAACTATTACTATTTTTTTGGATTTTGTTAAGCTTAGAGACGGCTAACCGTCACTAAATTAACGAAGGTAAGCCGTCACTAAATTTAGCGACGGTTAATCGTCACTAAATTAGCGACGATAAGCCGTCACTAACTTTAGCGACGGCTCACCGTTACTAAATTAGCGACGGTAAGCCGTCACTAACTTTAGCGATGACTAACCGTCACTAAATTAGCGACGGTAAGCAGTCACTAACTTTAGCGACGGCTCACCGTCACTAAATTAGCGACGGTAAGCCGTCACTAAAATTTAGCGACTGACAGCCGTTGCTAAAATCTCACCGGACTGTTAGCGACTATTTATCGTCCTTAAGGTAAACATCTCCACGACATGACATATATTCAAAAAAAAATTATTTATGTTAAAGAGATGACAATTTACCATAAAAAATGGCTAACACATGAGAACTATTACTATTTTTTTGGATTTTATTAAGCTTAGCGACTGCGAACCATCACTAAATTAGAGAAGGTAAGCCATCACTAAATTTAGCGACGGTTAATCATCACTAAATTAGCGATGGTAAGCCGTCACTAACTTTAGCGACGGCTCACCATCACTAAATTAGCGACGGTAAGCCGTCACTAACTTTAGCGACGGCTCACCGTCACTAAATTAGCGACGGTAAGCCGTAACTAAAATTTAGCGACTAACAGCCGTTGCTAAAATCTCACCGGATTGTTAGTGACTATTTACCGTCCTTAAGGTAAACATCTCCACGACATGATATATATTTAAAAAAAAAATTATATATGTTAAAAGAGATAACAATTTACCATAAAAAATGACTAACACATAAGAACTATTACTATTTTTTTGGATTTTATTAAGCTTAGCGACAGCTAACCGTCACTAAATTAGCGACGGCTAACCGTTACTAAATCAGCGAAGGTATGCCGTCACTAAATTTAGCGACGGTTAATCGTCACTAAATTAGCGACTGTAAGCCGTCACTAACTTTAGTGATGGCTTACCGTTACTAAATTAGCGACGGTAAGCAGTTACTAACTTTAGCGACGGCTAACCGTCATTAAATTAGCGACGGTAAGCTATCACTAAAATTTAGCGACTGACAGTCGTCGCTAAAATCTCACCGAACTGCTAGCGACTATTTACCGTCGCTAAGTAGCGATGGGGTTTTTAGCCGTCGCTAATTAAACTGTCGCTAAATGACGTTTTTCTAGTAGTGATAATTTGAAGGGTAGTATGGTAAAGCAAGTTACTAAATATAACAATGTTACAAAGATTTGGAATGACTCAAAATAAAAAATGGAGCAAGATTGGTGGAATGAAGGGAGTAATAGAATACATGGGAATAGTTTTATAATTGTAAATAGTTAAGATATACATGAAGTAGTTTGAAAGTATGAAAGTGTTTTGATAGCAAGTATGAATCGTAAGTTGGCTAAGCTGTATTTGCCTTTGTTAGCATCATGATTAAACATTTGGTGGATAGTTGAAGGTTTTGGTGATTGGAAAATAATGGAAATATGTGTCAACGTAAAATAGTGACATATTTACAAAATTGTTTTTTAATAAAACTGGTAAATGAAGTTTGATATAAAATCATATGAATTGGGAATCTTTCATCAGTTCATGAAGTGACTTGTAAACTGGAACATCAGGCTTAAGAAGTTAAGATCCTCAAGCTCGTACGAAGGTTCGATCTCTGTTCTTTCACGAAAAAGGCTTGGCGTGCTGGAGAAGGCCAAGAAAGTGACCAAAATGCAACAAATAAACGTTAGTGGCCATAGTAAATAAATAATGAGAAATAGAGGACTATTAAAGTGGTTTTAGCAAAAAGTTAGATGTTATAATCTTTTGCTTCGGTGATAGGTTCTATCGGCAGATCCGTGGATCAACATCCAATTTCCTTTCTCCTGCTGATCAACTGGCGACGAATTTGGATAGGCAAGGTAAAGCGATCGTCTCATGCTTTAGCGCCAACTTTGAGTCATATAATTTTTATAATCTTATTAAATTTTTATAAATTTTTTTTAGTTTAAGGTATTAAAAAAAATTTATAAAAATCTAACAATCTTATGAAAATTTTATTTCAAATAGATTATTACATTTATATAATAATGGCTTTCAAATGAAACTAATTTTAGGTAAAAAAATGTAAAAATAAAAATAAATCAGTTAACTTAAGTTAAACCGAATTGACTTGGGATTATCTAATAAAAATATACATTTTCAAATCATTACTCGTTCTTTGCCAATCCAAAATACACACAACATTACATGCTCTTGGGGTGGGTAACCTCCATTCTGTTATTTATAAAATTAGGTAATTGAGAGTGTTTTAATCACAAAATTTTGTTTCCAAGCCACTTATGATCATGTCATGATTAATTTTCATAAGTAATAACACAAACTCAAGGTAATAACATATATTCTCATATTTATGAAATTAATAAATATAAGATCAATATTTGAATTTATTCACTTGACTGAGTGTTGACCTAATCTGGTTAGTAGAACTGCCATAAGTATTTTAAGATACAAAAATAAATTATTGATAAACAAATAATTGCGTCATATTTAAATCATTGTAGGTTATACGACCACCACCAAAGTTGTGCCTACTGTTTTGATTGACAAATTATTATGTACGCTTGTCGCATATGTGCGTCAAGCCACGTATAAATATTTAAATAATTTCTTTTCAATGACAAATAAATTCTTTGATTTAATATAGTTGCTATGTGAGTGGAGGTAGTTGGGGGACGCAAGTTTGAGCCCCAGCTGTCCCCTTCTAGTTTTTTGTTTTTAAGATTTTGATTACTTTTTTCTATATTTTTTTTTACTTTTACGTTTTTCAATTTTTTTTCTTCTTTTCTCTTTACAGTTTTTTTCTTTTCTTTTGTTGTACTTCTATTTCCGTTTTTCATTTTATTTCCTTTTTCCAGTTTTATTTTTTTGTTTTCTTTTTCCAAGTTTTTCAACTTCCCATTTTTCCTCTTCCCAATCTTTTTCCAATTCTTTTCTTTTAACATTTTTTGAACTGATAAAAAAGTTTGTTTTCATTTACCCAAGAATTTTATTTTATCAAAATGTGTTTTTTTCTTTTATTTATTCATTTTTGTTTCTTTAGATAAACTAGTTGTTTATTCTTTTATTAGTAGCTATTTGTATTTTTATTAAGAACTTATTGTTATACTATTAGTTCCTATTAAATCTTTTAGATGCACTAATTTTGTTATTTGCTCTTTTATTTGTAACTCTTTGATCTTTTATTAGTATTCATTTTTATTTTTATTAACAATAATTTGTTATTTTACAAATGCCTATTTGTTCTTTTAGGGACACTAATTTTTTATTCTTTTGTTACTACTTGTTTGTTCTTTTATTTGTAACTCTTTGTACTTTTATTAATAGGTATTTGTTCCTTTATTTGTTCATGTTTGTTCCTTTAGATGAACTTGATGTCTGTCCCTTTATTGGTGACTATTTGTATTTTTATTAGTAATAATTTTTTCTTATAAATACCAGAAACTTATAAGTGAACAAACAAATACTAATAAAAGAACATACAACAACATATAAAAGAATAAGTAGCTAGTTTCTCTAAAAATACAAGCAAGAACTGATAACAGAATAAATAATGACTAATAAAAGAATAAACAACTATCTGTAAAAGAACAAAGAACTAGTTTATCTAAAAGAACATCAGAAACTTATAAAATAAAAAATAATTACTAAGAAAAGAACAAATAATTATTTATAAAAAACAAATAACTATATATAAAAGAACAAGCAGAAACTAATAAAAAAATAAACAACTATAGACAAAAGAACAAACAACCATCTATAAAAAGAACAAAGAACTAGTTTTTATGCAAATACAATAGACACTTATAAAAGAATAAATAATCATTAATAAAAGAACAAACAACTATCCTTAAAAGAACAAGTAGCTAGTTTCTCAAAAAGAACAAATATAAACTGATATAAGAACAATTAACTACTAACAAAAGAACAAACGACTATCTATAAAAGAACAAACAAATAGTTTCACTAAAAGAATAAATAGGAACAAATAAAAGAACAACCAACTATTTATAAAAGAACAAACAACATATAAGAGAAATAAAAAAATTAATAAAATGAAAAGAACATATTGATAGCATAAAGAGAATAAATCCACAACGCAAAAAAAAATGCATATAATGAATAGAATGACTTCATAAAATAAACATATAATAGAACAAAAAAATCACAAAATAAAAAAGACCATGTTCATATTATAAAAAGAATAGATGCCATTGTAAAAAAACAAATGGACATCATGTTAATTTAATTTCTTTTATAAGTTTTAAATGGGCATGTAAATTAACTAATTGAATAAGTAACAGAAGAATGAGAAATTAATTAAATGAACATGAAGCAGAACTAAAAAGAACATTTCATTTATTCATATTTATTTTTTATTTTATTCTTTTTTATTTGTTCATTTGTATATCATAATTATGAATTATATGAACTCTAATTAGATGTTTTTTATTTTTCTTTATTTTGTGGTTTCAAGAACATACTTGACAAAAAATTATTGAAAAAAATTATTAAAGAACAACATTGAAGACAAAAGTAAACAAATGTTAAAAAAGCCAATAAGTAATAGAATCTAAGTGAAGTGGAAAAAAAAAAAGCAGCAACACACAAGCAGGGAAAACTACAAAGGGCAAAAAAATAACAAAACAAGAAGAGAAAGGGATTGGATATTTGAAATTAACTTGGACATGTGCAATTTCAGGACAGTTGGAAATTATTTGAATCTCGTACTTCAGACAATAATTCATCAAGTTCGCGTAATACATACTTAAAATGGTCCTATTATCAGTTTCAATAGTTGGGGATGTTTAGAATTTTTATATATATGGTAGGAGGATGACTTATGACATAAGCCTGGTTCACATAAAAAGTACTGTTTTGATTTCACAAATTCCTTTTAATTGGCACTTTTACAAAAATGATATGGTCAGATTTCACAAATTAATTTAGCCAAACTACTCATCAGAGAATCTAATGATGAGCTGGAACAACTTTTTTTCACGCACAAGGTCTGGTGCTAAACACCCGGAAAAGTTGAAAACTCAATCTTCTTCCCACTTTTAAAACACCAATATATATATTTTTTATTTAAATGAAGAAAAAAATAATTATTTAAAATTTTAATTGATTACCAAAATATTGTTAGAAAATTTGAATTTAATAGAAGAACGTTAATCAATACTCCCTTCTTCCCAATTTTTTTGCGCCATTTGACTTATTTAACTAGATTGACTTGAATTTATTCATATTATTGTTTGTTAGAAAAAATTTTAAAAAGATATATTTTGAAACTATAGATCTTAGTTTATCATTCATATATAGAGATTTTTTATTTATTTACTAAAATATTAAAAATAAAAAATTATAAATTAATTACTAAAAAATGAATGATGTAAAGAATTTGAGACAGAGAGAGTAATTTATATTAGAATTTTAAACCCCAATACAAACAACGTACAGACAGAGAGAGAAAGCCTGAGAATCCAAAATTGAGGGGTAAAAGTGTAAATACCAGCTAAAATTAATGAAGAAACTGTAATTTGACCTAAAAGTTAGTGTCGTCATTTTTCTTAAGTTATCTATGTTATTTGTTTAAGTGACTTTCATAAAAGTGGGTTCAGTTTCCATTAATAACATAGATTTATCTACCTATTAAATTACTTTAGTTATGTGTCAATGTTAGCTTTAAATTTGTGTTTAATTTCAGCTTCAATAAGATTTTAGAATACAAAAAAGGGTCAAAATAGTAAAATCTAAAAAGTGCTAAAGTATGCCCTATTATAACTAGGAACTGGCTGCTGCTTCTCTTGCTTGATTAAAACCATTCTTATAAGCCCTACTCTAATAATAATTTGAACACACATCTAGAGATTCACATAACTAATACAAACATTTGTTAATAGAACTAGTTAGGACTAACCGTCTCAACGTTTCAAAAGGTGATGACTTCTATAGAAAGTTGATAAGTTTTAGAACCGACTAGGGAAAAATGCAAAATCTTCTTATAACTACTTTTTAAGAATTTAAAATTCACTTTTTAGAAAACCTTTTCTTTAGTATATTAATATTAGTTCCACGAAACGAAGAGCTAGCTTTATGTTCTTTCATAAAGAACCATTTTCACATGTGCTTCCAGTCCCTGGAACCTATATAACTTGAAAGTCCACAGTAGGATCAGTTAGGAATTGAGTTTAAATCTATTTTCGACACAAAAAACTGGAAAAATGTATATTTAAGACTTTAGTAGCATGTTCGACAATATTGAGAAAGTTTTATGAGCAGTCACAATCTAAAGTAGGGGTTAGTATGAGTCAGATAGAATCATGGTTTTATCCAATTCAATGGTTTTGGATTGGTTTGTATTGAATAAAAATTAATTATTGTTTACGAGTTAGTTTCACCTCTAGAAAAAACATCAATTTTTTTTGGGTGGTTCTAGTTCCATAAAAAACAAACTTGACTCCTAAGGCATATGTATTAATATATTACAAAATTTATGATTATATATATATAATCAGTGGCGGCTCCACAATTGGGCAACGAGGGCAATTGCCACCACTGAGCTTTTGAAAATCTTTGGTTATTTATGTTCATTGTTAGTAAGTATAGGTACTTGATTCGCAATTGCTCCCTCAAATTCTTTAAACTTTTTGGGCATGTGGACATATTCCGAGTATGAGTCCTTAATTTATGATTCGCTCCTAGAATTGACTAATAACTAACAAGTTAGTAAATTACTTGTAATTCCACTATAAATATTAGTACTATTTTTACACAAGCAATTAGAGTCAGAACTAAGGGGGCTAGCAGGGCCTCGCCCCACATTGAGTCTGAAAAATACATAAGATAGTAGTATTAGTTTTCAGAAATATTTAAGAAAGTTTTATATGTCGGCCCCTCAAGTTATTTTATACATTTGGTTCTATCTTTATCTCACTTTTTTATGTGAAGTGTTTATTATGACTAGGATTAGTTCTTTTAAATTAAGTTATTATATTAAATGTTATTTAAAATAAATAATTCTTAAAAAATAAATTTAAGTTTACTATAAAAAAATTAAATTTAAGTTTTCTTTAATTGAAATTTCTATCAAGGAACCAGAACACACTCAACTTCTGGGCTTCTTCTGCAAAACGGAGTAAAAAATAAATTTAACCTTTCTTTAATTAAAAGATTCTTTTAAGTCATTTGATGTAGCAAAAATTTACAAGCTTGCTTGGAAATATTATCCTAAAGATTTTAGTGAGCAAGAGATGAAGCATCTACTTTATGAGTTGAGATTATATCAAATTGATGTGCCACAAAGTTCTGATTCAAGAAAATTTTCAATACTTTTAGAGTTTTATCGATGACTAGTACAAAGTGAGAAATTAGAAATATATCCCCTGGTTGATAGATTGATTCGATTTGTGTTTACTTTTCCAATTTCTATAACTGTCTATAGAGCGAGCTTTTTCTGTTATGAATATTATAAATACTTGATTTCGTAATAAGATGGATAACGACTTTCTTATGAATTCTTTATTAATGTATATAGAAAAGGAGTTTGTTGTAAAAATTGATACTGATATAATTATAAGCAAATTTAGTTCCTTACAAGAAAGATGAGTACAACTTAAATAAGTTATATCTATATTTTAAATTTTTTTATGATATAAAAATATTTTAAGGTCTTTGTTGTTGGCTCTCCCTAACAAAATTTTATGGTTCCACCCTGCAAGCAGTTGTCCTGCCTCTTTCTCATTCATTTCGTCTCTCCTATTAATACGTGATTTCTGTATTTTCAGTTTTATATTATTAAAATCATGTTACCACTTGTTTTTATATGTATGTCCCATAACTTTATTTGTTATTTGATTTTTATTTAATTTTTTATTTGTGTTGAATTTTAATTTTCATTTTATTTCATTGAGTCTATATGTTGTTTTTAACGAATGGTTATATTACAAGAAGAGTCATAAAAAAAAAAGGACCTTTCTCCCTATCTCATAATACTTCATCCCTAAAAACAATGAAAAATTATTTGTTTATATTTCCTGAAAGGTAAAAAGTTACCATTGTTTATCCGTTTGTCTATTATACAGACTTACTAAAAACAAATTTTTCTTAAATTATTTGAAAAGTCAAAAGAACCATCATTTGTATTACGGAGGGAGTATTATAAAATCTGTTGCAGCCTTATACTTTATTTCTCACTACCTAAGTCTACCCTTTGACTAAAACTAAGAGCAACTTCTAATTTATACTCTATCATCGGCACTTCTGACTTTTTGAACTTAAATTTGACTTAATAGTTTTAAAGATGTTTGAAAGGTAATATTTCAAATTAAAAAGGCATCTATCATATACATATAAAATTGACATACTTATGTGGTATTTGATAATAAATTACTGAAATCATTGTTGACAATACCAATCTTTTTAAAATAAATGAATTATCAAATTTACCCCATAAGATATACTCTCTCCATTCCACATTCTTTGTACCATTTAACTTTTTCACTTATTTTAACTTGAATTTATTCATATTAGTATTTATTTAAAAAAAATTTTGAAAAAAATATATTTAGAAACTATATGTCTTGATTTATTCTTCTTATATAAAAATTCTTCATTTATATACTAAAATGTTGAAAATAAAAAAGTATATATTAATTACTGAAAAGTGAATGGTACAAAGAATATGGGACAGATAGAGTAATTTTTGGAGTTGCCACTGTATACAGATATTTATTGAAAATTATTGTTACATGGAATTTTAGATCTTTTAGTTTTAAACCTAATCCTAAGTCATAATTATCTCATTCTCACTCTATAAATGCATTCCTATTTTCACAGATCATCATTGGCCAAGCATGTGAGTGTAATTTTATTCAATTTTTGATGTTGTTATACATATATGACATAAAGCGAAAAACCTGCAACCGTTGTTCCGGTTTTATTCAGTTCTCGATCCTTTGGTTAGTAGAAATTTTTTTGAGCTGAGCATATTTCAAATTAGTTCAGTTTCCACTATAAGGCTGAACCAACTCGAACCATATTCACACATACTTATAGGTATATGATATAAACTGAAAACCCAGAATCATGTTCTGATTATGTTTGTTTATTGTGTCTTGGATTAAGTAGGAAATTTTTAGAATCAAGCCTATTTAAAGTTAGTTTGATTTCATTACAAACCCAAACCACACTCAAGCGTTCAATGCCTGATGACCGAAACATAAAAGTTGGATGGCCAAGTGAGATATTTTACCTAACAAACAGAATCTTGTTTTGCCGGGGAATTTCAGGCCCGTTCGTTCCTTTCCCTCACACTCTGCATCGTCTCTCTCCAAAGAAACGCTTTTTTCTGGTTGGTTGGTCCCGCTCCTTTTAACGACCGATTTCACAGGCTGGCCCTTCTTCCCGAATTTGTGAGCTTTTAACCCTCCATTTCTCTTCCCTTATTTTCTTTTTTCGTTTTCCCTTTTTCTCTTATTTTTTATTTTTTCAAATTTTTCTTCAATTCAATTACCTCTCAGCAAAAATATGCTCTTTTCGTGCTGAATTTGTTACTACTGTTGCTTTCTCCTAGTTCCTCGATGATTCATCATCTGGGTACTCTTTGATTTGATGATTCTACTGTGTTTTAGGGGCAGGTTCACATCTCTTGGTTTGGGGGCCAAGAAGTTTCCTATCAGCGAACATATGTCATTGAATTTTTTTTCTTTGTGTTCATGTTGTTGTTTCCTGTTTGAGTTGGGTAACAGAACTTGAAAAAGTTTCTTGATTAGTGCCTTCCTTGGGGAGGATAATCATAAATGGGTAACAAAAGGTGTTCCAGCCCTTTGGTTTTCTCAGTTTTGCGCTCCTTTTTTAAAAATTCGGGTCTTGGTTTTTCTGTCTGAGGAACCTATAGCTCACTGGGCTTTCTGGGGATGAGTCCTTTGGTTGCACAAGATTATTTTTGTACAATCTGAATTCAAGTGAGTAATTATCCGAGTGGGTTTTCCTTTGCATTGTTCAATTCTTGCTTTTTGCTAACCTGGTCAAATTTGTGCAGGATGGGAAGGGTTAAGCTGAAGATAAAAAGGTTAGAGAGCACTAGCAACAGGCAAGTGACGTATTCAAAACGGAGAAATGGCATCTTGAAGAAAGCCAAGGAATTATCAATACTATGCGACATTGACATAATCCTTCTCATGTTTTCTCCGACCGGGAAGCCTACATTATTCCATGGCGAGAGAAGGTACTAACAGTGGCACTGGTTTTTTGTATTTCATCTCTAAGCACTACTATTATTTTATCCTTTTTATCTTATTCACAGAGTAATATATTAACATGTGCCAATCTTTTTATTTATGGTTCTGTGATCAAAACCTTCATGCTTATTCAAGTATCCAACTGCCTCATGAAAGCTTCCAATTTATGGTGTGTTTCCAATGACCCTCTTACATGTCATGCAATGCTAGGTGGTTGCTAGGGGAAGTAAGAGTACCTAGATCATATGAGACTGGATAGAATACTCTTCTGTGCCTCTTATTCACAAATTTCACTTAGAAGGTTGGTAGTTAGGTTTGTCCCCTCAGTTGGTTATGGAAAAAATGCAGCAGCTTCGGGATTATGATACAAAATAAGCTGCTGGCCTTTTAATGTTATTTATACTGTGTCCTACCTGTATGCTCAGCTGTGACATGCATTATTATCACACTGTTGCCAATTCAAGCTTGCTTGGAACTTAGGACATGGTTTTTTCAGTTTATTGTTTACTAGCACATAGACATGCATGATGGATATTGGTTCCTCGGCCATATGTTTTGCCAATAATTTATGCAGGCATATTTTACACCTTTGTGAATTACTGAAGATTCTTCTTGCTTTATGTTGTTTATTATTTCCTTTTCTTTTTATCAGCAATATTGAAGAGGTTATTGCCAAGTTTGCTCAATTAACTCCACAGGAAAGGGCAAAAAGGTAAAAGAAATTACGTGTGGCTCAACTTGTCAAATTGAGCTGGGACTGTGGGTAACTGACTGTGATTTTTATGATACAGGAAACTGGAGAGCCTTGAAGTAAGCCTCACCAAGATTCCCTTCTCTGAGGCATTCTGTTTCTATTGTATACATGCCATATCTCCACTAATATTTTGGTACATCTGTTCCAACAGGCTCTGAAGAAAACCTTTAAGAAATTGGATCATGATGTAAATATACAGGACTTCATTGGGTCAAAGTATGTAATGTCTGTTGTTTACTTTTCTCTGAAACCATTACCTTCACTAAGATGGGAACAGAATCTAACTTCTCACTCTCTCTCTTTGTTTTCTCCCCCTTTTTCTTCTGGCAGCCCAACAGTTGAGGTACAGAACTTATGGCAGTTTCATACTTCTTCTTTCACCTCCTTTTTATGGCTTTTAGAGTTTTAAATATCAGTGGTATGTTTTTATTTTCAGGAATTGACTAATGAGGTCTCGGTTCTCCAGGCTCAACTTAATGACGTTCATAAAAGACTGAGGTAAGGTTTTATAGTTTTCTGGTCATAGAGCATTTCCTTGTATGAGATGAGAGGCCAAGCACATGTCTATGAGGTTTTCTATTTAATGAAATACTTCATCCACAAGCTTGCACTGTAGTACGCAAGCTAAATTCATATTCAGGCAATATTCAGTGTAGCAGTTTTCTGAAAGAAAGATTACTGATAATACAGTTACAACTTTAGGATCTTCAAAAACTACTAAGGCAATGTTGGAACTCTTATCATATCTTGAGAAGATATAATGTTCGTTTTCGGAATCTCATTTGCTAACTTTGTTCCAAACATTTAATTTTCTACATTGCAATGCATAGAAATGCATCCCTCCACCTTTAGTTTGTATTGAAAGTCATCTTCATCATCATTAGCTTCATACTGCACCTCAATCTCAACTGTGTTGAGGTCACCAGCATGAAGTCCGTAATGCGGTGAACTATCAAAAGTCACATTTACACTATAAATCCGTGCAAAGGGACAAAAAATTGACATGGTTTTATTGGACGCACTTCTTGATGTGGCTCTTGTGAGGGGATAATACGTGAAAGAGTAAAATTTATTTTTAACCTGAAATGATTAATTCGTCTTATGTTGTCATTTCAGCTACTGGTGTAATCCTGATAAGATAGATAATATAGAACATCTTAGCCGGATGGAAGAATTATTGAGGGAATCGATTGAAAGAATCCATCTGCACGAGGTACAGTGTGCTCTCCTTTTGCCTTTAATTACGCATGTAGCTTGGAAACAAATATGTTTATAATGCCTGTAGCGAAGGTGTTTCATTTTATTCATGTAGTTGTGTAACCATGTGAGCTACAGAGGGAACTCATCAATTATTTCTGTTGTCAGGAAAATTTTGGAAAGCACCGACTTGTGTCACTTGAGTGCACCGGTCAGGTAGTAGCTCCCTTTAAATGTAGATGTCTACACACAATTACATCACTATCTGTTCTTCAAAGATTTGACTCATAGCAGGAACTTACATGCAGGACAATGTTGGAAAGCTCCAATTTATGTCACTTGAATGCACAAATCAGGTAAGAAAAGCTCAGTATATTAGAATTTCTTCTTCTTCTCTGCTCTTTGGCACAGATTAATATATATAGATCTGTGTCCATGCATGTGTGCACAAGTTATTATATTACCATTTAAAATCTTAAATGACTCCTTCTGGCATCAGTTTCAGAGTGGAATGCCATTACCATTCGTTGTGGGTGGGCTGCAGGAAGCACAAACTCTTTCATGGCTGCCTAAAAATGACAACCAGCAACTTATGTTGCCCAATGATCCCAGCTTCCAACCTCATCGGTTAGTGTTTCTTTCTTGCCATGAAAATTAGTGTCATGCCATTCATCTTTAATGGTCACAATATATTTGTCTCCATATTTAATCTTAACTGATTATAAGCTTTTTCTTCTTTTTTATTTTAAATAACACTCACTCTGCAAAGTGGTTTCATAGTTACCTTGCTGTTTTTAGCTCACAATACTTTTGTATATTTCCCTGTTCTTTTTGTCTCTTTTCCCCCTTTAGAGATCCAGAGTGCTCCGATGCGTCTCTTCCAAGCTATTCTGGTTTTATGAGCTCCTGTAAACAGTCAGAGATTGGGAATACAGGACAACAAGGTGACAGTATGGGGCAGGAAAATGGCTCCTTGAACGAGTTAGGTGGCAGTGCTTTTGGTGGTTTTCAACTTGGTGAACAATATTCTTATCCGTTATATGGTACTCTAAATGTGCATGATGATAAGAAGGTAAAACCTGATATGGACGTGAACTTACAAGTAAATCCTTTGGTCTATCAAGATAATAGCAATCTTGAACTCCACAAATCCATATATGGGAATGGACATCAAACTTGGATTCCATCACCTGGCTCTTGTGGAATTCCAGTTGTTGATGACAAGTCTTATCACCAGGTGAGTGGCCTTTCTTTGTTCAGATTGGTTGCCTAATTAATACTGTGAATTTGATTAGGTTATACTGTTTGATTATAACATTAAAAGTGCTCAATCGTTTAGCAATTGCATTGGTCAATGTGTTCTATTGAAACATTTACAAGACCATATGCTAAATCAGGTGCTGGTTAGTATGTGACGGTCATTTCTGAACACTTTGATCCTCATTGCAGCAGGTTATCAGACTATTCCACTAATTTAACCATAACCTTAACAACAAGATGGTTTTAGTTTTGCCAACATGTCCTCTTGGACATCATTCATATCATATCAAATCAGTTGTAGCTGGTGAATACTGAATATTTCTTGTATTTTGACTGGCTTATCTAATTGGACAAGTTGCACCGTATTTATGGTCTTGTGGATTTTCTTTCCTGTGCCGTGCATTGTTTGCATCTACTGAAAGAATCAAGAAGCCTGAATCGGGTTTGTTTACTCTTTGATCATTTTGCAGCAACCTAATCAACTTTCATGACTCAGAAGACCAATCACCTGCATTGCAGCCTATTAACATGCTTGAAAGTCGACTTTCATTCATGTGGTTGAAGCACATCGGCTGTAACCAACAATGTAGCCGACAGAAGATGAAGCATGTGATGCAGTACATGAAGTCAATCTTCAGATGAGTAAGTTGCTATCTGGTACGTGAAGTCAGTTCCAGATAAGTTGCTAATCGGCTCGCATTGTATACTGGTGAAATCTCACAAGAATAGTGGTTTATGTATATGATCTTTTTGTTTTAGAAACATAGTTACAGTTTTGCAACAGAATGGGTTCTTGAAAAGATCTCCCAAGTCACCCATGTTGTAGAATCAATATACGTGTAGAAGATAAGTGTAATACTTGGCTTACATGGCTTTAGTTAAAAGAACAAAACATTCTGGAGTTACTTTTTTATTTTCCTTCTCCTTTTTGTACAAGGAAATCATAATGGACTAAAATATTCTCATCAAATTTCGTACATATGGTCGTTGAACTTCATTTCCGTGCCCATGGCCGTCCACCCTTTGATCTTTAAAATTATGTCCACTGAAGAATTGTAAAAAAAGCAGAAATTGTGGTTGAAAAATGTAGCTATTTCAGATGTGAAACTCACAGAGGGAGGATGTGCAATACTGAATTAAGATAGATTTTTTTAGTTGAAGCAATCCAAAATTAAGATACATTATTCTTTTATTTATTGTAGCAGGTGCACAATTAATAGGACTAAAAGACTTATCAATATTGGATCTGTATTATTTTTGGTTAAGGTACATAGTGGCCTAATGAATAATCCAAGACCAAAACCAACTTAGGTATATGAAAAATTAAAAGGAAACATGATGAGGAAGTGATGAAAGAGAGATTTCATAGCTTGTAAAAAAGTAGAACTTTTTCTACATAAGTGCCCTGGGCATACACATTTTGATATCGATTGTGCTGTAGTAAACAAATTATCCTAACTACATCTTTATTACTAGAAAATCGAAAGAAAATTATGCAATCGGATTAGAAGCAGACTACGCAATCCCCACAAGCACCCTGTGGAGGGTAGTTCCTCTGGAGCCTAATTATACCCACCCTCACCTCAATTTTGACCATGTGACTTGTTGATCAGCCAATAATCATACCCCTCCTCCATTGTTCATACCCAACAATTGCAATTCCATGGTTACCAAGGAGCACGCCTCCACCGTAGAATCGAAATTCCGGCTGCTTGCGTCGACTGCAGCTGACATGGGCTTGTTGCGTCCACTGCAGCAACCGCCAAGAATGTCCAACAACTCCCTACCAACAATCAAAACAACATACATCGCATAACTTAGGCCACAAGGAACAAAATACTTATAGGTTACCGAAAGCAGTCGAGGAACTTTCTCCTTATTATACTTTTGTACTATGTGCTAGTTATTGGCGATTTTGGCTAACTCAATTTGGGTTTGTAATAGCTACTAATTCTATTTGAAGAAAAAAAATGCTTGGTTTATTATGAAATTGTAGTATTTGTTAGAATTATAAAATGATATAATGTAACGATATGATTTAATATGATAAAAGTATATCTATCAGTTAAGATTTTAAGGATTTACTGATAATATGAGAGGTAGATTAATAAAACAACATATTGCTATTTGTCTCTTTGATTTGAATTTTTTTTCCCGTAAGTTACAATATCTTAATTTAGATACAAGATTTGTTGTTATAATTTCATAATGATGATTTTAGCACAAACCTTACAACATTATCTCTCTAATTCTTTTATTATGCACATATGTCTAATTAGACATAGTAACTCATCCCTTAATCTTTTATATATAAGGTATAAATCATCAAAAAAATTGACAAAAATACCCTTAGTTAAAATATTCTTCTCTACAAAAACCCTAGCTTGCTACTGCTGTCTCCTCCATGATCTCGTAGTATACGTCATCTGTCATGTTCGAAAAAATAAAAAATGTCTGAATGGATACCGAAAAGTGTCTAAAGAAATATTTAGAAGTGTCTGACCAATACGTAGAAAATTTACTCTCTTAAAAAATAACCAATTGAAACAATAAAAAAGTGTCTAAATGAATATGTAAAAGTGTCTAAAAAAATATTTAGAAGTGTCTGATCAATACGTAGGCAATTTACTCTCTTCAAAAATAACTAACTGAAACAATAAAAAGGTGTCTGAATGAATGTGTAAAAGTGTCTAAAGAAAAGTGACAAAATATCTAAAGTAATATGCAAACAATTTATTTTCATTATAAAAGAAATATATACAAAATAATAAAAAAAAGTGTCTAAATAAAAATTTAAAAGTGTTTAAATAATTATTTGAAAGTGTCTAAATAATCATTTTGGGCATGCTGCCCTTCTTGCCTCATCTCCCATCATCTACAATGCCTCCCGGCGCTTTTCTCTTTCTTCTCCTTCGATCGACCTTCGCCGCGTCTGGATCTGCCTCCGCCGTAACCGGTTCCTCTTTCTCTTCCTCCGATCAACGCTCTTGCTCCTGGATTTTGGCTTGAATCGGCTCAGATTTTGGAGCTTCGAATGCTCTTGTGATCTCACCGCCGGCCCGAATGCGCTTGAATTGGCACAGAACCTTGGATTTCTTCGCCGCCGGCCCAATCTCGCGATCTCGCCTTGGATTTCCTCACTGTCAACCTGATCTCTTTTTCTCGTCCGATCTCGCGATCTGTCACACGTTCTCCTCGCTGCCAGTCTGATCTTGTGATCTGGCTCGCCGCTTCGATTTGCAGGCCGTCCGCCAATCGTTTGCTCGAATCACATCATCTGAGCGTCGTTTGTCGAACCTCGACTAGAATCGCGCATCGCATTGTCACGATCTGTCAAGGTTTTCCTCACCGCCGGTCCGACCTCGCGATCTCGCTCGAACTTCGATCTACCGGTTGTCGGCTGATCGTTTGCTCGAATCCCAGCCGAGCCGAACCTTGGGTGCCTTCATCGCATCACACACCCAGTCTCATCGCATCGCGCTGCCCTCATCACGCCGTCGCTCCCACATCGCGTCGCCGTCACCACCGCAGTGAATTGCCTCTCCTGTTCATATCTCGTCTGGAGCACTGTTTTTTGTTAATCGGAGAAAAAAAGATTGTAAGAAATTTTTTGAAATAATAAGGGCTAAAATTGTAAAATTAGCACTATGTCTAATTAGACATATGTGCATTATATCTATGGTATTATCTCTCTGTCATTAGATACTCTATAAAACAAAAAGGGGAAAAAAAAAAAATCTTTTTTCTCTCAATTAAGCTGCCGCTCAAAAACTCTCATATGTCGTCTTTTCTTCTCCCCTAAACTTTGGTCCAGATTTGGTTGGTTCTTTTTTATTTTTTTTATTTGATTGACCTTATTTGATGTTATCTATTAGATTTATAATATATGCAATATTCTTCTAATTTGGTTGTTCAAGAGCGAATCGATACTCTTATATAGTAGATTTTCAATTGAAAATGAGTAGTGATGGATCTAGATTTTCTCTAGGGTTCACAGGAATTTTAGCTTTACTAGGATGTTTCAATGGTTGATAAAAAATATGGAGCCGATTACGTAGAATAAAATTAGTCTTTATTATTTTTAAGTTTTATAAGTAATCTTTTTGCATACATACATACATACATATATTTGGTCGATTACAGTAGTATTTGGTTATTGTCAGTTTGGTTTAGGCTTTGTTTTAGTTAGCTGTGAGTTCTCAATTCCAAATTTATTTTGGTATACATGGAAGGTTTGATTTGATATGATTATCTTTTTTTCATTTGGTGTTGTAGAAAAAATAGCCTTTTAGTGGCTAGTTTTATGTTCCTGTTATCCTTTAGAGTGTTATTTTCTGTTGTCCTTTAGAGCCTTATGCCGCCATTAGAAAAAGGTGATTTAGCGATGACAAAATTAGTAACAGTTAAAAACAGTTGCTAATTAGAGACAACAAATAGTCTAAACGTCTAGTGAAAGTTTAGCGACAACTGTTTGTCGCTAAAATTTAGTGATGACCTACTTTTGCTAATTTAGTGACGGTAAGATCCTAAAAGTTAGTGACGGTTAGCCTTTACTAAGTCTCGGCCAAATTTTATAACACGTTGCCCTCGTTAAAAGCTGATGAATTAGCTATAGTCAACCGTTACTAAAGTACACCCCAAGTAAAAATGACTTGCTATCACTAGTCGCATCGGAGCCCTCACTGATTAGTCATTTTTTTATGCTAACTTGCCATCTACTTTAACCTAGATAACCTTTTCTAATATATGTAATGCAGTGGAGATATGTGCCCAAAAGTTCGAGAAAAGTTTAGCGATGGTTGTATGTCACTAAAATTTAGTGACAACATGGCTTCACTAATTTAATGACAGCTAGCTGTTTTAAATTTACTAAAAGCTTGCCCTTGCTAAGATCCAAAAAATTAGAAACAGTAAGCCTTCATTAAGTCACAGCCAAATTTAGTGATGATGTGTTTTTACTAATTTAGCGACGGTTAGCTGTCGCTAAATTTAGCAATAGCTTGTCCTTGCTAAGATTAAAAAAAGTTAATGACGGTCAGCCTTCGTTAAATGTCACCCACAAATTCAAATGCTCTGCTATTTTGAGCCAAAAATCTTTGAAAATTGTTTAACTAATTAAGAAAAATCCAGTTAATGAAATATAGATTCATTTAAATATGTTTATTGGCAAATGAAGTTTAGCCATTTTTTAATATTATATCATCTCATTACAGCATGAGGAAGAGAAATGGCTAGCCATCGCTATTGTTTTGAGAACTAACGAAGGCTAGTTATTGCTAGTTTTCCACCAAATAGGAAAGCTTTTTAATGAGAGTTTTGCTGTCACTAGTTTCAATTAAAATTCTTTACCATTTTCTCTTGTATATCGTAGACACAAGATGTTAAGGAGCGGAGTCCCAGTGCCATGAATTGTCTTGTAGGCTCTTAGGGAATGTGATCCCACTTAGTTACTATTGTCTAATTATTACTTGTAGGTAAGTTAAGACAATTTATGTGTAACTAGTTACTTAACTTACTTTGTAAGAAGATATGCATGCGTTTTATTTTGACAATGCAAAACCAATAAGTAAACCATTTAAAGAAAACATCGCTTAAGCATTCCTTTTTAAACATACTTGAAACATAGATAGCAAAACACTAGTTACTTCAACTTTAAGTAATAGTTTGTGCACACTCTTTAACACTAGCATGCACCTAAAAGTAACTCAGTGGTCTAACACCACAATGTACCCTATCAGAGGTAATGTCTTTGTATACAAGGTACCATATATACAAAGTAAAATACTACTAAGATCATCTACTTGAGCTTCTACTGTGGCGGAACAGGGCCCCAGTGCCCTAAATTACTAACACTGGGACGCTTTTTGGGAACTATGATCCCACTTAGGTTACAGTTGGCTAGTTATTACTCGTGAAGTATCTTAAATCATTACGTGCAACTAGTTACTTAGCCTACCCTGCATAAGAAATATGCATGCATTGTCCTGGCTATGCAATAATAATCAAATTAAAACATCATTGAAAACAGTGCCGCGGCAATTAACGAAAACATAATTCAAATAAGCCAAGACATAAACCTTTAGTTGCTTTAACTTCAAGTAACAACTATGTGCATACATCTCAAACTTATATGCACCCAAAAGTAACCCTAGTGTTATACACACCAATGGACACTAGTAGAGGCGATCTATGTATGAAATTACCATACATATAAAAGAAGCATATCACAACAACTAAGATACTAAGATCCATCCTTAGCTCTTCACCCAAGCAAGCTAGCTTCAAGTGATGAGCCACACTTTCCTTGTACTCACTTAGCCTCAAACTGTAAGCCAAACACTTTGGTCAGTACTAGCTTATGCCATAAGTAACTCAGAAACTTGGAGTTTCCTACTTAGAGAATACCTTTGAACCAATAAAACCTAGCTTTAACAGCTGCCCCTTACCAACTGTTAAGCCCAAACAGTCCGCTTAAACCTGCACAACACTTAAGGGGTGAGTACTCTAAAGTACTCAGTAAGGGATTAGGTACCTGCAGGGAGAAAGATATGCAAGCATACAAAACACAACAATTATATATATATATATATATATACAAAACAAAACAAGCAGTCAACAATGTAACCAGAAGCAAGAATAAACAACAACCAATGCAAATGATGGATGGATGGATGGATGAATGAAATATGCACATGCAAATGTACTTAGGACTTCCTTACACCCGTAGGTGCTAGACTTGCCGTGAGCTCTTACGACTGGGGTACTTGGATACTGGCCCTCGTATCCTATGCTAGCACTTAACTAACCCCATGAAGTCCTCTTACGGGCACCTTAGAGTAAGTCATCACTTACTCAAACCTTACCCGCCTTGACGAGCTACTTAGAGTAAGTCACCACTTACTCACTCCTTACCCGTCTCTTCCCTTAACTTATTGTGCAGGGTAGCTGCCTTATGTGGTTCAACTTACCAAGCTCTTCGAGCTTAGCTTAGGGCTTCTTAGTGACTTACTTACCAAACCATCAAGTTTGGTTGGGATTCTCTTAGGTTTCCTTTTTATTGACCAAAGGTCTATGACATTCCACTCGGCCAACAAAGAGTCTGAAACCCGACTTAATCCCCTTAGTGCTCACTTGGGAACTGAAGCACTTTAACTTCCTTAGCCACCATTACTTACCCTATCTTAACCACACCACTTAGCCACCACCTAAATAATGCATAATTCCCAACTTAGGAATGAGTTCTAGACCCAACCGAGGTTACGGAACATCTTAAGTTAGCCTAGGGATGAAAACCGAGAGTTTGAGACACTCTTAGGACGCTCGGAGCTTGGGGGCAAAATGTCTTGGCAGTGCCGTTGGTGACGCGTCGCCAAAGGCATTGACATTCGGACAATTTTGACATCTCTCGGCGACGCGTTGCCAAAATGGCGTCGCTACTGGCGACGCGTCGCCAATGCCTTTCCAGCATTGCGCGATAGCATGCGATCTTGCACGAAACCTGCTCAAACTTTCTCATCCCAAGCTCAAATCACATGGGTCTTGTTTCTACTTCATTCCCACACATAATACTACATTTCTATGCATTATTTGAGCTTAATTAACTTAAATCCCTTACCTCAAATCATCTTGAAAGCAAGAAACAAGCAATGAGCACTTCCAAGCTCCAATGATTTCCTTTGAGTTTCAAGCTTGAAATCAACCAAATTGGACACCAAGAGCACGAAGTTAAGACCATTTCTAACCATTTAACAAGCTTAAAACTAACCCATAAGGATCAAATACGTTTACCTTTGGGTTTGAACCAAAAACTTGCAAGAACAACTCCAAATGCACCAATTCCATTAAAAACGAGCTAAGGGCTTGTTGGGATAGCTTCGGGACCTTCAATTTCCATGGAAACTTGAGTGAGTTGGGAGGTTTGGGGGTAGAACGCAAGGGAGGAAGGAGAGCTACGAAAATGGCAAATGGGGGAGATGATGAATAGTGTCATCTCCTCCATTTATAACCAACTTAGCCCAACTTTCTTCCACTTGTCACCTTGGCCCTTAAAATTAATTTTTGAATCACTTAGGCCACTTAAACACTCCCTATTGCATCACTCCTTGGTCCCAAAGAAAGGTTTTTCTTATCCAAACACTTTGCCCTTAGGTCACTTAAGCTATTATAAGACATAATAGCTTAATTTCTCACTTAGTGCATTTTTCACCATTAACTTTCGCTTTTGGTTCAAATGACTATAAACACTTATGATCTTAAATCAACTAGCTCAAAACACTTGCATGAACCTAATTTTACCAAAATTACGGTCATGCCACTAACTTCGGCCAAAATTACCATTTTTACCTTTTTGTCCCTTAGGTGCCAATTGCTTTTTGGAACTCAATTTAACCTTAACTAGCTTGCTTTCTTTGCTTAATAAAACTTATTTGAGGGAAATAACTTGGGATTTACTTACCTCAACATTTAATGTAGAGGAAATACTAGGAGAGCCTTTACACCTAACTTTGAGCTAGCAAGCTTCAAGTGCAAATCCCTCACTTGTCCTTGTGCAACACTTAGCCTCTAACTGTAAAGGCATAAACACTTAGTTAGTATAAAGCTTATATCTTAAGCAACCTTAGAGTCTCAAGGATTGAAGTAAATAAGTACTTATAAAAGGGAAAACTTAGCTCACAACTATTTACTTAGTTGTTATACCTAACGTTAGAACCCACACAACAAACTTACTGAGTCAAAGTAAGGCATTGACTAAGAGAGTTGTCACATCCTCCATTTCTTCAGAAATTTGGTCCCCCAAATTCCTATTCAACCAAGCAAACTTGCTTAGATATTGCTTTTGCATATCCTACTCAGTCTCCTAAGTGGCCTTTTCCTCCCTATGGTTAGACCATAGTACATTGACCATTGGAATCCACTTTGTTCTTAGTTTTCTAACTTGGTGATCAAGAAACTTAATGGGATACTCTTTATAACTTAGGTCCTTTCTTATTGGTATGATAGATGGGGTTAACACTTGCCAGGGTTCATAATGCATTTCCTCAATGAACTTATATGGAAGACGTTGTGAATATGAGCCAAACTTGGTGGCAAAGCCAATCGGTAAGCTACTTTCTCCACCTTTTCAAGGATTTCAAAATGACCAATGTATCTTGGAGCCAACTTACCCCTTTCGCCAAACCTAGTCATACCCTTCATTGGGGAAATATTAAGGAGTACTTTGTCTTCTACATCAAATTCTAAATTTTTCCTTCTTACATTGACATACTTGGCTGGCTGGTCTGAGGCAACCTTGATCCTTGCTTGGATCAACTTAATCTTTGTCATGGTCTTGACAATGATTTCTAGGCCGACGACCATTTTATCTGCTTTATCTACCCAACAATGAGGCATCACACACTTACGCCCATACAAAGCTTTGTAAGGCACTATCTTAATAGCTTCTTGATAGCTATTATTATAAGCAAGCTCAATCAAAGGCAGATGTTGGTCTTAATCCCCTTTAGAATTGATCAAACAACTTTACAATATGTTTTCCAAGGTCTGGATCACCTACTTAGTTTGTCCATTGATTTAAGGGCCATAATCAATATTTAGACTCATAGTGGAACATATAGCTTTTGAAAGGCATTCCAGAACCTTGAGACAAAATGAGGATTTCTATCAAATACAATTTAATCGAGGATTCCGTGGAGTCTTACCATTTTCTGATATACAATTAGGCCAACTTCTCCATGGTGTATGTAATCTTAATGGAGATAAAATGTGCAGACTTTGTCAACCTATCCACCACTACCCATATCGAGTCATGCTGACTTCTTGTATCAGGTAACCCAACACAAAAGTCCATGGTTATGGATCCTCATTTTATTTTCCATGAGGGGTAAACTTTGCAACATTCTTGATAGCTTCTGGTACTCTGCCTTTACCATTTGACAAGTGAGGCACTTAGACACATATTCATATATGTCCTTTTTAAACTTTGGCCCCCATAAATGAGTCTTAAGATCATGGTACATCTTATTCACACTGGGGTAAACATTTAAGCTTACTAGTATGTGCCTTTTGTAACCCTTGTTGGCTTAGGTCACTTGGAACATAGAGCCAGTCACTATAGTAAAGTAACCCATCCTTGTACTAAAATTCTTTTAGTATGGTACCATGCCTTTCTTCCCAAAAAACATTTTTCAAGTTTGGGTCCTTGTCCTAAGCTACCTTAACCTTAGCCAACCATGCTAACTAAATCTTAAAAACCATGGCTTGAGCCATTTCCCAATTTAACCAGATTTTAAATAGGACTAAGAATTGTTCCACTTTAGAACCTTCTAAGGTATTAGCCATTTGATCTTTGGAAAAGATAACCCCAGAGTACTTATGGCTCAAGACATCAGCAACTACATTGTCTTTACCTGAACAATAATCTATCGAGTAATCATAATCATTGATGTACTCAATCGACCTTCTCTACCTTATGTTCAGGTCTTTTTGGGTAAACAAATATTTCAGACTCTTATGGTCTGTAAAGATCTTAAAGGACCTTCCTATAAGGTAGTGTCTCCAGAGCTTTAAGTCAAACACAACTATTGCTAACTCAAGATCATGCATTGGGAAGTTCAATTTATTAGGCCTTAACTGCCTAGACTCATATGCAATCACTTGCTTATCCTATATTAACACGTATCTTAATCCTGATCCAGATGCATCGGTATACACCACAAAAGTCTTGTGTGGAACTGGTAGGATCAAGATAGAAGCAGAAGTTAGTCTTTTCTTAAGATCTTAGAAATTTTCTTCACACTTAAAAATCCAAATGAATTTCTGTGCCTTCTTTGTTAAGGCAGTTAATGGCAAGCTATCACAGAGAATTTTTCAATGAATTTTTTGTAATAACCTACCAATCCCAAGAAACTTTGGATTTCACTTACAGTGGTTGGACGTTTCCACTCCACCATTGCCTTCACATTTTCTAGGTCAACACTTAGTCCTTGAGCATTTATGATAGCCCGAGGAATGAAATTTTACTTACTCAAAATTGGCACTTAAATAGTTTTGCATAGTATTGGTTATCTTTAAGCACTTGCAAAACTATCTTTAAATGTTCCTTATGTTTTTGGAGAGTCTTAGAGTACACTAATATGTCATCGATGATTACCTCAATAAATCAATTTAGGTAGGGCCTAAAATTTCTATTCATGGCATCCATGAACATTGCCAAAGCATTTGTTAGCCTAAAAGGTATGACCGTGCACTCATAATGCCTATACTTAGTCCTGAATGCAGTTTTCAGAATATCTTCTTCCTTTACTCTTACCTAGAAGTATCTAAACCTTAGTCTATTTTAGAAAAAAACCTTTGCCCCCCTTAGTCATCAATCCTGGGTAGTGGATATTTGTTCTTTACAGTTACTGTATTCAGTTTCTTATAGTCTATACACTAACGCAAGGTTTTATATTTCTTCTTAAAAAACAACACTAGGGCACCCCGCGAGGAAATTCTTGGCCTTATAAAGCCCTTCTCAAGCAACTTTTCTAACTGCTTTTTTTGGCTAATCCATTTTAGGTGCTGACATTAGATATGAAGGTACGGAAATTGGTTTTGCCCCAGGCTGTAAGTGTATGGAGAATTCAATCTCCCTTTATGGAGGTAACCTTGAAAGGTCTATAGGAAAAACTTTGGGAAATAGATTGGCTATCGGGATTTCAGAGGGAAAACAATCCTTAGCAATGGTATGATGAAATAGAATGCTAACCCTAGGGCATGGAACAGATATCATATGCCTAAGACCTTTATTTTCCACAAACTTGAATAGAAGCTTATCCATAACAATTATAAAGCAAACAACCTTTCTAATAACATTTTCATCAAATTTCCAACAACCAAGCACCCATTCTACTTCATTATTCCCAACATAAAAAAGAGATTATTGTGATTTTGACTGCACCTTAGAATTCAAAGAGCATGTTCGACTATGGGCAAGAGCCGAACTTGTCCCATTATTCTTTGGATCTGCTGCATATTCTTTTCAACAATACTTGCAATTAGCATTTTTGTTACCTTCCCCATACTTAAATTTTATAAAATGTTTCCAAACATTTGATTTTAGCTTCATTGATTTTTATTTTGTAGCTGGTTTTTGTTGTTTTGTTGCTCTCTTTGATCCTTTTTTATCTGCTATTGTGGATGATTAAAGAGGATTTGGAAGACCACTCTCTTCAACCGAATCATCTTCTGTGGTACTAGTATCGGCATTTGGACCTATCATCTACATTAGAAATGTGTAATAATCATTTACAAAATAAGTGAATGAGTGACGTGAATGATTAAATACAAACATTAAAATCAATGAAAAAATAATAAACCTATTAATGTTACATTAGCTGTGGCTGTTCCTTTTGTTGAAGTTGTTTTGAGTGTTCTGTTTTACACTTCAAATACCTTGAAGAGCTTCCAGATTAGAAAATTTCTATTTATACATAAACAAAACTATAAATCATAAACAAAAACCAAACTATAAATCACTAACCAAAACAAAACCTTTTATTTATATAACACCTTAGTCTCTAATAAAAAAAACTCGAAACCAATAAAATGCAAGCTACCAGGAATCCAATTAAGCTACAACTAGTACATTTTAAGCTAGCAATATTTTGGTTTATTTTAAGCTGTAAAACCAATTTTTTTAGTTCATTTTAAGCTACAAAACCAAATTTCCGGTTCATTTTAAGCTATACAAGTTTACAATAGCAAAAACCTTCACTTTAATCTACATAGCTAGCCATTAGAGGTACACTTATTAAAATGTACTTGCTGACTTTTATACAAAAAATAATAAAAATGAAGTTGTGAACCAGTAGACTGGACTCACAAAAATAACAAAAATAATAATAAAAATAATAATACAAACCAAAAGGCAAAGTTTTACGTGCTTGTTGGTGAAAAGACCATGACAAAGAGAAGGCTGTGAAAAAGAAAAGTGAATCTCTGAATTAGGCCGAGTGAGGGCGTTGCAACGAGAGGGATTGCCGAACTTTAGGACTAGCATAGGGAGCACGTTGGCCTTAGTTGTGGCGTAGACGGATCACTGCCACTGGATGGCTACGAAGAGTGTGTGCCTGGGGGCTTGCCGCTTAGGGCTAGGACGAAGGCTCGAAGCAAATATGATATGAGACTAAGGGCAGGGACATTAGAGATGAACGAAATGAGGAAGCGACAAGGGGGTAAGGGTTGCTAGGCTGGGTTTGGGTTAGCTGGTTAGGGATAGTTTAAACTCTAAAGCCCAACAATAAAGAGTTAGGATTTAGGTGAGAGTAGCTGCCCAACTAAAGCCTAAGACCCAACTGTGAATAATTGCTAATTCGGTTATTTACGTTACCAAAATAACCAACTCACACAATCGAAACCAAAATTAACTTTATTCAGTTTGATCAAAACCAAACCAAAATACTGAACAAACCAAACCAAAATACTGAACAAACCAAACCGAATTTCCTAAATTTTTCAGTGTTTTAATTTTTTCGGTTTAACCCGAATAGTGATCATCCCTATGCTCACATGACTCTTGTGGAATTCCAATGATTGATGACAAGTCTTATCACCAGGTGAGTTCCTTTCTTTGTTCAAATTGGTTGCCTAATTAATACCATGGCATTTGACCCACTTTTAGAACATTAGTGGTATATGTGAGCTAAAGAAAAAATAGTGGCCGATTTGGGCTCATTCATGAAAAACAAGTATATATATTTTTGCCTAGGAAAAATTATACTCATTGAATAATTTTAACAATAAGGAAAATTTCCCATTGTGCTGGTTAATCTTTGAACATGTCTAATTAGGGTCTAATTTTGGTTGTTTTGACTTGAATTGAATATATTATGATTAAAAATCTAACTAAAATTTTAACATTTTAAATTGAGTTGTCTTAACTAATTAAATGTTACCCCCTCAGTCCCAGAACCTTTGTACCATTTGCCTTCGCATGCATACCATGAAATATTGACTATTTCATGATCCTTTCCACGATTGCCCTCACCTCTCTGCTAGGTCTCTTTGCTTTAATCCTGCCCCTGTTAGTCTTTTTCTCCGTCCTTGCCTTGCCTCCACCGTCTATCGTGCCTCTGTCTGCGCTTGGCATTCATTGTCGAACACACATCAATCGTCGATCACGGCTCTATCTTCGGTCGGCCTCCATCATCGATCGTACATCCATACTAGCTTAGCTTTCATCGTCGATCTACCTCTATTGTTGGCCGATAAACTCGGTCGCATTACATCCGTTGTTGATCCGCCTCTATCGTTGGCCGATGTAGTCGGTCACCTTGCCTCCATCATCAATTGCCTCATTCGCTGTCCATCAATCCTTATTTTCCTCTGTCTCTCATTTGTCTGTTCTCTTCTCCTTTTCTCCATCCCACCAATTGCCTCCGCCGCTAATTGCCTATGCCACTAATTGCCTTTGCCCACTCATTGCCTTTGCTACTAATAATTTTTGCCGCTAATTGCCTCCACTCGCTGCTCATCGCTTTCGCTGATCGGGATGAGAAGCACTGTGAAGGGTTAGCATGTTTGTCCATCTCGATTTTGGGGAGATGGAAATAAGGGCATAATTGTCTTTTGGATAAATAAAACTTACTAAAAAGGAAAATAGTGCAAAGTTTTGGGACAATTCAAAGAGAAAAATGATGTAAAAGATATGAGACAGAGGGAGCATTAGTCAACAATTAGAGCGAGAAACAGTGGGGCTTTGACTTTCTATACATGGCCGAATAAAACTTGCTCTTCTTCAATAATGATTCATATCAAAGGTGTCCATATTAGTATTAATTATAATGCTGGTAACTTATTTGTCCAGGATTAAATGTTGATATTACAGTTTCCTTAAAAAATACATTAGTTGGTGATTCTTTCTCTTAGCCTAAGATGAATTGCATATTTGCCCTTTTTACATAAACAAATTTCATATACTACATATAAGATAACAAAAACCAATATGAAGTATATTTTTTAGGGCTAATTACGAATTGTTCCCAAGGTTTAGGTGAAACTATAGTCTACATTCTCCTATTGCTAGAATATACACTTTGTCACCACTTTCCTTTTATACTTTTCAGTAGTAACTTCTAAAATCTTAATTTAACTATATGGTAGTGTATCTTCTACTACTTTATTTCTGTGTGAATTTTTTTTATAGTTAATTAGCATTAAAAAAATATAGTTTTATACTTACAAAGGGAAAAAAAATTACTAAATAGATTAAAATTATTGTAGAATGGCTACTAAATAGTATAAATTATGATTTCAAAATAGGGATGGAAATGATTCGAGTCTGTTAGAACAATTCGAGCTTGAGATAGATTTTTTGTTATGAAGCCGAGCCTAACGAGTCTCAACTGAGTTTCGAGTTATATTTTAAATTTAAACTCTTAATGAGCTAAGTTTTAAGCCTGATCATGTTTGGCTCAAACTCTTATCAAGCATAATATTTTTTAATATAAAAATGATATTAATTTTATTTTAATATACTTAAATCATAAAATTTTAATTTCTATTATTCAAATTGAGCTTGAATTAGCTCGAACCTCAAATCAAGTTGCAAACTTATGGAGCCATCGAACCAAGCGCTAATCTTTTCAAGCCTGCTCACATGGCTCTTGTGGAATTCCCATGATTGCTGACAAGTCTTGTCATTAGGTAGGAGTGGAAATGTGTTGAGCCATGAATCAAACAGTTTGGGCTCAAGCTCAATTTTTTGTTATTGAGCCGAGCCTAACGGGCTTCGATTCGAGCTTTGAGCTGGGTAGTATTTGGCTCGAATCCTTATCGAGCCTATTGAGTTTGATAAGAAAATTAATATGATATAATTTATCTAACCCTAATTTCCTAAAATTTCTACACCCAATTGTATTTGCCGTTCATTCTCTTCCCAAAACACCAAGATCCAACCTTCCCTCGCTTCAGAGTAATAGCAATCAATAGATCCCAGCCCAAAGTCACACCCATCACCGTCATTCCCATTGGCTGGCGGTATCCTTCATGACACCGACCACCCACCCACACACACCATTGCCTTGCAACTCGTCATCTCTTTGTCTTATTGTCAATTGACATGTGATTGCCAAAATTTTTTTAAGTACCTAATAACCGCGCCTTGTGATCGCCAAGCAATTGAATCACCTTCCTGTGTCACCTCATCGTCAAATGTCCAGAGCTTTGTTTGAGCTTCAATCTTCGACAGCGACAACCATCGAAGCCAGGTAAAAGCTTTAAAACTCAATCCAAAACAGAGACTATTGGATCTCTTATGATGTTTCTCAAAATGAGCTTGATTCAAGCTTCGAGCCTATTGAGCTACTGAGCTGAAATCAAACTTTTCGAGTCGAGCTTCGAGCTGAGCCAATTCTTAATAAGCCGAGCTTTGAGCCTAGGGGTGTTTGGGCTCGGCTCGGCTCGTTTCCACCCCTATCACCAAGTGAGTGGCCTTTCTTTGTTTAGATTGGTTGCCTAATTAATATTGTGAATTTGATTAGGTTATGCTGTTTGATTATAACGTAAAAGGTGCTTAATCGTTTAGCAATTACATTGGTCAATGTGTTCTATTGAAACATTTACGAGACCATATGCTAAATCCAGTGTTGGTTAGTATTTGATGTTCATTTTGAAGATTTAATCCTCATTGCAGATGGTTATCAGACTATTCCACTAATTTAACCCTAACCTTAACAAGAAGATGGTTTTAGTTTGCTAACATATCCTCAATGCCCATCTAATTGGACAAGTTGCACCATGTTTATGGTCTTCTGGATCTTCTCTCCTGTGTTGTGCATTGTTTGCATCTACTGAAAGAATCAAAAAGCCTGAATCGGGTTGGCTTGCTCTTTGATCATTTTGCAGCAACCTAATCGACTTTCATGATTTTTCGTCGTCAAATTTTTACAAATTTTGGTCGACGATTTCAACAAGTTTTTGGTTAAGGTACTAAGTGGCCTAATGAACACAATTCTGGAAATTTAGTAAGTGGATTGTCATGATGAAAAAGTTTAAAGAGCATGTTGGGATATTTAAGCCAACCGAAATCCGAATCCAACTTAATTGGTTACAAGAAAAATTAAAAGGAAATATAATGAGGAAGTGATGAAAGAGAGATTCATTGTTCGTAAAGAAGTAGAATTAAGAACCAAACAATCGGTGTTAAACAAACTATCCTTCTATAGAACTTTTTCTATCTAAGGAAGTGCCTTGGAACACACACATTCTAACATCGATTGTTCTGTGTTAAACAATTCTAACTACATCTTTATTACAAGAAAATCAAAAGAAAATCATGCAGTTGGATAGGAAGCAGATTGAGCGATCCCACAAGCACCCTGCGGAGAGTAGTTCCTCTGGAGCCTAATAAACCCACCCTCACCCCAGTTTTCACCATATGAGTTCTTGATCAGCCAATAATCAATCCCCTGCTCCGTTGTTCCATACCCAACAATTGCAATTCCATGGTTCGTATTTGTGGAGCAATCGTCACCAGAGAGCACGCCGCCACCGTAGAATCGGAATCCCCAGCTGCTTGCGTCGACTGCAGCCGACACTGGCTGCTGGCTTACGGCTTGCATAAGTGAGCTCTCGTTCGGCGGAACATCTACATATCCACAAATGCGTTCAGCGGAGGCCTCCTGGGAGCCGTAACACATGCCCTGAAACGCCATGTAGGGGTACTGGGCCTCGCTACTGATCCCGTTGTTTTGAACGATATACCAAAAAGCGTTGTCCATCCAGCCACCTTGGCATCCGTTTGAAGGGGCACAATCTAGCAGTTGCTGCTCTGACAATGAGACTAGCTGGCCTGTCTTCATGGCCACGATCCCTTCCACTGCAGCAACCGCCGAGAACGCCCAACAACTCCCTGCCAACATTAATCAAAAGATCATAAGTGACATAACTTATAGAAACTTGGTCCTCGTTATAAATTTATACTGTGTGCTTGTTCTTACCACAATTAAAACCTTGGTTTTTCACAGGAGTAACGACTCCTTTGCTGACCCAATTCACGCTAGCTGGAAGATCCCCCACACCCCCATACCAGAAACTTTCTGTGCTTGTTGAGCTCGGTTTGAGGCCATCAGGAGCCTTGAAACCCAGTTTCTTGGCAGCGAATTCATCGTCTGTTAGGTCGGCAAATTCGTTGAGTTTCAACCAGTAAGTCCCGTTGCTCTTCTTGTTAAAGTTCTCTATATATTTCAGGTTCTCCCTAAAAACCCTAAAACGCTTGAGCTGCTCTGCTTTGCTGTTGTACTTGATCGAGTGCGTCTCCATCCACTCGAAGTATTTCTTAACGTGCAATGACTTTGCTTCTTCGTCACGAGACCTGGCTTTGAATACCATAGTGCTTGAGATTATCAAAATAGTGAACAACAATTTTGTTGCCATAGTTGAAACCTCTTTCTTCTAATTTGTTGGTGGGATAAGAAATGAATGAAGTGGTATGATGCTTGATGTTCCAAGTATTTATAGAGGTTTAGAACTATATATCTATAGGAGGATCTTAGATAAGGTTTCACTCAACTGATATTGATATTTTTTTTTTGAGAAAAATATATATTTTTTTGTGCAATTGTGCTACTTGTTAGAATCAGTGAATGATATTATACAACAATATAAGTGAACAAGATAAAATCATGCACAGGATTCATTTTAGATATTCTGTTAATTTAGGTAAAATGTAAGCCTTACCTCACTTTTCAATGATTTATTGATGATTTGAGCTACGTTAATAAAATTACTTGATGATTCTTTCTTTCATTTGATATCTTCTTGAGATCCTCCCTCATATTAAGATTTATTGGTAGTTTTAGTAGTTTTTGGAATTGGTATAAAGGAAAATACTTTAGTGTAAAACAATTTCACAAATTTATCTTACTAAATAATATGTCATACACTTATAATCAAAATTTAATTGTCTCATGCGTAATTGTGCTTTTAATTATTATTTATGATTTCATCCACATAATTTTTGTCTTTCAAAAGCTTCCAACTTATAATTAACATTTAGAATATTATGTACTTTTTTTATATATTAAAGACTAGTTTTGCTGTAAATAGATAAAACTTTCATTTAGTTATGTTGTATTTGGCAGCATTTCAAAGATCACTGATTGAAACACTGTGTTAATCTTTTTATTAGAGATTTTGACTAACTCAATTTGGTTCATAATAGCCATTGATTTATTTTGAATAAAAATACTTGGTATATTATGAAATTGAAGGATTTTTTATAATTATAAAATGTCATAATGCAACAATATGATTTAATAAGATAAAAGTATATCTATCACTTAAGATTTTAAGGATTTACTGATGATATGAGGTAGATTATTAAAACAACCTACTGCTTTTTGTCTCTTTGATTTGATTTCCTTCATAAGTTACAATTTCTTAATTTAGATACAAGATTTGTTGTTATAATTTCATATTGATGATTTAAGAAAATTTTTATTTTTTTAAGAGCAATTTTTTAAGTATAAACTGGATGAGGATTGTCTTCTTCAAATAGAAGGATGGGTTCTCAAATATGTGGATGAGATTTAGCCACAACTTTACTTTATTTTTTTGCATACGTATAAAAATGTTGTTTAAAAAAAATCTAAACCATACATATGGGAATTAGCGTCTCCATTGATTAGAGAGGATCCTAACTCATATAAAATAATTGTTACAAATTTCCCTTACGAAATAATTTATCAAACAGTTTGTAGAAATATCAATTTAAGTGGTTCTTGCACGTAACTATGCTTTTAATTTATCACAAATTTATCTTTCCAAATAAATCTGCCAAATACTTTGTCAACAATCTAAAGTTAAGTGGGTCATGTAACTCTATTTTTAATTAAGCATTATTTTTTATTGTGTAAGAAAAAATTTCATAAAACTTTTATTTTTCTAAAAAATGTTTCCAAATTATAGTTAAGTTTTAGATTATTATAACTCTTTTAGTATAAAAGATACTGCATGTCTTGCTCTAAAGAAATGTTATCATCTATTGACACTGCATTCAAAAGTATATGGATTAAGGCTCATAATAGATATTAATTAGGTATCATCGTAAGTGTTGATAACAGTATCTAGTATAACGTAATATATTGCAATATCATTAACTACATAATATCCAATGCACACGAGGTAAAGTATTATTAGATTAATTACACGTTCTTTTGAGGTTTAATACTAAGTAAAATTTCGTATCTTTCCATAAATAAAAAAAAAATTACCACATATTATTGAACTGCTTTAGTCTTTTTTAGATATGATCAATCTAACTCAACTTGGAGTATATTTGACAAGTTTTCACTTACGTCAAACTGATTAATTTTCAAGAAAATTGTTCTTAAGAATTTTTGATACTTGTTAAAATTAGAGAACAATATTATGCAACAATATGATTTCATAGGATTAAAGTATATTATTAGTTAGGATTTATTTTAGGTTTGCCGTTAATTTAAGTGTGATAAAAATTTTACTCCAATTTCAAGGATATATTGATGATTTGATGTAGATTTATAAACCTATTGCTTCTTATCTCTTTGATTTAAAGATACTACCTACCTTAGATATTTAGGATACAGTTTTAAATTTATTGAAAAATAATTTTAGTAGTATATTTTACATTGTTAACCTAAAAGGTTCATGCTTCATCGTTCTTTAAACAACAAAAAGAAAACCATGTTCGTGTATACAATAGTACTTTTACAAATTTTTCTTACCAAATAATATGTTATACACCTGGTCAACTATCTAAAGTTAAGTTGGTCATGCAAACTTTGTTTTAATTTAGCATTATTTGTTATCTCGATTGACAAGAGAAAATTCCACAAAATTTCAATGTTTAAAAGAGTTCACAACTTGTCCGCAACACCACAGCCTAGTGGCTGCGTATTTGAACATGTCTGTCTATTACTGAGTTCGACTCTCCTTGGTCGCATTGTGCACCTCTTGCTAAATTGCAGCTCGATGCAGCCACCAAGTTTCAAGGAGCAGACAAATTCCTCTCAAATCTTTTCTTAGTAACTCTCTAATACCTGTACCTTGCATATACTTCTATGTATAAAAAAAAAAAAAAGAGTTCCTAATTTATAATAATTAAATTTTAGAATTGTATGCCTTTTAATATAATAAAGAGCAGTCATACTCTAAATAAATATTGTCATTTACTGATACCGCATTCTATTAGCATTTTGACTTTGAGAATCACAAATTGATAGACCATGGTAATCTATTTGTTGTTGGGGTTCATAGTACTTGCTAAAGTAAATGCTGATTTTTTTTAAGTTATTATATAACTTTGGTTGTGATCTTGTTGGACCTAGAGAGTAGTTTTTTTTTTCCCCTCACTTTGTTAACATTTAGCTATGCAATTAATTGAAACGAGTTTTTGTATCTTTTTAAACTATTACATATAACATATATAGAGACACGAAAAGATAGAAAAAAATATATATGTTTTTGAGAAAAAAATAAAGGCTCATATAAATCATCCGAGCTTGTACATACATATATAGAAGACGAGGGAACAAAGCTATTAACCCCATGTACAGTTCCGAGTTCAAGTTCAGCAACAACCTTTTTGTTATCCAATTGCCAACAGACCATTTGATCCTGCTTCATTTCACTATAAGACAGGGTTTGGTTCAAGAATTTTGAGAATTCGGATTCTTTTAAAAGTTAAAATCTTAATATTCCTATATTTTGTTCAAATTGGAGAATGATTATCCACCATTCTCATTATTGAACAGATTTCCATCTTTCACAATTTTGCAGGATGTATTTTCATAATTCTAGGCTAGGTAGAGTAAGAATCCATAAAGTAACTAGGCCTGAAAAACTTATACCTTACCCCGTGAACTTTAAAATATTTACATAAATGAATGTCAACTATCTTAAGACAAGAGGACAAATCATCCACTAATACGTATTTTTAGATAAACACGTCAGTGATGTTTTTGAAATACGGAAATAAGACACTAAATGTATGTACAATAAAAAATCACAAATAAAAACTACTCCTATTTGTTACTCGGTCCACACAAGCCACCCTTCTTTTTGCTCAAATAAACCTTAAATATTTTAAAAGTTGGCCAAATTAGTCACTTATATGAGTGAGCATAGGTCAGGTGGGTTCAGTCTTTCAGTGAAATTGAACCAACCTAAATAAAATAGTTGTGACTCCAAAAGTATTTTACTCAACAAGAAAATTGAATAGAACCAGAATTGTGAATTTAGTTTTTTTCAGTTTTAGTTCTTAGGGTTTTTTAAATTTTTATTAGATAGATATAACAGTTAACAATTTCATAATCTAATAAAATTGCATCTAGAACTAGTTTAAAAAATATTCAACATGTGTATAACTAATTAATCCATGTTTAAATATATATATTTTTAGTATATGAATAATTTAGTAATATCATAATTTTTACTGTATATATTTAAATGTACATGATCATACATAAATATGAGCAATTTAGTAATGCACACGTTTAGGTTTTTTAGTTTTAGTTCTTGGGTTGGTTTTAATTCTTATTAGATAGGCATAACAACTAACAACTTCATAATCCAATAAATTGCATCTAGAGCTAGTTTAAAAAATATTCAACATGTGTATAACTAATTAATCCATGTTTAAATATATTTTTTTCTAAGTACATGAATAATTTAGTAATATCATAATTTTTACTACACACATTTAAATGTACATGTTCATACATAAATATGAGCACTTTAGTAATGTACACGTTCAAAGGTACATGTTCATATATAAATATATGAATAATTTAGAAATATCATTATTTTTATTATATATTTATGCTTATATCTCAGTTTAGTTCTACATCGGGTTGGTTTTATATGGAATTGGAATCAACTTGAAAATTGATAGTTTTCCAAGATGTGGAATCAACTAGAGAATTGTGACCCATTTTTACTCAACTTAACCTAACCTACTAGGGGTGGTACGAGTTGGGTTTCAGGTTTACCTAATCCATATTGACTCAACTAAAAAAAATTATGAAATGTCTCTTTGTTTATTTCATTTGATCTAACTAAGCCCATGTATAGAAAAAACACAAACAAGCTATTTTTCTCTCTAGCCCTCATTAAAAAATTAAAGTATAAACCAATCAATAACTACCATTACTAACTAGAGAAATTTCAATTATGCATACCGCTTTGATTTAATTTCACTAATATTTGAACAACTAAGTGGGAAGCATGAGACTCTTAGAGATCAACTTGATGGCTGAACATCTACAAACAATGACAATGTTAAGGGACTCAGGATGTGCTCTCAGGGAAGATCCTCTGATACTTAAGTCAATCATAGTAGATAGTCGGATGCTTGTTCAAGTAAGGGTATTTTTTTACGTACATGACTCCTCTAGGTCCCTTGCTTTTTGTAGGCTCTGGATGCCATGATCATAGGTGAGGAGCTTCCCTCTTGGTGTGCTTAATCTTTGAGATCATGGGGATCTCCTTCTATGTTCCTTTCTTAGTGAACAATCAACCCATAATCTCCTCTTCTTTTGAGGAGTGCACTAGGTGGGCTTATTTTATAGTTGCTTTTAGGCCTATGTTTTAACAGATTTTTATTCTTATCATTTCTATTGGGCTAGATTTCATTTCTAGGCCCACAAGCCCATTTCGATATCAAAAGGCCCCTTATTGAGGTGGGAACGAAGGGAAGGGTTCCTGGCATTTGTTTTTTATTTGATAGTTCTTGCCACATATTAATAGACTACTAGATGGAAGCCACATTCCTTAATACGGTCTCTTAGTTTGGAAGAGCTTCAGCTATGTTTTCTGCCCAATTTTTGGAATTTCAAATTTTATCTTCTCCATCCAAAACACTTTAGGGCTTTCAGTGCGTCTTTGAGTTTTTTCCAATTCTTTGTTTTTTTAAAATCGTCTTCTCAGGCTCTCACATTTCCTTTTTTCTACTTATGAAGGTACGTAGCTTTGTCAGAGGTTTGTTTTTTTTGGAATTTCAAATTTTATCTTCTCCATCCAAAACACTTCAGGGTTTTCAGTGCATCTTTGAGTCTCTTCCAATTCTTTATTTTTTTTTTTGAAACCATTTTCTCAAGCTCTCACATTTCCCTCTTTCTACTTATGAAGGTATGTATCTTTGTCAAAGGTTTTTTTTTTGTTTATTCATCCTTGGATGAATTGGTGGCCTACACATTCATCACCTATTTCCCCCATTGCCTAGCTTTGTAGATGTTTGGGGCAAAGACGAAGTCATTGGCCTTTATTTTAAGGAGTTCTTTGGTTGAGGTACAACTTCTTGACTTAGGGGAAGTCCATAATCGAAGGAGAATGTAGACTCCTGATACCATGACTGATCTTCGAGAAGGGTAATTCTTTTATAGAAATCTAGTAGCCTTCAAGGATCTCTTGAGGATCTCTATTGGACCCATGATAAGAAAGAAAGCCCAAGAGCTTAAGAAGGCACTCCATGGACACATTGTGGCACTTTTCAATCCCTTGGGGGATTACAATGCATCTAACTTTTTGAACCAGCTACATTCCAACCTTTTTAAAGCCTGGATTCATATACCAGATGCTCGTGAGCAACCTTGATAAGGAAGGACCATGTACGGCCAAGAATCCCCATGGCACATGAGGGGTGCACCTATGGACCCCTCATGGGCTATTCAGCGTCATTTCTTATTTGCCTACTTCATGTAATTTTGTTTTAGACTATTTAAGTATGTTTTGGATTATTCATGCCTTGGAACTCATTTTAACACACGTTTTGTGGGAAATGCAAGGCATGGACCCGAATAGGGCCCTTTAACATGCTACTGATGGGTTTCGGGAGCCAAACAACGCAGCGGAATTTAACCGAAACCCTCCAGAATCCAAGTGAAACGGGATAAACCGGGTGTTCAAAAATTTTCATACCTAATTTTCGGTTGAGATCTCTCACTCAACTGTAGAGTCGAATCACAAAACCTGAACAGTTGACGTGTTCAGGCTCTCTATGGTATCCACACGAGCCTCTCGGGATCACCACGCTTCCACCACGTCCCGGTAGATGCGTTTCTCTTGCGCTCCCAGTGCTAGCTTGCGTCCTCCAAGGAATTGCAAGAGAAGAGTGTGACTGTCCTTTTTGGAGGCTAGTGCAAGGAGACCTGTGAATTTCTCACTTAAAAGTTGTATTTATAGTGAGACTCAACTTCCAGGCCTAATGGGTTTCAAAGCCCTAATCCAATTAGGATTTAATTTCGGCTTCATAATGGCTTAACTCTTAGGCCCATTATTAATACGAAATTAAAGTGAAACCATAACCCAAATAATTAGCCCATGCACTCTAATGATCCAAATAGCTCTATCTGTGCGACCCAATGGGCTCTTGCCATGTTGGAATGATCATAAATTACATTTATGATCATAAGCAATGAGCGGTGTCTAGCAACACAATATTGCTACCCAAGTGACAAGATTGTCGGTGAATCGACTAAACCTTTATGATCATCACCGATATATGCCAAATAGCTCTATGTGTGCGACCCAATAGGCTCTTACCACATTGGCAATAATCATAAATCATATTTATGATCATAAGCAATGAGCGGTGTCTAGCAACACATCATTGCTAACCAAGTGACAAGATTGTCGATGATTCGACTAAACCTTTATGATCATCACCGATATATGCCACTGTCCTTTTGTCCAAGATATCAAGACTAGGCACGAGACATGGAATGTGTCACTCTTGTATAGCCCAATGTTTGGTTTCTTGATTACCGAGTAGACCAACTTAAACTGATGACATTGACATCGTATATCAACTCATCCGAGCATGGCCATGCATTTTCTAAGTCTCACTCTATCAATTGGCCAGAAGATATCACTCCCGTTATATAGGAGGGACAAATCCCATCTTGATCATACAAATCCCTCCACATGATATGTGACATACCCAATGACCTCCTTCAAGTTCACTCTGTTACGAGCAACAACGGAAAGTATCAAAGTATGTGACTCACATGTAGGGAACCTTGATGATCTTAGGTCGAAGGACTACATATACCATGATCACTATGAGAATCACTTATGACACTCATATAATGATCCATGTAGTGTTCTCATGGTGGGTCGGTCCAGTACACAAGTTCTCCAACTTGTACCCATATGTAGACTACATATCTCATATGAGTCTCCACATATGCTAGTCGTTATGCATTATTGCAACCCGCTCCACAATAATGCTAGACCAGGGACGTTTAAGAATATCATTATTCTAGGGTTACAATTATGTTTGTTAAGTTACACAGAAACAAAACAACAAACATAATTGCTGGATTAATGCCTTAATAAAATATCATGACTCAATGTGCAAAAATACAATCATCTCATGATTGGCTTTTGGGCACAACACTAACAGTTACCTAGTCCTATATTGATTCTTAGGACTTGGAGACTTTAGTTTGATGAAGTTTAGAGTCTTTGTGTGACTTTTGACGAAAGTAACATTATTTAATGTCGTCAAACCCTTGTATTATTCATAATTCCAAATCATATTATTTCTTACTAGTGAAGGAATCTCTTTTGATTTTTGTGCGAACATTGCTTACCACCTAAGGAACTATGTAATCTTTCTTCCCAATCCTTCAACCTAGTTTGATAGTGCGTGTTTGCAGAACTTGGAGGCAATCTTGAAGTGTTTCTTGTATGGTCTCACATTAGTATCAAAGCCACATATTCTATCTAGAGGACATGTCTAAAAACTTGCCTATTCTTTCTTTACATTCTTTCAATTGTTGCTTGTTTTTGTTCCATTTCTTATCATCCAAGGTTTAACCTTGAGTTTTCATTGTGTTTCATGTCTTTTTGTCCATTGTTTGCCTCAGTGTCATTAAGTTTCGACCCAATCCATAACCCTTTGAGTCCTTCCAACCAAATTGTGTTATTTTGTTATTATTTTATTTAAGTCCATCTATTTTAAACCCTTCTTCTTTGTTTCGGGTTAAAACCATCATCTTGTATTCTTACATCAAGTTTGCGTGTTCAAAATCAAAATACAAAAAAAAAAAAATTGATTTAGGTTGTATTATTTTAAAATCTAAAACAATCATCTTGTTCAATATAACTTTCATTTCAAGGGTCTTTGCTGTTGAAAACCTAATTTTTGTCTTTTCCATTGCAGAAAGAAAGTGATCTTGGAAGCTCAAATTGTAGTGCCTAGAAAGAGAAGCATTCAATCTTAAAACCCTTTACAATCCTAGAACAAGTTTTACCAAAAGCCTTGGTTTTATTTGTTTCCTAATCAATTGTGTCTTCTTGAGCAAAAACATCTTTTACTTGAGTTTTTGAAATCATTCATTGTTGGAACTTCATGTTTTCGACCTTAAAATTTTTATTTCAAAAATGTTGTAATATTCTTGTATGATTTGAGCCTAGTTTGCCTAGAACTTAGGAGATAGGTTTTGATAGCAAGTATCTTTGTAATTTTCCACTAACAAAAATTGAATGAGTGTTTGTAAGGATCTTTGAATTCAGGAATCATGACTGAAACTTTAGAAAGGATGTATGAAAATAAGTTAAAGTTTGCTGCTATGCATTCCATGTTTGGCAAAATCTTGGCTAAGGTGGAGGCCACTAAAAGAAAAATAGCTGAGCTTAGCACCCAAGTGTCCAACTAATAGGAGCCCACAGCCAAGATTTAAAGAAAGAACAACCCCATGTATAGGGTGGATAACGCACCTAAGGAGGTAGAAGAGCCTGATGGAGACTATGACATATGGAGCACCAGCCAACAGCCATCCATGTTACCAAGGGGAAGGCCACCCAAGCTTGATGACAACTTAAGCTCCATTAAGGTCAACATTTCCCTATTCCAAGGCAATAGTAACTTGGATCGCTATTGGTAGTATGAACAAAAGATTGAGATGATCTTTGGTTGCCATCAATAGTCAGAAGAAAACAAGATATAGATAGCCACTGTTGAATTCATTGATTATGCTATTGTGTGGTAAAACTAGGTTATGATCACAAGGCATAGAAATGGAGAGGAGCCCAATCGGACTTGGAGAAAGCTTAAGGCCTTGATGAGGAAGAGGCTTATTCCAATCTATTATCGTAGGGACCTACACCAAAAGCTACAAAGATTGGAACAAGGTGCTAAATTTATAGAGGACAACCATAAGTAGCTAGAGATGACCTTAGTCTAAGTTAATATTGTATAGGATGATGAAACTACCATGGCAGGTTCTTGAATGGCCTTAACCCCAAGATAGCTAATAGCGTGAAGATGGTGGATTATGTGGACATGGCTAACCTTTAACACCAAACCAAAAATGTTGAAAGGATCATTCAAAGGATAAGGGTATCTCTGGTTGTCCATGAAGTAAGTTCTAGTTGGAAATGAGGTTGCCCAAGGAGGATAAGAAGGAAGTTCCTAAGCCATGGCCAGAGGTAGGCTTAAGTAAAGTCTCAATGGCACCTCCACAAGGCAAAAGTAACCCTATACCCCAAACTGCCAAAAAAGCTCATAACTTTGTATGCTACAAATGTAAGGGCAAAGTACACTATACCCAGGACTATGCTAATCAAAAGGTCCTATACATTAATGAGGATGAAAAACTTGTGTACAAGGATAGCAAGAACTTGATGATGATGACCTTGCATGCCAATGCCCCAATTAAGGGACATTCTTATTAGAGATGAGCCACTAAAGATTAGAGATTTGTTAGGTGCAATGGGAGCCCTTAATATACAAGCTAAAGAAGAGTTGGATCAAAGAGAGTACTTCTTTCATACATGGTTCTAAATCGGAGGCAAAGTCTATAGCCTCATTATAGATGATAGGAGTTGGACATACGTGGCCAGCACTACCTTGGTGGAGAAGTTGCAATTACTTACATATAAGCACCATCAACCCTACAAGTTATAGTGGCTAAGTGATAAAGGTGAGCTGAAGGTGAAAGGGAAGGTACTTTTTACTTGTAAAATTTGTTCCTGTCAAGATAATGTATTGCATTATGTGGTTCCTATGGAAGCATGCCATATTTTTCTTGGTAGACCATGAAAATTTGATAGAAAGGTGACACATGATGACTATAAGAACTTATTCCCTTTTGTTTGACAAAATAGGTTAGTTACATTACTTCCACTATTAGCCTAGCAAGTTCTAGAAGATCAAAGAAAATTACAAAGTAAGGAAGACAGAAAAGAATTTGAAGGAAAAGTTGAAGCCTGAGAGAAAAATCTATGAGGAAAACTAACAAAATGACCAAGAGGATGGAAAGGTGAAAAGAATAGAGAGGGAAGTGAGAGAAGAGTTCCCGAGGGAAAAACAAGAAGGGAAAGTTGAGAGAAAAAAATAGTGTCACTTGGCAAAGATAAAAATTGTGAGATAAGCCCTTCAACCACAAATACCAGTGATTCTTTTACTTTTTAAGGTTTTCTTTTCTATCTATGAATGGGCTAACCTATGCTTTCCTTTGTGTTGTTGTTTCTTTGTTACAAGACTCTAAAAATGAGTTCCCTAAGGAGCCTAAGTGGTTGCCTTTATCCTGAGGCATTGAATAGTAGATTAACTTGATTCCAGGAGCACTAGTACCAAATAGGCCTACTTATAGAAGAAAACCCAAGGAATGTAAGAAGATTCAAAGAGAAGTAGAAGACTTGTTGGTTGAAGGCTATGTGAGCGAGAGTATGTGTCTATGTGCAGTGCCAATGCCCTTGGTGTGCAAGATAGATCATGGCATATGTGCATAGATTGTTGGCCAGTCAGCATGATCATAGGTATAGAGACCCTATCCCTAGACTTGATGGTAAGCTTGATGAATTATATGGTTGGTTATACTATATTTCCTAAGATTGATTGAAGGGGTAGATACCATCAAATTCAAATGAGGGAGGGGAATGAGTGGAAAAATAAAATTTGGTTTATATGAGTAGTTGGTAGTGGCGTTTGGTTTGACTAATGCACCTAGCACTTTTTTTAGACTTATAAATAATGTTTTACGTGAATTTCTAGGTAATTTTTCGTTGTTTATTTTGATGGCATTCTAGTGTATAGAAATAGCATATAGGATCATGTGGGATACCTAAAACAAATGTTGGCACATTAAGGGAATAGAAACTATATGCGAAACTTAAATAGTGTTCTTTTTACACTAATCATGTCATATATCTTGGGTTTTTTGTAAGCTTAGATGGTGTTAAAGTTGACCAAGAAAATGTAAGGGCTATACAAGAATTGCTGGTCCCTAATTCGGCTTCTAACATGAAGCCTTTCCATGGGTTAGCAAGTTTTTATAGGAGGTTTGTTAAAGATTTTTCCACTATTGCAACATCTCTTACAGAGATTGTGAAGAAAACTGTTGGTTTCAAGTGGGGAGATGCTCAAAGTAGGGCATTCATCTTGCTTAAGGGAAAATTGAGTAGTTCACCTTTCCTTACTTTGCCGAATTTTGCTAAGATGTTTAAAATTGAGTGTGATGCTTTAGCGACAAGCATTGGAGCTATCTTTATGTAAGAAGGTTGCCCCATTGCATAGTTTAGTAAGAAGCTTAATAGTGCAATTCTAAACTATCTAACCTATGATAAAGAAGTATATGCATTGGTAAGGGCTTTCGAAACATGGTAGCACTATTTATGGCCTAAGAAGTTCATTATTCATATTGACCATCAAGCATTAAAGCACTTAAATGGCCAAGGTAAGTTAAGCCAAAACATGCAACATGGGTTGAGTTCATTGAGTCTTTTCCTTATGTGATTAAATATAAACAAGGCAAAGAAAATATAATTGTCAATGCGTTGTCTAGAAGGTATCAATTGTTCACCACCTGGAATCCTAAGTTTCTAAAGTTTGAACTCTAGACAGATTTGTACCTTAAAGATCATAATTTTGGTAAAATTTATGAAAATTATGGTAAATCTACATTAAGGAAGTATTTTCAGCATGATGGTTACCTTTTAAGGTAGAATATGTTATGTGTACCACAAAGCTCTCTTAGAGAGTTATTTTTTAGGGAAGCCCATAGTGGCAGGTTAATGAAAGATTTTGGTATTGCTAAAACTCTTGTTGTTTTGCAAGAGCACTTTTGTTGGCCTCACCTGAAATGTGATGTTGAAAGAGTTTTTTCACGACGCATTGCTTGTAAAAAGGCCAAATCCAAGCAAAACTTCCAAGGTTTCTATACTCTTTTACATGTACCTTTTCATCATTGGACTGATATTTCTATAAACTTTATTGTAGGCCATCTAAGAACTAAGAGAGGAAAGGATTCAATCTTTGTGGTGGTGGATAGGTTTTCTAGGTTGGCACTTTTAATTTTATGCCATAAAATAATGATGCAACAAATGTGGCTAATTTTTTCTTTAGAGAGGCAGTTTGGTTGCACGGAATGCCAAGAACCATTGTTTTTTACTAAGACACCAAGTTTCTTAGCCACTTTTGGAAAACTTTGTAAGAAAAGTTGTGCACAAATTTATTGTTCTATACCATTTGCCACCCTTAAATAGATGGTTCAACTAAAGCAAAAAATCAAACCCTTGCTACTTTTTTAAGAGCTATAATTAAAAAGAACTTGAAAACCTATGAGGATTGTTTACCTTACGTGGAGTTTGCACATAACCATGTAGTAATGCACTACTGGGTTATCACTATTGAAGTAGTATATGGCTTTAACCCATTGACCCCTATGGATTTAATTCCATTACCTATTGATGAAGTTGCTAGCTTAAATGGTGTATGAAAGGCAGATTTTGTTAAAAAGCTTTATGAGAATGTTAAGCAACGGGCTAGAACAAAAGGTGAATAATCTATAAAGGTTACTAATAAAGGGTGAAAGAGACTTGTGTTTGAGCCTAGTGATTGGATATGGGTGCACATTATAAAGTAGAGATTTCCATCCTAGTGACTGACCAAGTTGCATCTACAAGGTGATGGACCATTCCAAGTATTGGAAAGGGTAAATGATAAGGGATACAAGCTGGACTTGCTCGGTGAGTACAATGTGAGTGCCACCTTTAGTGTCTCTGATTTGTCCTTATTTGATCCTTCAGATTCAAGGATGAATCATTTTAAGGAGTGAGGAGATGATAGGAATTTATTAGCTCTCAAGGATCCTTTGAAGATCTTTATTGGACCCATGACTAGAAAGGAAACCTGAAAGTTCAATAAGGCACTCTATGGACACATTATGGGACTTTTCTAGCCCTTAGAGGATCAGGATGCATCTAGCCCTTGAGACCAGCTACATTTTGACTCTTTTAAAGCTTGGGTTCATAGATTAAGAGCTCATGAGCAACCTTGATGAAGTAGGACCAAACACAGCCAATAACCCCAATAGGACATAAGGTGGTGTACCCTATAGACCCCTTATGGGCTATTCGGTGTTATTTCCCCTTTGGCCACCTCATTTAAGTTTTCTTTACACTATTTAAGTATGTTTTGGATTACTCATGCCTCAAAACTCATTTTAGTACAAGTTTTGTAGGAAGGGAAATACTTGGACTTGAATAAAGCCCTTTCACATATTACCTAGTCCTGTACAGATTCGTAGGAGTTGGGGACTTTAGTTTGATAAGGTTTAGGTTTTTAAGTGACTTCTGGCCAAAATAACATTACTTAAGGCTACTTAACCCCTTATATTTTTCAAAATTTTGAATTATATTATTTCTTGCTAGTGAAGTAATCTCTCTTGAGTTCTATGTGAACGTTCCTTGGCAGCCATGAAAATATGTAATCTTTGCTTGCCAATCCTTGAAGCTAGTCCAATAGTGTATGCTTGTTAAACTTAAAGCCAATCTTGGAGTGTTTATTGTGTCATCTCGTATTAGTTTCTTTCCATCATCCTTGGATTTTTCCTTACTTGTAAAGTAGGAGAAGGCCAATCAAACTGGGGTAGGGCGACTGACCAAATACATCGGCTAGGTTAGAACTAGCCTCTGTTTTCCTTTTCATCCTCTAGTATCATGATTGTGCAACTATTTTTGGATTCATCCTTCCCCATTGTTGTCTCATTTTTTTTCTTCACATTAATGTCTTTCTAGTGGCATGTGATGCATGTGATGCGGCTAGAGCTGGATATTTTTTCTAGTTCCTTTTTTTTTTCTATCCTTAGCAGATTCCTTTTGCTGCCTTTTTAGCCTTCATCCAAACTCGTTCAGCTATAATCTTGTTTTCTCTTTTTCTATTATTCAAAAAGGTTGGAAAGAATGGATGCATAATTTTTTTTTTGTTCTAATGAAGGAAAACTAGGATTTTCCATGCAAGTGAACTGACAATGTTGTTAACTGGGTAATCACGCCCCTTCATTAAAATCTGGGTCTAAGGCTTAAATGGCCATCTAAAAGATTGTCTCATACCTCTTAAAGGTGATGAAGAACAGGATGAAGGTAAAGCTCTTTTCATTCACCTGGCAGTTTTCAAATGAAGTCACCTTGAGCGGCTCTAACAATAGTAAACCGTGTGAAGGTAAACTCAACCCATCTTCCTAAGCCCTAAAGGTTAAAGGTGAATTTTTTTTGTTCCTTATTTACTGGGATAACTGGGAATAGTAATTATTTATTCCCTTAAGTGAATTCTTCATGCTAAAGTAGGTTTTTTAGATTTAAAAATTGAGCATATTTGCCAAGGCTTTATGACAATAACAGTGAGGCATGGAAAATGTTGGACAATGTGTTCAAGGCCCTTCATGGGGCTAGGACCCTACTTGACACTCTAAGGACTGTCCAGGTGATAGTCACATGATGTTCCTATAAGTTTTAACCATCTTTGGACTAAATTGTTGTTCAATTTGTTAGATCTTAGTTACATTTTATGTTTTGTAGGTTTCATTCCATATCTTGAGGGTTTGAGTGGACATTTTGCACAAGTAGATAAAGAAATAAAGGTGGAGGAGGATCCAGGAGAAATGAAGACAAAGAAATCTTAAAAAGGAGGCATCTTGAAAGCCCTTTTACTTAGCTTTACATGGGTTCTTGAATCAACTCGATTGGACACCTGTAAGAAAATTTATGCTCAAAATACTAAAGGATGCTAAAGTTATCGAAAGAACAAAATGTGATCGCATTCCAAAAAAAAATGATCGCATTTTTAGAAAAAATGTTAGAAACAAATCCAAGAGGTCTAGATGCAACCATATTCTGAGAAATGCAATTTCATTGTGTTTAGGCATGAAAGGAGAACCATTTTTGTGGCAAGACTCCATTTCTACCTCAAGTAGGCCTCAAATCCTACCTACCAAACTTCCTATTGGTGCCCAACAGAGAGACAAAGGGCATAACTTCTAGGAAAAGAGGTTAAGGCTAGGATTTGAACTAGGAAACATGTCTTCTAAATCTAGGGGTGGAGCATCATATTCTTCATTCACTCATTTTCTCATTTAGGAGGTAAGTATTGGAGAGCTCACTTGGAGGAGGCTTACAGTGATCAAGGAGGCTTGTTAAAGACTTAAGAGATCAAGCTCTACCAAGTCTACTTTGGTTATTTCCTTCCTTTTCCTTGTAGCTAGCCTTCGTGCTATTTTTTCATTTTTTTTGTTTTCCTTTAGTTTGAAATTAAAGAAGTTTCTCTTGCACTTTTTATGGATGCTTCTACTTGACATGGTTACACTTGTTGAATAAATGGTTATTTATCTTGGATTTTCCTTTAATACTTGTTTACTCTTCTCCTTGAGCCTGTTGTTGTGTTGATTGATTAAGGGCCATGGTCAATTGCACCTTAGATTCTTTTTAAGTCTTGGGAAAGATTAAGAAGAATTGGAACTAGGAGTAGAGTGTAGTGACCAAAAGCTTGTTAGGAGACTAGCCTAGGATACTAGGTAAAGACAAATTGAACTTACAATGCCTTTCTTGGGGTAGGATAAAATGGAAATTTATTCTAGTTCAACCTTGAAAAATGACCCTTTAATTTTGAAAAGTGAAGGCCCAATTAAATTGCTTCGGATCTTGAAGAATCAAGTTTTAGTGAAAGAATGAAATTTGTAACCTTCGTCTTAATTTCTCGTGGATTCTTGAAGTGCCTTGATCATACACCAGTAAGAAAAGTTATGCTCAAAATACTAAAGGGTGGTGAAGTAATGAAACAGAACGAAATGTGATTGCATTCCTAAAAAATGTGGTCACATTTCTTAAACAAGTGGCAAAACATACCCGAAAGGTCCAGATTCGATTACATTGTATCCATATATGAAAGTATTGATCATTTTCGTGCCTAGATTCTTTTTCTACCTTTTCTACCTTAAATGCCCTTCAAATCTCACCTACCAGCCTTCTTTTTGGTGCCCAACATGGACACAATGGTTACAACATCTAGGAAAAGGGGATAAGGCTAGGATTTGAACCAAAAATCACATTTTTTGAATCTAAGGGTGGAGCATCATCTTCTTCAATCTCTCATTTTTTTTTATAGAGGAGGCTACCATTAGAGAGCTCACTAGGGGAGGCTTGATGTGCTCAAGGATGCTTGCTTGGGGACTTAAAGGATCAAGCTCTACTAAGTCTAATTTGGTTCTTTCTTTCTTTTTCCTTTTAGCTAGCCATGGTAGTTATTTCTTTCATTTTTTGCATTTTCTTTTATTTTGATAATAGAGCAGTTTCTTTTACACTTTCTATAGATGTAGCTACTTGGTGTGGTTATGCTAGTTGAATGAATTATTATTTGTCTTGGGCTTTCCTTCAATTCTTGTTTACTTTTCTCACTGAGCATATTGTTGTGTTAATTAGTTATGGACCCTAGTCAATTGCATCTTAGATGTTGTTTAAGTCTTGGGAAAGATTAAGAAGAATTAGAAGTAGGGGAAAAATGTGGTGACCATGGGTTTATTAGGAGACTTGTCTAGGACATTAGGCAAAGGTAAGTTGAACTTATAATGCCTTTTTTAGGAAAGGTTGACATAGGAATCTATTATGGTTCAAGCTTGAAGGAGTGACCCTTAATTTCAAAAAGTGGGGGTTCACTTAAATCACTTTGGATCTTGGAGAATCAAGTTTCTATAAAATAATTAAATTTATAGCCCTTTTTCTTAGCTTCATGCAGGTTCTTAAATTGTCTTGATTAGAAACTCATTGGAAAAGTTATGCTCAAAATATTGATGGTTGCAAAAGCTAGCAAAAAGAATAAAATGCAATTGCAATCTTGCAAAATGTGATCGCATTTTTTGAAAAAAAAATTGAAAAAAACATACGTGAGAGGTCCAAATACGATCGCATTCAGATGGATGTGATCACATTGCTTCCAGACATGAAAGAGGGATCATTTTTGTGCCTAGACTTCATTTCTACCTTAAGTGGGTTTTAAATCTCATGTACCAACCTTCCTAACCCAACATTGAGACAAGGATCACAACTTCTAGCAGAAAAGGATAAGGCTAGGATTTGAACTAGAATACACATTTTTTGAACCTAGGGGTAGAGCATCATCTTCTTCATTTCTTTCATTGAAAGAGGCTACCATTGGAGAGCTCACTTGAATGAGGCTTAGTGTGCTCAAGGAGGCTTGCTTGGAGATTTGAGCAGTCAAGCTTTACCAAGTCTACTTTGGTTCTTTCTACCTTTTCCTTGTAGCTAGCCATGGAAGCTATTTATTTCATTTTTATGTTTTCTTTTTGTTTGAAAATACAGTAGTTCCACTTTCCATGGATGTAAGTACTTCACATTATTATGCTTGTTGAATGAATGGTTATTTGTCATAGATTTTCTTTCAATTCTTCTTTAGTCTTCTCGTTGAGCTTATTGTTGTGTTGATTCTAGTCACTTGCACCTTAGGTTCTACTTAAGTCTCGAGAAAGATTAAGAATAATAGGAACTAGGAGAAAAGTGTAGTGACCATGGTCTTGTTGGGAGACTAGTTTAGGAGACTAGGTGAAGTTAAATTGAACTTGTAATTCCTTTCTTGGGTTAGGATGAGATGAGAATATATTCTACTTCAAGCTTGAGAAAATGACCCTTAACTTGGGAAAGAAAGGACCTAATTAAATCACTTCAGATGTTGTAGAATCAAGCTTTGTTGAAACAACAAATTTTGCATCATTTCTTCTTAGCTTTGTATGGGTTCTCGAATTTCCTTGATCAAAAACCCGTAGCAAAAGTTTTGCTCAAAATACTAAAAGGTGTTGAAGTTGTTAAAAAGAATGAAATGTGATTGATTGTTTTGAAAAATGTGCTTGCATTTCTAGAAAAAATGTCAAAAACACACCCAAAAGGTCTGGATGTGATTGCATTCTGAGGGATGTGATTGCATTGTGTCTAGACATAAAAGAGCAACAATTTTCATGCTTATACTCCATTTTTACCTCAAGTGGGCCTTAAATCTCACCTGCCAACCTTTCTATTAGTGCCTAACATAGAGACAATGATCACAACTTTTAGGAGAAAGGGATAAGGCAAAGATCTAAACTAGAAAACATATCTTTTGAATCTAGGGGTGGAGTATCATCTTGTTCATTCTTTCATTTTCATATGGTGGAGGCCATCATTGGAGAGCTCAATTGGAGAAGGCTTAGAGTGTTGAAGGAGGCTTGCTTGGACACTTAAGAGGTCAAGTTCTACTAAGTCTACTTTGGTTTTTTCTTTCCTTTCCCTTGTATCTAGTCGTGGAAGCTATTTATTTCATTTTTATGTTTCCTTTTAGTTTGAGAATAGAGTAGTTTTTCTTGCACTTTTTATATATGTAGCTACTTGACATGGTTATGCTAGTTGAATGAAAGGTTATTTGTCTAGGATTTTCCTTCAATGCTTGTTTACTCTTCCCCTTGAGCATAATGTTAAGGATCTAGTCAATTGAACCTTTGATTCTACATAAGAAGAATTAAAACTAGAAAAAGAGTGTAGTGATCAAGGGCATGTTGGGAGACTAGTCTAAGACACTAAGTGAAGGTAAATTGAACTTGTAATGCCTTTTATGGATTAGTATGAGATGAGAATCTATTCTAGTTCAAGATTGAGATAGTGACTCTTAACTTTAGAAAGTGAAGGCCCAATTATATCACTTCACCAACAACTAGGAAAATCAAGGCAATAACTATAATTCACAAGCTAACCAAGTTAAACAGTGAAACCTGTAAGAAGTGCGCTTTCATTAGTTTATCAAAAATCCAAAATTTGCATTATTTATGTTTGATCTTGTTTAGTACTCCCTCCCTCCCAAAACATTGGCTTCATTTCATTTTTCACGCAAACCAAGAAAGTTCATTGGCCCTCACATTTGTTTTAGAATTGCCCTCCTTGTTAGTTATCTGTTGCTGCTCATCGATTGCCTCCTCGATCTCACTTTCCTTCAATTGTGCCACTGCGTCTGTCGATTGTGCCCATCGTCTGTTGATTTGCAGGTCTCCTAGATCACCACATCGATCTGTTAGTTGACTTAATCTCGTCCTTCATTGATCAACTCAATCTCCTTCTTGGCAGAATCAATCGCCTCGTCACCTCTTTTGATTACCTCATCCCATCATTGCCAGAATCAATCGTCTCCTCCCCCGACATCGACTGATCTGGCGTTACCACCTACAGATCATAAGCCTCTCTTGTCAAGCGATGCTTCATCTTTTTTCTCTCTTACCATGCCCTCAATTTGGGAAGATTGAAAAATAAACTTGGTGCAAAAAATATAGGATGGAGGGAGTATCATTTATCAACACTATGTTAAAATGCATTTTGAAGGTTGTTAATTAATACATTATGAAAGATATTTTGCTAGTAGTTCCAACAAACTGTAATTAGATTTAGGTTCATAATAGATATTAATTAGGTATGGTCGTAAGTGTAGATAATCGTATTTGGTATCACATAATATAACAATATCATTAACTACATAATATTCAAAATAAACTTTCACTTCTCAAGTTTGAAAGTAAACTTTTATCACATCCTATTCAACTGGTTTAGCCTCTTAAATATGATCTAACTTAACTAGGAGGATCTTTGACAAGTTTTCACTCACCTCATACTGAGTAATTTTCAAGAAAATTGTTCTTAAGAATTTGTGACACTTGTTCAAATTAGGAAATGGTATTATGCAATGATATGATTTCATAAGATAAAAATATGTTATTAGTTAAGATTTATTTTATATTTGCTATTAATTTATGTTTGATAAAATTTTTACTCTGATTTCAAGGATGTATTAATGATTTGATGTAGATTTGCAAAACTATTGCTTCTTATCTCTTTGATTAAATAGATAATAAGCCATAATTTTGTAAATCTACACCAAATCATCAATATATCCTTGAAATTGGGGTGAAAATTTTATCACACTTAAATTAACAAAAAAGCTAAAATCAATCCTAGTTAATAACATACTTTTATCGTATATTAAGATTCTACCTACCTTAGATTAATATTTAGGGTAAGATCCAAATTTAGTCCCTTAACTTTAAAAGATGTCCTAATGTGGTCCCTTAACTCAAAAAAAGAGTATTAAAATCTCCTAACTCAACTCGTGTGTCCTATTTTGATCTCTACTGTTAGTTCAGGCATTAGCTCAAACGGAAATTGCATATGTGGCACCCCAGCTGCCATGTGGCATCCTCTTTGAAGCCAATAAGTGACAAAACTAGAAGAATAATAAATCTTAGGATAGAGTCGGCACAAACAAATAATTTTAAGGACTTAAATGAGTGATTAACCCTAATTTTATACTAAAAACTATCATGAGTGCCGCTACCATCTCACCATTTATGCCCGCCACCATGGCTACTACAACTTTGGTGATGAAGGCAAACTCGGCTTCCCCATGGGCTGGAGCATTGTTCAATTTAGTGAATAGATGCTCGTGAGTGACCTTTGGGATGCACTCATCAAAAAAATTGAAGGCCCCTAAATCGGTTGTCTTTGTCTCTAGACTAGGACAAAGGACAACATGGCGGGATTGGGTGTTGAAGAAGAGATACTCCAGGCCAAAAGGGTGGAGGGACTGGGAGCGGGAAAGTAGGAGACTAGGAGAGAAGGGATTGGCGGGAGGACTATGGAGGTCAGGGAGGGTGGAAGGATGGTGGCGTTCCTTGTTGTGGCAGAAGGTAAGAGTTGGGGAAGAGGATAAACTTAGGGTTAATCAATTATTAAGTCCCTAAAATTATTTGTTTGTGCCAATTCTACCCTAAGATTTATTATTCCTCCAATTTTGTCACTTATTGTCATAAAAGATGATGCCACGTGATAGCTGAAGTGCCACGTAGGTAATTTCCATTCGAATTAATGCCTGAACTGACGGTATGGACTATAATAGGACATGCAAGTTGAGTTTGGGAACTTTAATAGTCACTTTTAGAGTTAAGAGACCACATTAGGACAACTCTTAAAGTTGGGGGACTATTTGGATTTTACCCTTAAGCTTTACTATTGTGATTTAATAATATATATATAATTTTAGTAATATATTTTACATTGGTAACCAAGAAGTTTCATGCTTCATTATTGGTTAGGAAAAAAAAACATGCTTCGTGTATACAATAGTACTTTTACAAATTTGTCTTCTCCAAAAATTAATTTTATACCCGTCCCATGAACAAAAATTTTTTAAAATATAAATATTTATTAAATAAAAAATAAAAAATAAAAAATATATTGCATTAGATTAGTTAATTGAATGCACAAAAATAATATTGCATCATGTTTTAGTAAAACATTTTAGGACTCCTCATTGTTGTATTAGTTTTATTTTTGCTATCCAACCATTTTATGGTTAATTAAGTTAAAATAATTAAAATAAGTTTGAATTTTGAAACCTACCATATTTACCTTACTCTATTTACACTTTTTGAAATGAACTTTCAATCATAATTTAATTTATATTGTAAAACCTTATTTTGATAGAACCAAAATGCTAGCGAAGTAGTTTGCTAATTAAACAAAAATTTAAGTTATCATTTTCCCACCCTTTAAATTCAAAAACAATCTTTCCCCTAGCTGTTATCGAGATAAAGTATAAAAAAGAGAGTAGGTTTCAAACATAAAGGATAGAAGTTGAGATAATACGAAACCATAAAAAAGAATTTAATAAACATTAGAAATTTATATGAATTTTTAAAATAAATCAAATGGTGAAGGACAAGCAAAAAGTTAACACAAAATGTTCCTCTTATGTCTGTATAACTAGGAAAATGATCAAATGTTTACAATAAAGAACTATCAAATGTTATAGAATGAAATAAGGAGAAATTTTAGACACTTCAATATGTTTGGAAAATAATGTTTTCAAGTGATTGTCAATATTACATATTGATTTGAGTCAAAAAAAGAAATAAAATTTTATTATAAAGAAAAGATTTTTATTCCAAGATCCCAAGTTCAAAAATTTTCCAGATTTTAATTTGTATTAATTATTTGAAATATAATTTCAAATTATTTTAAAATGTAGTCTAATTGGTTAAAATTAACAATTTTAGGAAAGTGTTAGGGTACATAAATGATATTAGTTTCTTAATTTTTCTTCTTTTTTTGATAGAAAGCATCCATGCATTTCATCAATTCAAAAGATCAAAGGCTACAATGGCCATGATATGATCTAGAATAGTATCTTTCCAGAGGGAAAAATCGTAATAAGAGAGGCCCAGATGAGCGAGATGATAAGCAACCGAATTGGCTTCATAGAAAGAATGCAAAACTTGCAAGCTTGCCAACTTGGGCAACCGACATCTGATCTCCATAATGCAAGTAAAAGTTTCCAATTCGCCTGCCACATTAGAGACAATTGTTTGCACCACCTCTTAATTAATTTTAAACCATTCGGTGGTGGACAAGTTCAACAAGTCCAAGACCAGTCAGGAGCCACACATACTATGCAACAGCTGCATATCATTCATTTGCTCCTAACTTTGCCAGCTTAACATTTCAACGGACTAAATTGTACCCCCATGGACTATTTCATTTTGATGCTACCAAAGGACACTTGTTGACGCTAAGAAATTCTTCTTCTTCTTCACATCCACCAAAGGCAACAACTGGGTTAACCAGTCCAACATTGATTGCCACTAAGTTCTATTGCAAAGAAATGTCACCTTACCTCCCATAGTGACCAAGAAAGCAGACAACCTTTGAGTGATGGTAGATGGGATCACTTAGGCTAGGCCCAGTAGCTTATGGTGAATGAAGATCCTATTTACAAAGATAATGTCAGAGCCCCATGATGTTTTCTCGGGACAAACCCTCTGATAGTCAAGCAAGTTTTTGGCGAGTGAAGAAATGACAGAATCTCTAGTGGAAATCTCGTACCTCAGGATTGGAGAAGGAGACATGTTTATTTAGCTAAAGGAAGGTCTGAGAGGAACACTTCTAGATGGAAATCTTCTAGTTGATCTATAATTCTGCGATTCGTCCATTTTTGGGTGGATTATCGCTTTTGATCTGCTTATTGTAGGTTTGTTCATTGTAGGCCTAACATTGGGCCTATGCCCTACCAATAACCCCCCATTTTTAAGAAAATGTGGCTAAGGCCTTGCATTTTCTGTGTTAAGCTGAAATGCTGTCATATTTCTTAGAGCACATATTTCTATCTAATCCTTTTTATGATGGGGTATGACCTTTATCCTCTTTCGCATTTGCTCTCTCACCTTGTAAAGTTTCATTTCAAAGGGTGGCTATGACATCCCTGCCAATAACTTCTTGAATAAGGCATTTAAACGTTGTCATTTTCAAAGTAATGCCCAACTCCTCTCTTAGGTACTAGATTTGGATGATGAGCTCGCTTGCTATCCAAACATGGTACATTTCTCCTGTCTTGACTATTATTGCAATCATCCACTAAAGGGTGATGCATATAGCCAATCATCATACTGATTTTTTGCTTGGCCCTCATGGTTTCTTTCTACCGTGTAAACTTTATCTATATGGCCCAATCGTCCACAGGCAAAACAGAATTGTTAAAGGTGCTCATAAGAGAATTGAACAAAAGTCTCCTTCCCTGATTTAGGATGCCATATAAAACCCTTAGGAAAACGTTTATGAATATTTAGCGCCTCAAGGAATCTCCAAAAATGACTGCTCACCATGTTTTCCTTTCCTTCGTCCACCTCCAGAATTGAACCAACTCATTCCCCAATCTTTCTGGCCACATTGGCATGCATAAAACTCAATGGTAGATTATAGGTCAAACATAGAGCACTACCACATTAAGTTCAACATTTTGCAGGATTTGCATCTCCTGTTAGTTCTTTAAGAAGCAAGACATGTTTGTCAAACATCCCTGCAATATCCATGTGATATAGCCTTTGGAGGAAAGTGTAAAAGAAAATCAATTGTCATCCTGTACCTCTTCATTAGACCTTTACGTTGGCCTCTACAATGAATTTATAGTTTTCATCAAAAGCCTTATCATTGAAAGGCAGCATTGTCCACAAAAATCCAATGTTAAAAAACTTTTTCATTTCATCACCCAGCAATAACTCCTCATCACACCCTAAATCCCTTGTTCTCCTTTCGTCAAGCTAATATTCTTCCAAGATTCTTATAATTCCTCTATACACACACTATTGGCCACAAGATTCCTGTAATGCCTGGACCTGCCAGATAGGCTTAATCCATTCACACAGAAGTAAACAATGCACTACTGACTCACTACAATCACAAAAGGGACACCGTGAGATTTTGGTCAAATGTCTCTTCACTCTATTTGCATTAATAGCAAGGCAGTTTTGACAAGCCCACCACATAAAGTTCTCCATTTTAGGAGGCCCTTTAAGCTTCCACAGATGTTTCCACAGTCTTGAGTCAATAAAGTAATATGAAGATGCTTGATCAGAAGTAGTTACCTGTTTTTGAAAATTGTATGCAAAGCGCACAATTATGGTTCCAGATTTTCAGAAGGCCAAATCATTTTATCAATTCCATTGTAAGTATTCATAGGAATCTCTTAATGGCCATAGTAGCTTGGTTAAAAAGTAATTGATGGATACCACTAAGATCCTAGGTAGAAGCATCTAAATTTAACAACTCACACACCATCATGTTACTTAGATCATAGCGAATTTCAACAATAGGGCAAAGCCTTCTAGGAACATTTAGAAGCTAAGAATCTAACCAGTCTTGGGCTATGTGTCCATCTCCAATTTGCCAATAATAGCATTAGTTAATAATATTTCTACCTTTTAGACCAATAGGCCATCCCTAAAAGGCACAAAAACCTTTTTTGGCTTCCATAAAAGTAGACTTAGGAAAATAGAGGCCTTTCAAAATTTGAACCCAAAACATGGACGGATTTTAAAGAATTCTCCAAGCTAGCTTGGCCAACAAGGCATTTTTAAACTCTCCAAGATCTTTAAACTCGAGATGCCCCATACCCTTAGCTCTTGCCAGAATTTACTAACCCCTCCATTTGCACTTTATTACCATGCTCAGAAAACCCCCATTAGAAATTAGCAACCAAAGCATTAATTTTCCTACAACAACCAGAGAGGAACTTAAAACAACCTATGGAGTATGTCGGAATAGCAAAATCAACATTTTTAATCAAGGACTCTTTACCTGCATATGAGAGATGTTGACTTTTCTTTGGAGCTTCCAGGCAATCCTATCTCTCACATACCCCAAAGCCTTAGTTTAGATTTCCCCCATACAATGGGTAAAGCTAAGCACTTTCCTAGGGTAAAAGTTTTAGACACTTAGAGAATATCACAGGAAACATTCTAAATAACCTCAAGGGTCTTAGGACTAAAAATCACACAAAATTTATCCATATTTACATATTGACCTGAAGCCTAACAATACTTGTTGAGAATCTGATTAAACTTCACACAATTGGCAGTAATGACTACGAGGAAAAACAAAGATACATCAGCAAACAAAAGATATGATAGAATAAGGCAGTGCTTAGTAAATTTGATTCCTTCTAAGGCTTTCGTGTTTATGGCATAATAGAACATGGCAGATAAGGCTTCAGTAACAAAAATAAACATATAAGGGGATAGAGCGTACCCCTGCCTAGGGCCTCTAAAAGGGTAAAAGGTTTCAAACTTCTTCCCATTCATAACCAATCTACAGGTAACAAAAGTAAACAACTTTATGACCTAATTCACCCAGCAATTGCTAAAACTTATCTACTAAATTATAGAAGATAAAAAGCTCTAATCAACACTGTCATAGGCTTTATTCATGTCTAATTTTGCAGCCACCTCATAACTATGCCTTGATTTCTTATGTTTAAAGTGATGAAACACTTCATGAGCCAATATTATATTATCCTGAATCACCTTACCCAGAATAAAGGCATTTCAAAATGGGGAGATAATAGAATTCAGGAATGATCTAATCTTATTGGCTAGAATTTTGGATATAATCTTGTAACAAAAGTTACATAAACTGATAAGCCTAAACTGAGACACTACTTTAAGGGAATTGACTTTGGGAATTAAAACAATCAAAGTATGATTCAAAGAAGACTCGAAAGTACCTTGGACAAACAAATCTTTAACAACTCAAACAATGGTTTCCCCTACCTTATCCTAGAATTCTTGATAAATAAATGATAAATTAAAAGCATTTATGCATTAATTAAAAAAATTATCTACTAATTTATTTTTTATTTTTTGTCAACAACAAGAAAGATTTTATTAAAAGTGGAAAGCACAAGAATTATCTTAGAGAGAAAGATGATGAAATGCAAAGAATCTAGGCACAAAAACCAAACTCCTAAAGAAGAACAACCCAAAAGACTCAATATCCTCGAACACTCCTCTTGGAAACATATAAGAATTCGATTTAAGCACACACAAAGAAAAAACTATTGATATGTACTTAATTATACATATTTTTACCATGCTTTTCCTTGGCATTTGCTTGTCTTTTAAGTAATTTGATTTTATATAAATTAGTGCTTAATTACTTCATATTTTGTTTTCAAGTTATATTTCAGCTCATGTGCACATTAGGAATGACATTAATTAAGATTGGAACTAAAATTTGAAGCTTTGACAGATTTCTAAGCTTACACGGTTAGGGTCATGGCCGGGTATGAGGCCATGTTCCCTCTTTGTCTTGATTTTTTGGAGATACTACAACTCATACACCCATGTTCTTTAGTGGCATGCTTGTGTTTCAGCCATGGTTATGACGTAGGCCAAACGTTGTACTTTGTTCATGAATTTTTAAGTCTAGAAACTTGACACAAATCAGGTCATGGCCGTATCAGGTTGCAATTAGCTATTTGTCAAAAGTTTATTCAATTTTTGAGGAGTTCACATGTGGAAAACAAATTATAGCATAGTTTTGGCTCAAGGTTCATAGCAAAAGGCTAGAAAGAAGCTATTTTAGATGATCAACATCATTTGATTGCCATTGGAGCAAATAAGGGTGATCACTATTTAGGTGAAACTGAAAAACTGAAAAATTAAATTAATTTGAAATTTTGGTTTGGTAAATTCAGTTTTTCAAGTCAGTTTTGGTTGAAATCGAATAAGGTGAAAATCAGTCTTGGTTTCAATTAAGGTAGTCGGTTATTTCGGTAACCGAACAAACCAAATTTTTATTTTTTATATGGAATAATTTAACATATTTATAAGAACTAAGGGCTGGCTACAAGGTAAAGAGAAGGTTAATGCCTTTATTAGGATTTGGCCATCTTAATGATAATCATCCATTCACCCACCGTTGACAGAACCCATAAGGTGGCATTTTTTTCGGAGGTGCAGGAGGCCATGGTGAGGGGCGTCCAAGCGATCGTTGCTGGCTTCGGGCATTAGGATGACTTGGGTTTTTCTTACCATCCGCCTTGATCTTTTCTCGCTTCCGATTCTTGCTCATTTTCCTCTAATATGCAGCATCTTGATCTAGAAATTAAGCGAAAAGGTTAAAAATCTAAGTAGGATATGATGAAGGTCTCAAATAGCTCATCCAAGGAACCTTGAATTAGTAAGAATTCACCACCCCATGCCTGCCAAAGAGAAGAAGAGGGGTCCGACGCGAAGGAGAAGAACGAATAGGCCAAAATGGTTAACAAAGGTACCCATGTCCTTAGTTTTACATTTTTATCACTAAGTTAGAGCTCATAAATAATATTTTGATTATTTTGATGTCAAATCAAATTGAATTGATTTCAGTTTCATCCTTAAGTTTGGTTATTTCAATTTGTTATAATAAAAAACTAAAAATTGAATCAACTGAAACTTTTAGTTTGGTTTGAACCAAAGTAAACGAATAATGATCCTGTTCTTATAACTATTTTGGTTTAATCAAATATAGTTTCTTATTATCTACCCATAAGTTCTTCATGTTATTGGATTAATAGTAGCTAACCAGTTAATCTAATCTTTGATTTCAAGAATGTTAGACTAACCGATCATATGTTTGATTTAATCAATGAATAGGTAGAAGGGACCTCTAGACTAAGGTTAAACTCAGTAGTGAGATTTCCTAAGTGTTAATGCCCCTTTGGCAATTTTAGTTAGGAAAAGATTTCGATTGATTAACCTGAGGATAAGGTGTAGCACTACATAATTGGTGTCACACCTATGAATGCTCCCATGGCAGCAACACGCAACATGTGACACCCCAATCAGTTTTAAATTGAGAAATTTTACACTGTAATAGCCTAAAATGGTCAATGACACACCCATGGTGGTCACTATGTTGCCAACATGGTTTTAGTCATAAGTATGCCAGCATTTGAAAAACAATTTTTTATGATTTTTCAAAATTTTAGGTTTAAAAGACCGAAACACAGTTTAAGTCACACCTATAACTAAGCCTGTGTATGGAGCTTACCAAAAATTCCAGAGCAGGGTACTCGATTCTTGTCATGCCTGTGACATGAAAAAGTGTTCACCTAGCATGGTTCATGTCATGGTCATGACGTTGTCCATGTAAGCCCTTTATTTTTAGAAATTTTTTAGTTCCAGACCCTGAACATGCCAAATGCCATGCCTGTGTTTGGAAGCATGTTTATGCCTAGTTTCAGTGACACGGTCCAGGTCATGCCAGTGACTAGGACCATGTCTCATACCTCTGTTTTTTCTTCCATACACCTTCAAACTTAAATGTTAGCCTCCATTCTTCCTGGGCATAGTTTCCCCTCATCAGAGATGTTTGCCAAAGTCCAATTTCCTTGCTTTTCATCACTCTCTCCACTTTTTCTCTCTACAAGTATCCCTTTCTCTCTCTAAATTTATTTTGGTTTCTTGAGTAAATTGGTTGATTTCTTAAGATGGGCATATGTTGAATGTTGTTCATAGACATAATCTTGTTAAGTTTGAGCATGATCTCACATTGTTCACTTGGATTTGGTGGATTATGGAAGTTGGCTATTGTTGGTGGAAGTTGGAAAAACTTGAACATGTAAAGTTAAATAGAGATAATTTTCCTGTGATAATTGGTTTGGTTATGGAGTTTTGGTTTTGTGCATTGGGTACTAATAACTTGTAGAGAATTTTGACATGTTAAAGTATAGGAATCATTTGGATATTGTGGCTATCATGACTTGGTAGGTATGGTTTTGTTTATGTGATTATGGTTCATGTGGATTGGCTGCAAAAAATGAGCCTTATGTTGAAAAAAGTTGGTTCAGATTCCTTAATTTTTGGAAATTCATGCTTTGTGAGCAAGCCTGATTACCTTACTTGACTAGTTTGAATTGGAATGTAGGTTGCAAGATTTTTGGAGTAGTAATCCATATAGAAGCTCCTAAATATTGTAGATAGGGACTGGAATATATTCACTGTGTGGACATGTTGCTACTGTGTATTACTTTTTTTCCACTTTAAATTCCATGAAGGTGTAAATGGTTTGCAACGAGGTGGAAAGATGAGCCCTTTGGGATCCTACCTATTTTACGTCCATGGAAGCATTCCATGTCCATGAGGTTACATATGATCAGCAAACTACCCATAAGCTTAGTTTTGAGCATGAATGGCCAGCTCACTATGGCCACCATTAACACCAGCAATGACAGAGGCTTTGTAAACCTCAAAGTGTTGCATCCATGACATTGGTCAGGGAATTTTATGCTAATGCGTATGTTGTCAACCACTTTTCAACACCATGTCTTAATGTGAGGGTCTGGGGACAATGAGTAATGGTCTATATGTACTAGCAAAATGTGTTCTTTGGTGTTTAGAACATCTATGGCCTTTGCCCTCAAGTTTCACTTGAAGAGCTATCCATTACACTCTATTCAAGGCCAATTGAATGAAGCACCCAATCCAGAATGCCAACTACCTTCCTGGTAACCCAAATGATCCATGATCATTAAGCATGGCTTGCTTTCATCAATGCAAGTTTGCTTCTAACCATACCTACACCAGATGTCATAATGGAAAAGGAAAAAATTCTCTTTGCACATACTACCTATGGGCCAATCGATGTGGGAAACTTTAATTGGAAAAGTATTTAAGCAGCCTTTAAGGAATATATCCTCAACTTGGTGTTCCTAGAGTTGCTTAATGGGTTGTGAGGCATCCACTCTCCTATCGGGGTACTATAAGACCCACCACACTCACATTTAGAGTGAGGCCTCCCAAGATCTAATGGCTCCTCATTAAGCCATTATAATGTGGAAGCTCACTTTATTACTTGCATTACCATTTCATTGCTCAGTGGTTCAATAAAACATACACATGCTCTTAAGCTTTCTAGCTTAATTCTAACAATAATCAAGCATGAGTAGCTTCAATATGGCTGGCTAGAACTTAAAAACAATATTAAAATAGTACTAAAGCATAAAACATATATTTCCTTTAACCACATTTAAGTAACTATCCCTCCCACATGTCCCATACCTTGTGGACTAGTATATACAAGTTTTTTTTTTTTCAACTAGATACAATGTTACTAGAGGCATCCACTTTTCAAGGCATACAAGACCTTAATTGCATAAGCATCCTAGTACAAGATCTATACTATAGGCTTATACCATGTGCCTTTTAGTACCACAGTGCCCATGGTGTCTCGTACCTTTTAATGGCTTTGTGCCCAATGTCTACTGCCTTGACCCTTCTAAGCAAACATCATTACGGGTGTTAGGCTCCATATCCACATTACCTACACAAAATTGTAATGGGTGAGTATTCCATGAATACCCGGTAAGGTTTTACATACCTGCAAACAAACACCATAAGACTCAATGTATAAAATGTATGCATAGTTATAACATAGGATCCATTCACTTTTTAGAGCATGCCAGCAGTGATCATCCTATGTTAGAGGACCCCGCAAGCAACCTCCCCCCTAGATGGGGAACTCTTAACCACTAGGCCTTAAATGTATGATCACCATATTCAAGGGTCACATTATAATACCTTGCTTCTAATTTCCTTCCAAGTCTTATTTATAAGAGAACCAAAGGTCTTCATCCTCATCAGAAGGGTGTACCAAGTTCCTATTCTCTTTATAATTACTAGCTTATAGCCAGTATATTATTGGACTTGCTAGTATTCCGCTAGTATCCAATTTACTTTTCCCTTTTATATGCAGGAGTAAGTATATTGGCAAGCCAATTTGTGTCAGATATGGTGTAGTGCCCCTTTTAGGAATCCCTGACCTACTTAGGGCATCCTCGGCTCCATGAGTTCTCCTTAGGATCCCTTAGGTCTCCCAAGGTCTTTAGACCATTTAAAACCCTTTCTCTACACAATTGCTCCACAATCTAAGTGTATTCCACATAAATCTTATCCATAAGCTACCTCACCCTTACTTACTCTTCTCATGCTTATTTCCCAAACAATGTAACTATTCATACCCATATACAAATTTCTTAGCTAACATTAACATAAATAAGCAAGAGATAAGTAAATTTAACCTTTTCCTTAACTATGTTAAATGCAACCATTCCCTGTCCTAGGCAAGGTCTCGGTTCTAGTCTCTTGTAGGGCCTTCTCATAGTACGTTGAGTAATATTCTATAATTGATCATTTAATAATAAGACAAATCCTTCCTAGGACAAGATTAAACAATTTCCCATGTGGCTTAAATGGCTAAATTAACCCTTCCTTAGACTTATTACATAACCGACACTTAATGTTACTTAAACCGCATGTTTTGTTAAACCCATTTCAAGTTGGTTCCTATTACATGTTTCAGTCACAAAGCAACCTAATACTACCCCTTATAACCAAAACTAAAACAAGAAGAGAGAATGAATAATTCAAGATGAAGGCTATCCATCTCGCACACCTACTTGTTCCTCCTTGTTTCTCTTATTTACTTATTTAGCATATAAAGAAACATAATTCTCTCCATTAATTTCAGCCCTTTCCCTAGCCACCAGCACTAAAACACTACTAAAATAAAATAGGAAAATTCAAATATGAACAACATCGCTCATCACATCTCTTACACAAAATCGAAGCTTAGGTTCTTTCCAACCCAAGTTTGTTTCCATTCTTCCCATGTTTAATTCATCTAATACACAAACAAGGAACTAATTTAACCATCCATGGGCAACATAGTTAATCCACAATTTCACACTGATAGAGCGGGAATCATGAAAAATTGTAATACTACAAATTCAATATTTTCTCAAGCTTTTATCAAACCGTGCAACAAAAATGGGCCACTAAGTGAAATGACCAAAATACCCCCATTTGCCCGGCTTGCTAAAATGACTAATTTTACTCATTTTTAGCTATTATACCCTACTAAACCAAGACTTTAGCTTGTAAATAATATTCAAAGCATTATGATTACCAAAATAACCTTGTTACCTTAACAGTCTGGGTCTGCCATAAGAAAGGTCATAACAGGTTAATGCGTATATAGAGAGTGTATGATCCAGATGATCTAGAGAGGGTGTTCTTTATCAAGAATGTGATATACTTTGGTTTATTTGTCTAGGCATTCTACACGGGAGAAGAAGTCCAGGACATCATGCTATCATTCATGAAAAGTTTGGTGATCATGACACAAAGGCAAGACTGTCGAGCTAAGTCTAGTTAGGCATGGACACAATTATTATGTTTCTTTAATTTTCTTTTATGGAGTTTTTAAGGATATTATTGTTGCTCTAGATATTTTGGGGGCATTGGTTGCCCCTAATTTTTTTTTTCTTTCCTTGTAGTTTTTAGATATTTTATTTGCTTATGGATATTTATGTTTTTCATCCTGAATACCTTCTTTTGTTTGCCTTTAAGCTTGTTGTTATGAGCCTGAGGCATCAAATTTTGGAGAAACAGAATCCTACCGTGTGCTATTGGTAGCCAAAATTTCATGGTGGTATCAATTTCTATTGCCCATTTTTTTTCATTTTTTTGTGCTTCTTATGTTTGTACATTGAGGGCAATATACATCTTAAGTGGGAGGGAACAGGTAGCTTAGGCCCTAAATTTTTGTGATTATTGGCATTTTTTAGTCTTACTTTTGAATGTGGTTTACATAGATGAAGTTGATTGTTACTTTATAAATCTTTAGTACTTGACTTGAGTGCTAAGTAAGAAATCTGTAAATCCATTGCATATGTGGAAGAAAATTTTTCAAAAGTTTTTTGATCAAGTTAGTCAATGATAACTTAAAAGCTAATTTGTATATCAAGATTTTTGTGCTTACCACATTATTTCCAAAAATACTATATTATGAACTCTTATGCTTGGTTATGTGGTTTTTCTGTTGATGGATAGTTTGGTAATTAATTTAAAAAACAATGAAATTTTTTGTTTGTTAAATAAAAGTCTACCCATCTATATTTTAGTGTTAAGGTAGATAAGTATCTTTCACTAAGACAAGAGTCAATCACTACTCAAAAAGATGGTGGAAGTAGTGTATGATCAAATATCACCATTTATTTGTGTTAAGTTGGTAGCTTTGGTATAGACAGTGTCCCCGTTGCTACACTTGCTAAAAGGAGGAACACATGAAAAGCATTTGAAAATGAAAATAGCAAATAAAAGCCTGCTCTATTACTTGTTGTTTACGGTTTTATGGTATGATTGGAAATATGCATGATGAGTTTTAGTCTAGGATGGTTTGTGCTTTATACTCAATATGAAAATTGAATGTTTTTGCAAAGTTTCAAAGGATCATGGTTGCTAGCCTGTAAAGAAATTATTCCCACTATATTTATTTGATTTTAAATTTTTTTGGACTGAAAAGGTTGTGTGCTTAATGCATCTAGTTAAGTCTTTGAAGGCATTAGTGTCTCAATCTACTTTTATCATTTTGTTGGTCAAGAGCATTACATATTTTCTTTTCAGACTTATTTTTGGTATTTTGCTTGAGGGCAAGCAAATGTTCAAGTATGGAGGAATTTGATATGTGCTTAACTATACATATTTTTATCATGTTCACCTTGGCATTTGCTTGTCTTTTGAGTGATTTTTTATAAGAATCAATGCTTAATTACATCATATTTTATTTTTAGGTTACATTTCAGCTCATGTACATGTTCAAAAGGATTTTAATGAATATTGGAACTGGAATTTGAAGTTTTTGAAGATTTTTACCCTTACATGCTTAAGGTCACAGATGTGCTCCCTCTCTGTCTTGATTTTTTAGAGATCTTATAGCTAACACACCCATGCTCTTTAGTGCCATGCTAGTGTCTCTGCCATGATGGTTCATACCTTGTTCGTGAATTTTTACATCTAGAAACACTACACGGGTTAGGTCATGGCCATGTCAGACTGTTGTCAGTTGTTTTTGTGGATTTTCTTTTATTTTTTAGCAGTTTACATTGGGAGAACAAAGCAAAGCATGGTTTTAGCTTAAGGTTCATAACAAAATTCTAGAATAAGCTATTTTTATGATCAACATGTTTTGATTCACAACGGGGTAAAGATTTTTTGGACTAGAAGATATTTAGAGATGAAGTCTTCTGTTTCCAATTCTATTTTGTTTTTGTTGTGTTTTCTTTTCTGGATAATAGGCTAAGTTTCCAATCATGCTTAGAATAGATGAACCTTATAAAGATCATGTTCCTATGACTATTTTGGTTTAATCAATTATAGTTTCTTTTTATCGATCCATATGTTCTTCACGTTGTTGGATTGATGGTAGCAAGCTAATTAAATTGACATTTTTTTAAGCATGTTAAGCTAACCACTTGTGTGTTTGATTTGATCATTGTGTGCGTAGAAAGAATTACTTGCATGTCTTAAGATAGGCTGACATAAGCCTCTAGACTAGTGTCAAACCTAGCAGTGAGATTCATAGAGTGTTAATTCATTTTTTAGGGGTTTTGATTAGGAAGAAATTATGATCGATCAACCTAAGGATAGGGTATAGCTAACTTTTAGAGAGGAGTTTGACTATTCTAGGATTTCTACATGGTCAAAGCTAATTGTATTTTCTATTGAACTGGTTCGGGGCTAGGTTGCATTAGATGTCTATGGGGATTCATATCTAAGCATGATTTATGTTGATTGTTGATTTGTTCGATCTATTTCTTGTTGTTTTTAGTTGTTTATTTGCTACAATAGTTTAATTTTTCTTCAGTCCTTAGTTAGTTAATCCATCACTCAAAATTGCTCGTTAGATATTAGAAATAAAAAGTAGTAACATAGAGAGTTTCAGATCTGTGGGATACAACCTTGATATTTGCCAATACTATGCTATGGAGTGATAGATGTACTTACCTTTAGTTGCTATATAGTTGAGAGGGTATAGTTCCATATTTTTATAGTTAGTTTGGGGAACATTAGCTGCCCCAAGGCAAAATGGAACAATCCTCAACTATAGTACCCTAACCTAAAACTAAGACAGTAGCCCTATCTTGGAGGAAAGTAAACATTGGATGGCTCTCCTTGCTCTTTTTAGCAATGTATTCTACGGCGATGAAGATGCAGACCCAACCTTACTAATAGTATTCTCATTACTGGGATCTCTTTTTTTAACATCATAATTTCTGCCGCTCTCCAATCTTTTAGTTCACTATTAACATCTCTTTTTCTCAGCACAACCTGCTTAATTTTGAGATGGACCCTTCAACATAACACTTTTCCTGTACACTTCCTTAATAAATTTAATGGCTAAGTCGCCAAATTCCTCAAAAGTGAACCTTGCTAGCTCACATGCCCTTTTGAAAAATCTATCAGCCCAAGAAAATATATTCAATTGAAATGAATATTCACCAAAAGCTTCACATATACCATCAATTGGATGTACCACACTTAACGGATTAATCACACAACCAATTTAAAAGCCTGAAATAAGTACTGTTGCCAACTAATGATCATTTTGTTATTGTGATCCATTCACAACTACTACATCTTCCCCATTAGACCGAGCCATACAAGAATTAATCCCTCTATTCCATTTTAAGAATGATGTCCACCAACTTTGAGAGAAACTGACCCTAGAGCCAATAAAGGCTCTTGAGAAACTAAATTCAACTTTTGGGAAAACTCATTAGTGTTCACTACATTAGAAGCACCACCCAAATTAACCCCCATGGCCCTTTGAAAGTTACCACCAATTTCACCCAAAGAAGTGCCATCACCATTAGAATAAGGCAGATTGGAGCTGCCATCGTCATGTACAATATTACTAACAAAAGAATTACCAACTTTGTCACCAAATGCTAGATTTAGGTTAATTGCGTCTGTGGCCCCTAACCTTTAATTGTCGTACTATTTTGGATGTTTCTCTTGATTTCTTGTATAGAAAGTCTTTAACCTTGTTTAAGTGTTCCAATTTGGACATTTTGTGGATGAAAACCATTATTATGGAAGGAAAAAGCCATGTGGAAAGCCAGCATGGACGATTTGTCACTATAGCACAATGAATCACCTAACATTGATGATGTAGAAAAGAAAAAAATAATAAATTAATTGCTATGATGATGTGGAAAAGAAAAGAAAAGAATCAGAATGATGTGGAAAAGAAAAGAAAATTAGAAAAAAAATAAAGAAAACGTAAAATCCAAAATCTGGCAACTCCTTTTCCGATAGCCGAGTCCAACTCCGTAATCCCCATCCCCTCTGCTACTGACTCACCCGACCTTGGTACCCATCTCGACCACCCAAAACCACGAACCATCAACCAAATTGTAGGTGGTACAAGACAAAGAGGTGATAAAGTGGAACAAAAGTGCCATGGGAGCAAGCTCCCAATGTGAGCTCTAGTCACCTGAGTGTGGTGCCATAGGGTTGACCACTATTGTTGTTATTCATCACACGATTCACGCCAGACAAAATTGCTTCAGAATTTGCTACCATAAGTTTTCATTGCAAAATAGGACTATTGCTCCTGCTTCAGCTAATTAACCCTGTTCTTGAATTTCTTTAAAAAAAATCCCAATTACCCTTCTAAATTTCCTCTTTCGCCTCCTCAAACTTACTCATGGCTTAAATTGACTTTGAATTCTCTGGCTATTAACCCGAAACCATTAGAAAACCTAGAACCAATTGGAGTTGGGCTTTGACCAGAGGATTACTAATGCCTTCTTCAGTCTTCTAATCTCCCTCAACCGCACCACTTCAAACTCCCCTTGCTTATTGATAAAAACAAAGAAACATTTTTGCTTGATATTCAAGAGACTACACACTGCCCATATTCCAAAATGATTGGGATAGAGAGGTATTAGTAAAGAGAATGGAATAATATTGATTCATATAGATACAAAGGAAAATGTTCTCTATTGATTCAAATTTTGTACCTATGGGATAGGGATAAAGAAAGAGAAAAAAACTGATCAAATATTTGACCAAAAAATCAATCTGATTGATTTCATACCCCTTGCTCAATGAGGAAATGGGTCAGATTCTATAGAATCAAACCCATAAGACTTAAGGAATGATGGAAGAGAATAAAATAAAATAAAATAAAACAAGTAATAAAAAATGTGGGGAAAAAATAATAAAAAGAAATAAGTAAATAAAAATGAAGTATAAGAACTCCAAATCCAAATGAACAAATTTAAACTTGAAAAAGATCTTTCTAATTCTTGAAGAATAATGGGCAAGAAGATTGATTGAGAAAGATCTCTTGTTCTCATTAGAAGATTGTGTGATTGGATCTTCGGATGTTTGGTAAAAAAATATCTTCTCTTTTGAGATTAATAAAAGATAAAAGTGTTCAACTGAAACATGAAAACGTGACTAAATTTGTCCTAGTTACTCTTCAGGATGGAGTGGGAGAAAGGAGGAGATTCCCAAATAAGGAAGAGAACCCAATGACCTCAAAAGAATTGAACAAAGAGCCATATGTATGAGGTGAAAATCTTATGTACGGTTCTATAGAGTGGCAGTATGGGTGACTCATCTGTCAACTTTTCCACTCCCAGAAGAACAACACGATCAGCGGGTTTGCGGGGCCACTCGTAGAAAAAGGATCGACGAGCAGATCAAAGAAGAGATTTTGAATTTTCTTAAAGAGAAGCAAGTGCTTCTCTTTGGAAAACAATCAAGTTGTAGGATTAAAATATTTTTTGTTGATTCTTTTACAGAATCTATTTTTGCTTGATTTATTTGGAAACAAAATTTCACCTTATTATTTCCTTAACTTTAATTTCACCTAGATCATTTTTTTTCTATATTTGTTTTCAAAAGTTTAATGTTAATTATGCAACAGACCACCATCCCACAAATTATCCCACTTTAGCCATGATTTCAATGCACCACATTTCGCACTGAGATAGCATTTATGAGAATCCCCTTATTCCAAGTTCCATTATATGGTTTCCAGTTTCGACATACGATTCTTAACCATTTTGGCATGACTATAGGAATGGTCTATTTGAATATAATATTTCAATTAGAGCATCACGATGAACCATTATCTTGTACGACAGGATCATTTTAAGAACATTTTGCCAAGAGAATTAGAAAAGAAAAAAGAAAGCAAAAGAGGCACTTATCTTAGGACAAAGGAATAAATCATCCACTAATATACATTTTTAGATAAATACATCACTGATTTTTTTAAATAAGGAAATAACCTACTAACTTAATGTATTATAGACAATGCAAAAATCACAAAGAACCACTCCTGTTTGTGGCTTGGCCAAAATCAGCAACTCCTTTTGTTTTTTCCTCAAATAAACCTTCAATGTTTTCAAAGTTGGCCAACTTAGCCACCCCAACTTTAATAAATAAATAAATAAATAACTTATCCAAGCTCTCCTTATTTATTTCATTTTGTCTAAATAAGCCCAAGTATTTAAAAAAAAAAACCAAACAAGCTATCTTTTTCTTTGGCCCTCATTCAAAGATTAAAAGATAAACTAAATAACAATTATCATTACTAATTAGAGAAATTTCAATCATAGATCCCTAGAAACCTTTGATTCAATTTCACAGTTGACTATTCTAATAGTCATCAGCAATTCCTAGTGGTATATGTGCGTTAAAGACAACAATAGTGGCCAATTTGGGCTCATTCATAAAAAAATGAGCAGTTTTTTCTTTTTTACACTTTTTTCTGGGACAAATTATGATAAGGGAATTTTTCCCTTAGAGTAGGTTAACATTTGAACATGCCTAGGTTCCAATTTTGGTCGTTTTGACTGGAGCTGAATAAATTAGGGGGAAGGTCAAAATGAGCCCTATAACTTTTGCAACTTTTCTATTTTAATTCTATAACTACATAAGTTTCTATTTGAGTCCTATTTGTTTAAAAATGTTAGCAACGTTAGTCCTATCATTAATGGCCTTAACAGAAATCCTACATGGCAAGTAACAAATATTAAAAATTGGGGAAAAGATCAAAATCAATCATTTAACTTTTGTAACTTATCTAATTAAGTCCCATGAATTCATAAAAAACTCATTTTTGCTCTTGACTCCAATTTCAATCTTTTCTCTTTTGCTTTCGCCAGCATTGATAGATGCTCCTTCGCCTCTGACACTCTCACCCATGAATTACTCACTTCCAAGATCATGGGAATAATTAACCACTACTTGTTATGGCTCTTCAAGACCAAAAGCTAGATTACTACAGTAAGTAAGCTTAAGTATAATTTTTCATGCTTTAGAACTCCACATTCAAGCCAAGTATTAATTTAAGTAAGTTCATGCAGCAAAAAGAAAGCAATTTTGGTAATTTGAGCAAAGTAGGGCCAAAAAGATCAAAAATGTCATTTTTCCATAAAACCCTGTTTTAGCATCATAAATGAGATTGGAGCATTAAGTCGAGTAAAATGAAGTCTTATGGTGACTTAAGTTCCAATTTTTATTTGTGAAGGAAGAAATAAATAGCTTTGAGACCAAGGGACTTAAGTGAGCACCTAACTTAAGTTTGGGGGCTTATTGTGGAAATGAGCAAAAAAGGTTAAGAGATAAGAAGTAAAACTTGGTCTTCTTCTTCTTCTCTCCTAATTCCATGCCATTTTTTAGCTCAAGAAGCTCCATCTTCTTTCCTCCCTCAAACCCACCAGATTAGGGCTCCAAAAATCATGTTTCTTGGTGCATTTAGCTTACTTGAGCTAGGAGAAGCTAGAACCCACGTTTTTCTTCTTGGTAAGCTTTGAATACCTAGCTTGACTTGAGTCTAATATGATGTAACCATCAAAATGTGGTGTGGATAGATTGGGTAACTCATTTCTAAGCTTGATTCTAGCCCTTAAAGGTGGAATACCAAGCTTTTGTGCTAGATGTGCATAAGGAGTCCAAGGAGGCTTTGTTTGGTCTCAAAAATGGGGTAAAATGTCTTGCCTTATTTCCAAATTTTATTGCTCAAATTGAACCTTAATTAAGTGATCTTGATTTTTAATAATCCATTTAATAGGCTAAGATCAAGTGGATACAATGAACTTAAGAAGTTTTGTTTGTTGGTGCTTGTTTGTGCATATGGATGTTCTTGGCTTGTGATCTTGCCTGAGGTAAGAGATTCAAGTTCAAAGTATGTCTAAATAGATTTATTATATCATATTCTATCATATAAATGTTGGTTTGGGTTTGGATTAGTTGGAATTGGCCTTGGGAAAAAGGTTGAGGCAAAAGAGGGCATGGAAGGCGAAGGAAGACGAAGACCGAAAGAGCCCCCAATGCCTAAGGGACAAGTAGCGTTGCAGTGCCAAGAGTTGCACCAGCAGACGGCACTGAATGGCTTCTCATGCCTCAGTGTAGGCTGTGGCGTTGCTGCGTCCAAAAGCCTTCAGCCCTAGGTTTGAAGAGTTCAAATTGAACCCCAATGCCACAATTTGAGTCCTTCGCCTATTCTAAGATGTTTGTACGCTTAAAAAAGGTCTAAAACCCACTTCTAAGTAGTTAAAAATACATCTTTTAAGTGACTTAAGAGTTGGACAAAGAAGTGGCTTAAGGGCTAAGTAAGTAAGTGTGCCTTAAGCAAGATTAAGGTTGCTAAGTAAGAAAGAGAAGGTCTAAACTTCTAAGCACCTTGATTGAACTATTTTAGCTTAATAAGTTGAGCCACCAAGTTTAAAATCTCCTGTACAGTATGAAAAAGTGTAAGTAAAGAAGTTTAAAAGCTCCTGTACAATAAAGAAGTTTAAAACCATGCTTGTCAAGGGAAGAACAAAGTTCTTCCAAAGAGGTGGGACTAAGTTGGGGTAGGGTTCACACAACAAAATCCTTTCTAGTGGCCATTATATAAGACCTTAGGATGTTTGAATTTACGTTAAGTTATATATAACTGTTTTATTTACCGAATCCTAAGGTTTTTCTTGCAGGTTAAAAATTAAGAAATTTTTCATTGAGAATCAATGTATTCTCACTCTTTTACTTTCATATTATGCAGATATGATTACTTATGGGTTTGACACTAAGTGGTTGGGTGTAAGTTTTTATTCATTACTAGTACAAGTTATTTGAATCTAAATTTAATTCTAAGTTATGTGGTTAGCCATGGCATGTACTAACTAAATATATTTTCTGGCTCTAGTAGTTGCAAAGCAAAAGAAAAGCACATGGACAGCCCCCTACATTTGGGCAAAGAGCTCAAATTGGAGCATAGTCATTGATCTCAGAAAGTTAGCAGCGTGCACTTAAGTATACTAAGTTATGCCTCTTAGTAATGACAAGTGTTTAGAGAAGACTGCAAGTGTGTAACAAACACATTAGTTGCCTTTGTATGTAAACAACTTTAACTGTTGTACATTAAGTCATTGCTTGAAGTTTAAGAAAATTTATTGTTTATTTGACTTCGGTTATGGTTTCTTTCATTGTTTTTAGATGCTCAGGCTAGCCTACCTTTTGTTTACATGTTTAATTTAATTTTGTAACCAAAGTTAAGCATGCATGTGATATTGCATTGGGTTAAAAAAAAGTAGCATGAAAGTTTTAATGAATTACAAGCAATGACTTAATTAATCGCACTTAAGAGCAGGATTAACATAATCTCTTTTATCTAAGTGGTCCTGGGTGGCGGCCTTAACACTACTTCCCTAGAAAACAACATGATTATGACTAAATCTAGCCACAAGAATCGGGATGCTTGTTGGATGCTCAAGGTATGGAGTAGAAGCCGAAGCAATCCCTCATTTGCTAACTGTGTTGTTGTCAAAGGAGCCATCTACCCAAGAAAGTGCCAATGCTGGTCTTTTGTATCTAGTGAATCACCTAAAAAGCAAAGCTATGATGGAGGAAAATGGGGGCATGGAATTGATCCTAAATGTTCTGAATAGCAAGTTCAAAGTTGAGGAAAAATAGTACTTAACTGGAGCCATCTTTTACCTTACTTCTGCCGAGGAGTACCGAGCAAATAAAGGCCAGAATCTGGTGACAACTCCAACTCTAGTAGATTTGATCACAAGCCAGAATGTACTCGTAGCAACTTTCAGGCTCTTATCGAATCCAGGAAATAAGTGTCATGTACTTGCATCTGGATTGGTGCCATTGCTACTGGATTAGTTGAAAGACCGGGAGAAAAAGGAGTAATTCACATATTCTCTTGCAGTCTTAGCTGCACTAGTCGAGAGAGTGAATGAGACAATTGCCATTTTGAGCCACTGAGGAGATTTGGAAGTGTTCATGAGGATTATTGATTGTTTTGTTTAAAGTCTCAGTGGGGACAATTGATTTGTGTGAAGGATGGAACAAAAAAAGGATGAATTCAGGAAAAAAACTATAACTATCGTAGATCGAGACTAATTTAGGTGAACCCCTGTTGTTCACGCTAAGTAAAGAATAAGAAAAGAAATGATTTTGTCTCTAACTATGCCTCATGTATCAATGATTTTCTGTTTGTAAAACCTTTTCATGAAACTTTTATTTTTTTGCAATTAAGTCCACCTCTATGTGCCAATTAAGCAAGAATCAACGGTGTCAAGTTCCATATAGGATTTTCCATCAGCCCCGTCCAGCATAGGATTAACGTTGTTAACGTTTTCGAACGTATATGACTCAAATAGAAACTTATGTAATTATATAACTAAAGTTACTAAAGTTATAGAACTCATTTTGACCTTTAGCCAATAAATTATGATTAAAAATCTAACTAAAACTTAACATCTGAAGTTGAGTTGTCTTAATTAAATGTTATAAGTCAACAATTAGACTAAGAAACCATAAGGCTTTTACATTCAATACATGATCAAACAAAACTCACTTATTTTCCAGTAATGATTCATGTCAAGGGTGTCCATATTAGCACATATATTTAATAGCAGTATCTTATTTGTCCATAAATAAAATGATGATGTTACATTTTCCTTAAAAAAAATACTAGTAGGCCATTCTTCCTCTCAGCCAAAGCTGAGTAGCATATTTGCCCTTTTTACCTAAACAAATTTAATATATTATACTTAAGATATTGAAAACCAACATAAAGTATATTTTTAGGCTAATCATTGTTTGTTTCCCAATATTTAGGTAAAATTGTAGTTTGTCCCCTTCTGTTTCAGAAATATACACTTTGACCCTATCTTTTTTTACACTCTCCAATAGTAATTTCTGAAATTTTAATTTAACTATGTGGTAACTTTTTTTAACAAAACCTCAAAGATATATACATAAATGACCAGCAAGAAGCTAGTGGCATAAGTTTAAAATTACATCAAAACCAAACCAAGGTTGTTGTCCACACTCATGCAATAAACTACATCAAAAATACATCAATAGCAGCAGCATCGGTGGGTTCCAACCAACATGACTAACACCAATTCACAAATGCTAATAAGGGGAACACCACTTAAACAAAGATACCTAGTATAATTTTCCCCTAATCATCAACCATAAATGTGAACTTGATTGAATCCTAAATACTAATGCACTTACTATAACCTCCTTATGCTTGAAAATCTTGTTATTTCTAACCTTCCAAATGAGCCATAAAGTTGCAAGTGCTACCACTTACCAAGCTAGCCAAATTCACTTTGAAGAAAACTTTATAGGCCAATGAGTTATAACACCAAGAATAGAATGGTTTTGAACTATAAGAAATGACCACCATCTGAAGATAGCAGACCTAACCTAAGCTGCAAAATCACACCAAACTTTTATGTGCTCATCATCTTCAACATATAGCTAACAAGATGGATAGCTTACATTTTGATGAATCACACCTCTACTTGCCAAGTTTAGTCTCATTAGTACTCTCCTTTATGTAGCTTTCCATGTGAATAGGTTAATTTTCCATGAGAAAACATTTGAATTATGGTTGCTTACAGCATTCCTATCATCTACTTTCATGGTCATGGATTTAATAAAGAAGTCTTCACCATTTCCCAAGCTTTATCAAATCGAATCTAGGACATCAACATTAATTTTGATTCCATTTAGCACCTGCAACAACCACTCCAGTTCTATCCTCTATCTTCCCCTAGGAACCCCCTACAGTTACCAGACCAAACCCATCTATTCTCTACCTAAATCCCCATCTCAACCACCCTCATATATATCCTTCACCAATGCCAACTGGAAGAGCCTTGGGAAAACTCTTTGAATAGCCTATCTCTCACTCATTTGTCTTCCTTACCCACTCTCCACTTAAAGCATTCTAAAAATGAAATTCCCTGCTTCTCAAAATCATCCTTAATTTTTATTATACTAGCCCAGATCGAGGAATTACAACTAACTGTACCCTAGACCCCTATTAACCCCATATGTTGAATTGATTACTCTCTTTCACAGACTGTCCTCATCTAATTTATACCTTCATCACCACTTTACAAGTAAACCAAGGTTCTTACCTAGTAAACTACCCACACTTAAACCCTTAATCTCTTTTCTCAATACCACATTTTACAATTAACCCAACTAATTTTCCTACTTCCCCAAACACACACCAAAAAAATCTTTTCAAACTTTTTTAAGTGAATGAAGCACTCCAACGGGGATCAAAACAACTAAAAGTAGAACAATGGTAAGCTAGAAAGGATCACCTTTAATAACATTAAGCGACCACTTGAAGACAAATATCTTGCCTTCCATTTTGATAATCTCTTTTTCACTTTTGCTTCAACTATTTTCCAAGCATTTTTCCTACCTCTTTTCTCTCCTACTAGCAAGCCCAAATAACTCATTAGTAACGAGTTTTTCCTACATCCAATCACTCCAACCTTCCAACCACTCACTCTACATCTGCCTCAGCAACATTAACCCTAAAAAATAAGCTCTTTTCCATGTTAACTCATAAGCTTGAAACCATGTGAAAGAGTTGGCAATCAGAACACAAGCACAAAGAAAAGGCATACGAGAATTTATAAGGAAAACCACAAATCACGAAAAACCTCGGGCAGCAAACTGGAAGAAAGAAATTCACTAGGAATGAAAAAGAAAACAATCTAAGTAGCTATCTAGATTGTGGGACGATTTCCATTTGCCATAACCAAGCTCCTTATATAAGGAGTCTAAGGCACTAAGGCCTTCTTTCTAACCAATGTGGAATGAAGGGGAGACATATGGGAACTGAGGCATAAAGCCTTATTTCCTACTCTATGTAAGATGAAGGCCAAAACAAAATTGAGGCAAACTTCAATAATCTCTACCTTACATCAATTTTGTTGCACATGAACAAAACTCCACCCTGAATTGTAACCTCTTTCTCTGATCTTCACGGCCATCTCTAGTTAAAACATACTTTAACAAATAAGATTTACTAAGTCCAAACAATGTTTGAACTTAGGTCCAGGAAGAGTCTTTGTCATCATATCGTAGCATTATCCAACATACTAACCTTCGCGACCATAATATCACCTTTATCAACAACTCCATAAACAAAGTGATATTTGACCTCAGTATGTTTAGTATGCTCATGGAACATGCAATCCTTTGTCAAGAAAATAGCACTTTGGGTGTCACAATATATCTCCAGTCTTTGATCATCCTGAGTAAACATTGTATAAATATTTCTAAGCCAAATTGATTTCTTCATTGGTTTAGTGATTTCCATATATTCTGCTTCTGCAATCGAAAAAACAATTGTTACTTGCAAGCAAGCCTTCTAACTCACAGCAAAACCACCGAATGCAAAGACATATCCTGATGTGGATTGTTGGGTATCAAGATTGCCCACATAATCAGAATCCACATATCCAATCAAGCTAGCTGTAGAACCACCAAACTCAAGACAAGTTGTAATTGTACCCTTTAGATACCTTAATATCCACTTTAGTACTTGCAAATGTTCTTGTCATGGATTAGCCATGTAACAGTTCACAACGCTAACTGTATGTACTAAATCAGGAGGAGTGCAAACCATCGCACACATAATGCTCCTAACAGCATTCACATGTGTATAAGCGGGACATCCAAATATCTTAATATCATTATAGTTAGCTAGCTTACCCGACCAAACTTCTTTAGGTGTCTTTAAACCAATAAAAGTATGAGGAGATCTGTTTACTAGAAAACAAGCTGTTAAGACTGCCTCTACCCAAAATTTCTTCACTAAACTTCAGTTCGAAAGCATGCACCTTGCCTTTTATAACATGGTACTACTTATCTACTCTGCTACACCATTTTGTTACGGGGTGCCTAGAATGGTTAAATGGCACATAATTCCTTGATCCTTGTAGTATTGATTGAACTCTCCAAAATAGAATTTTAGACCATTATCTGTCCGTGGATGTTTTACCAACTTCCCGGTTTGCTTCTTGATCATGGTCTTCCACTACTTAAAGGCAGTAAAAGCTTCACTTTTATGCTTCAAGAAACATGCCCAAACCTTCCTTGAAAAATCATCAATAAAGGTAACAATGTAACAAGCTCCACCAAGAGATGCCTTACGAGATGGCCCCCAAACATCAGCATGGATGTAATCAAGAGTTCCTTTAGTATTATGTTTTGCATGACAGTAGAAGAAATTCTATTTTGCTTACCAAATAAACAATGTTCGCAAAAATCTAACTTACTAACCTTTTGTTCTCTGAATAGTCCTTGCTTGCTCAGCTTAGAAATGCCTCTTTCATTCATATGGCCTAGTCATATATGCCATAATTTTTTCACCTCTTCATCGGACATAGATGATTCAGCAACTGCAATTGGCCTTCCATGGTCTTGCCATCCAAAATGTAAAGCTTTCTTTTCCACTAGCCCTTTATTACTACTAACATCCTCTAACAATTTTTAGTGAACCATTCTTGCCAAAAAAGGAACAACCATTCCCCTCTAATGTGCTTAAAGAAATTAAATTTATTTTCATATCAGGAACATGCAGAACATTTGATAATGTTCTCACAATCCCATCATGCATCTGAATTTTGACACCCCTAACGCCCACAATCTTGCATGCGTTTGTCATTCCCCAACATTACTACTCCTCAATTGATTGGTTCATATGTGTAAAACCAATCCTTATGTAGAGTCAAATGGGATGAACAAGCTAAGTCCATGGTCCATTCATCACTCCTACCATTATAATCATGCACTAATTAAGCTTCTACACTATTTGTTGATGAATTTTCAGTAACTAAAGGAAAGTCATCTTCATGAACAGCAATGCCAGCATCATCTTTTGGCTTTTGCTTGTTCTTGCCTCCATTGTCACCATTTTGCTCCTTTTTCTTTGATTTGTGACAATCAGCCTTAATGTAACCTTGCTTCCTATAGTAGTTGTAATGAAGATTCTGATGTTTTGACTTAAACCTTAAGGATGAACCTCTTTGATTCTTTCTTTCAACTGATCTACCTCCTAAATACAAGCCTTCTCCACTTTCTTCTTGCTTTAAAGTGTCCATCCTATCTCTTGACAATAGACTGAAACAAACTTCATCTAAAGTAATAGTATCCTTTCCATCAAGCATGATATCATGGAAACTATTGTATGATAGTGGCAGATGGTATAATAAAAGCGTTGCCAAATCCTCATCATCGGTCTTAACATTAAGATTTTCCAAATCATTGAAGATCTCTTTAAATTATTCAAGATATTATTTAACAAACTTACCTTCTAGTAGCTTGTGAGAGTACAACATGGACTTAGCATATAGGCAACAAGCTGGACTCTTCATCATGAGAAGTAATTCAAGCTTCAACTATAAGCCGGTGGCGGTTGTCTCTTTACTGACCTCTTGAGGAATCTTTGTCAACAAGTGTAACTGAATTTAAGCAAGCGCCTTTAGATTCTTTAGCTCACTCTCCAATTCTGTACCGGACATCTTCGCCATTCCGAGTATTGCCTCATCCAAATCAAGATTTATGAGAATTGCTTTCATCTTTATTTTCCACATCAAAAACTGTGTTGCATGTAAGTGGTGCAATATCCAGGTTTGTCAATGTCGAAGCCATGACAACTCTGCCATGAACTTTAGCAATGGTAAGCTCTCATAATTTCATGTGAATAGTGACCATACAAGTGAACAGTAACCATATATAGTAGTTGCATAGATGAATAGTAACCATATACCTGAATAGTACCCATATAGGATAATAATAACTACATATGATAATAGTGATTGTATATAGGAATAGTAACTTTATAACTGAACCATAACCGTATATGAGAACAATACCCAACACCTTAAGGTGAGTGATAAAACTATTTATTCTTTGATGTGGAGGATCCACCTTTTAGGGGTAACCACAAAGCATATGATAAAAAAATATCACTAACCCAACCTTGGCTCTAATACCAGTTTCTTAGGGATCAGAACACAAGCACAAAGAAAAGAGACACAAGAATTTACGAGGAAAACCAAAAATCAAGAAAAACCTCAAGGTACAAGCCAGAAGAAATAAATTCACTACGAAGGAAGAAGAAAACAATCTAAGTAGTTCTCTAGATTATGGGATGATTTTTAATTACCACAACCAAGCTCCTAATATAAGGAATCTAAGGCACTAAGGCCTTGTTTCTAGCTAATGTGGGATGAATGGAAGATATATGGGAACTAAGGCATAAAGCTTTATTTCCTAGTCCATGTGAGATGAAGGCCATAACAAAATTGAGGCAAACTTCAATAGAAAGCATTTCAAAATTCTTTTCATTTGATTGATCTTGTTCTCTGACCATTCACCAAGTAAAAGGGTGCCATCAACGTAACATACATGTTCAAGCCCCAACCCATCATTCCTCACAAACAATCTATATGAATTTTTTTTTACAATTAACTAGTAGTTAAAAAATCTAGTTTTATATTTACAAATAGAAAAAGAAATTACTGAATAAATAAATAAATTACTGGAAAGTAGCTACTACATAGTTTAAATTAGGATTTCAAAAGTTATTGTTGGGCAATATAAAACAAGCAAAGGCAAAGTGTATATTTTTAAAATAGGAAGGAAAAACTGCAACTTAACTAAATCTTAAGGCAAACTATGGTTAGTTATAAGCCCTATTATTTACTGTGAATGATCACTTCTTATGCCAATAAGAGAAATCACAAATACCCACTGAGATTTGGCATAACCTATACTTACCCCGCTTTATTTTCAAAAAAACTGCACTTAGCCCCCCAACTTGTGAACTCCATCACCTTCTGTTAAGCCGAAAGAAAAGGTAAAATCCAACTTTTGCACTAGTTTTCTCAACATCTAGAAACTATGACATAAACCTACACCCTAAACAAACTAGGCTCCATCTTCAATTGGCCAATATATGGCTGGACTTAGAAAACTTAAGGAAAAACAACCAAAAACTCAAGCTTAACTTGAAAAAAAAAAGGAAAAAAAATAGTAAATCCTTTATAGATTAATCTTGTGACCTTGTTCACTTCCATCAACACTTCTATATCCCTCATGATCGCCAACAATTATGTATGTCAAAATCCATGAACACCAAATTTCAATTTCTGCTTGACGACTTTCTCATCCACCTCGAGAGCTTTGTTTGGATCTCTAAGACACTAACTTCATGTGCAAGATTTTGTCCTCACCCTAATTCATCCCCCGACTCAATATTTTCTATCTTATGCTGTTTGTTGCCTAGAATTTCTCAATTGGGAGTCAATTAGTCAAGGAGATCTATAGGGAAGGATTAAGAATCCAGTTAGATATGCTCTATTTACAGGTTTCAAGGGAAACAAAAAAAATTTGCTAAGATTTGGTGAAACTCTTGAACATCAAGATGGAATTAAACCACCAGAATCCTAGAAGCTTTATGAAGACTTTATGGGTAGCTGTTGTTGTTACCCATGGCCTTTCTCTTGCTCTTGCACTCTTACTGCTTGGGAGCCTTGGGATGCCACAATGTCACCAAAGATTTTATGAAAATGATGAATATTAAAATTTTATTTATTGTGGAGCATAATGTTTTTAAGAAAAATCACCTATTTACACTAATGTAAGAGTTAAACTCTTTGCTAATGTAATTTGTGTGAAATTAAAATTAATATGGATGAGGTTTGAGACTAAAAGTTTCATTTCAATTACTCCACCAAGATGTGAGGAGCTAATCCCATTTGTTTTAGGGCGTGTATATCCTAATGGTTTGCCTTTGGTAATTTGTTGATGATGATGTGCTTTGGACACAGTCATACCTAGATTCATTTTCCTACAAAATAGTTTTTTTTAGTTTTATTTTTTATAAACTTCTAGCAACTGGTACTTTGATGTAAAGTACCCAATCGGGATGCATAATATGTGAACTTTACATCTAAAAATTGTACATGTCAATGTATGATTAGTGTATAAAAGTTAACTGGTCCAACTTACCACCTCAAGATCTATCTGAACATGTGACATTGTGAGATTTGTTAGAGTCGTATTAAAAAATTTGTTTGGTTGGTTGGCTAAAATCCAAGAAGCTTTAGAAATTTAGTTTGTTTAGGATTTGAAGTTAGCTTTCCTATTTGTTTAGGATTTAGTTTTCCTATTTTGATGTGGTTTGAGTTTGTGTGTGGCCTGTAAAAGGGCTTTTTGTGTTAGAGTTTTGAGTATAAAAGAAAAATCAATGTGGTGAAGGGGCAAAATGTGAGGGTTTCAAGAGGGATGAAAGGCCAGGAGGCTAAAAACAGCTAGGATGATAAGCCTTTTGTGATTCTCATATCTTTTAATTTGTGTGAGGGCAAGATATTGAGGTTGTCAGTAGTGTATAGAGGATCCATAGGCCAGCATGAACACTAAAGGCATACCTCTACTATAATTTCTATATTTTGTTCAAGTGAATTTTTTCTCATTTGTGGATGTAGGCTTGTTAAGAGCTGAACCACATTAAATTTGTGTGTGCTTATTTGATCTTGTTTGTTATTCCATTGTACGTGATAAGTAACTGAGGAATTTTTTTTTCCCAATAAGTGATATCAAAGTTTGAGGTTTAGTCCTTGCATGGTGGACCATGTGGTGAATTTTTTACATTGTGGAACTTGTAGTGTGTTCATAGCATGGTAGAGCGTATAGTTCGATACTTGGCATGCTAGAGCATTTGGATTATTTAGTGAAGCCTTAGGGAATTATCGTATGGATATTTGATAGTGGTTGCGATGTGGTGCTGACAACTTTGTACAAGTTTGAAGATTGAAGATTTTGTTCGTGCATGTTAATGCCTGTGATGTTTATGTTTATGATGTTCATGGTCATTTCTGTTCATTGTCATGTTCATGTCTTGGTGGTATTTGTTGTTCGTAGTCATGGTCGTTTGTTCATGGTTGGCATCACATGTACTCATATTTTGTGAGGATTTAAGCCAAGGTGGAGATTGTTGGGTTTGTTGGCTCAAATTTGAGAAGCTTTAGAAATTTAGTTAGTTTAGGATTTGGTGTTGGTTTTCCTATTTGTTTGATATTTGGTTTTCCTATTTTGATGTAGTTTGGGATTGTGTGTGGCTTATAAAAGGGCTTATTATGTTAGAGTTTTGAGTATGAGAGAAAATTCAATATGATGAAGAGGTAAGATGTGAGTGTTTCAAGAGGGAGGATAGGTTTGGAGGCCGAAGAGGGCTAGGATGAAAAGCTTTTTGCGATTCTCATATCTTGTAATTTGTATGGGAGCAAGATATTAGGGTTGTCAGTAATATATAAGGGATTCATAGGCTAGTGTGAACACTAAGAGCATACTTCTACTATAATCTCTATATTTTGTTCGAGTAAATTTTCTCTCATCCGTGAATGTAGGCTAGTTAAGAGTCGAACTACGTTAAATTTGTGTGTGCCTGTTTGATCTTGTTTGCTGTTCTACTATGTGTAATGAGTGATTGGGGAATTTTTTCTCAACAAATGGTATTAGAGCTTATGATTTAGCCTTGACATGGTGGATCGTGTAGTGCATTCTTGACATTGTGGAGCTTATAGTGTGTTCATAGTATGGTAAAACATATAGTTCAATGCTTGACATGGTAAAGCGTTTGGATTATTTGGTAAAGCCTTATGGAATCATCCTAAGGATATTGGATAGTGGTTGCGGCATGGTACTAACAGCTCAGTACAAGTTTGAAGATTCAAGATTTTATTCATGTGTGTTGATGCCCGTGATGTTGATGTTCTTAATGTTCATGATTGTTTATGTTCGTTGCTGTGTTCTTGTCTTGGTGGTATTTGTTTTTCGAAGTCATGGTCGTTTGTTCATGGTTGCCATCACATGTGCTTGTATTTTGGGAGGATTTGAGCCTAGATTGAAATTGTTGGGTTTGTTAGCTCAAATTCGAGATGTCTTAGAAACTTAGTTATTTTAGAATTTAGTGTTAGTTTTCCTATTTGTTTAAGATTTGGTTTTCCTATTTTGATGTGGTTTGGGATTGTGTGTGGCTTATAAAAGGGCTTGTTATATTAGAGTTTTGAGTATGAGAGAAAAATCAGTGTGGTGAATAAGCAAGATTTGAGGGTTTTAAAAGGAATGAAAGGTTCGAAGGCCAAAAAGGGCTAGGACAATAAGCTTTTTGTGATTCTTATATATTGTAATTTGTTTGGGGGCAAAATATTGAGGTTGTCAGTATTATGTAGGGGATACATAGGTCATCGTGAGTAATAAGAACATATTTCTACTGTAATCTCTATATTTTGATCAGATGCGTTTTCTCTCATTTACAGATGTAGGCTAATTAAAAGTCGAATCACGTTAAGTTCATGTATGTTTGTTTGATCTTGTTTATTGTTTTGTTGCGTGTAATAAGTGATCCAAGAATTGTTTTTTTCAACAAAATTAATCGCATTACTTTTTTTTTGTTTTTTATTTTTTGCTTTATTTAAGCCAAACTTGTCACCCAAGGGCAAATTACAGGTAGCCCTCGAGAATTAGTGCCACGCGGGCTGTTGGACTCTGTCCGCCTCGGGAAAAACATGTACATTTCTTTAATCACATCATGTCACCAAAGTCGACACTTGACTCTATTTGGAATTTTGGAGCCTCCCCTAAATGTAATTTGCTTCAATCAAGGCGTTACAGATAACACATCAACATCAGAGTCCATGGAAAACAACTTCCCAACTTCGCTCCTTTTTTTTTTCTTTTTATGTTTCTTTTTCTCCAAGTTTAGGATCTCCCTGTCAACTTTTTTATTTTTAGCGTACGTACTTTTGACTTTCAATTGAAAGCGTGCAAACTACTACTTGTGTTATTATAGCGTCAACATTTAGGAGAAAAACTTTGGCTAGTTTTGGATTATCTTCCTTGTTTTATGGGTTATGCAATAAGCTAGCTCTTTAATATGTACTAGTGAATTTGTTATTCATTACATTGATGGATGAAGGTGCACCCTTGAAATTTAGTGGAGTCATATTAATGGAGAGAGATTCTCACATAAGATGTTTCATATTTATTACAAAAATACCATATACAAAATATTATTTAGATTATGGTTTTAAAGTTTGTACCAGATATCGTGTGGGTTTCCCAATAGCACTTATGCCACAAATACTTTATCTTAATCTCATATACTTATATATAGAAAAATCACATATATATCAAATTATAAACAGGACATATCAACACATTGATAATTTCAATATTCAACTTCTAAGGTCCAAGTCACATATAAAACAAGTTATCAATACATAAAAATGGAAATTAACCAGAAAAAAGTAAGCAACACTTCATTTAAAAATTTTTATCCTTTAGTTTAACAAATTAAAAAAAATAGAGCAAAGTCCCTTAGGGAAAAACATAGAGTTGAATTACAAAAAAAATCCAAAAAAAAGAATGGAATAGTTAAATCGACGGAAAAAAATAAATTTTTAATTAATCATCATTAATTCCTTAAAAAATGTGTAATCTTGATTGTTTAACATATAGTGAGATTTTTGGGAAAAACATAGAACAAATTGATATATTATCCTATGCGTTTTAGTAGAAAGATTTGTTTATCAACAAAAATGTAGTAATCTTGATTGGTTAACAAACAGTAAGACTTTTGGAGAAAAAAAAAAAAAATTGATATATTATTCCGAGCATGGAGCTGGGACATTACAAAATGTCTACAGAAAGATCCACTTCAAAGAAGAATGTGGAAGCCTAAGCAAAGAATTGTGTATTAATACAACTAAGGATGGCAATTGAATGGGTTGGGTCAGGTTTGGGTCAGGTTTGGGTCAGGTCATTCAGGTTCAGGTTTAATCGGATTAGCATATATTCAGGTCTAGGTCAGGTTATTTGGGTTCAGGTTGATTTTAGGTTAAGTAGATTTCGAATTCGAGTTGGGTCAAAGCGGGTTTATTTGGGCTCGAATCTAATGAGGTTAGGTTATCAGGTCTTAGTCTAGATTTAACTTGATTGTTTGGTTTATTCGGTTCACTAACGCATAAGCTGAAATGGCTGAATCGATTCAATTTTTTTGCTTAATTTTGATTAAAATTTAATTTAACTAGACATAAAAAATAATATAAAATTTATAAAGATATATTAATATATAATTCCTTTAATAAAATATTCCATCAGTGCCAAGCTCTTTGTAACATTCACTATTCAACAATTAATCAATTATTTTTTATTTTCAATATTTTAATATATAAATGAAAAATCTTTATATTAAATAATAAATAAAGACCTATAATTTCTAAATATGTACTTTTAAAATTGTTTTCCAAAAAAATAATACTCCTAAGATGAATAGATTCAATTCAAACTATTCAAAAAAGTCAAATGTTTCAAAGAATTTAGGACGGAAGGAGTACTATAATTTCTAAAACCTAATCATTCCTATATATATCTCTCACCATTTCACTAATCATTTCCCATAATTCACTCGTTCATTCTACCACGCAAAACAGATTAACAAAATAGAAGAAATTTAGTCACAAATGTTAAATCATAATTTTTTAAAGTCTTTGCTGACCATATAATTTATGTTGATTTAAATTAAATCGGGTCTTGTCGGGTTTAGTCATTGGGCCATTTCGGATTCTAGTCAAGTCTGGCTCGATTTCAGGTTTTCTCAGGTTCCACTTCAATCGGGTTCGGGCTCAAGTCGGGTTGGGTAAAGTCAGGTTCAGGTTGTTAACTTTTCTGGTCAAAATTGGATCAGGTCAAGTTTGAGTTCAAGTAGGTCGAGCTAGATCTTCGAGTCGAGTCAAATATTATCATCCCTAAATACAGCAGTCCTATAATGATGAGAAGCTTCCAGTTTATTTGGATAACCAAAAATAACAAAATAGTTCAGATCAAGGAAAACAAACCTCCAGTAATGTCAATTGCTTGTTTTCACAGACAAGCTTATTTTTTTATGTCCATAATATAATGTCTAGAAAGTTGTTTTTACTTTTTTGTTTTCTTGAACAACAAGACAAAATAAACTTTATCAAAGAAAAAGATAAGTACATAGAGCTAGTTGTACTCCTATACTTAATAGTTACATAACCTAATTCCCAACACACTAATGCACTAAACACATAATAAGATGTCCAGAAACAAAAAAAAAAAACATATAAACTTTAGCTTCCTGAACAACTGAACAAAATTCAACCCCTAAATCTTATCATTTCGAATGCTTCTAACTGAACCAACGCAAATGAAACAAATTCATTTCTCTTGTCAACAAAGTTATAACTGGCAGTAGTAGAGACCTTGTGGTCCATCAACCTTGATTGTACTTGAAACTTAAAAATGGCTAAGGAGCACCCGAACTACGATCTCTAATAAAATTAGGCTTTCAGAGCCAAGACAAGGTTCAAACACCAATCCAGCCAAGAGAACTTTAATTTAGAAGACTTGTATTGAATCCAAAAGTATGACTGACTCTAAATCTAAAAGAATATTTTTGACAGTCTAAATTGCTTGCCTTCAAATATGAGCTTGTTTTTACCTTTCCATATACACAAAGCATGCATTTGCACACTTGCCTTCCACTCCATGATTTGCTCTTTTGAGTGCAATGCTTGAGGTCTCAATTGCAACGGCTGTGAAAACTCTAATGGAGATTGAAAATAAATTTACCACCAACTAAAGAATACTCACCAAACAACTTCAGAGCTTAGATAGAGTGCAATGGCATGGTCTGTTGTTTCTCTCACTGCATTACACATGCTGCATGTATATGTGCCCAAAAGTATACCACAAACCACCAAATTTTGCTTTGTTAGATTTCTGATTTGAAAAGCCCACCAAGTGAAAATATTGATCTTTTTTGGAATCAAAGAATCTAAGTAATCAACCAAAGTATGAGACCCAGTCTAAAGCAAAATGTTATCAACCAGCAAACTAAGGCTTTTGACTAAACAAATTCCATCAGAGGATAGCTCATATCTGCACATATCCTTGCTGCCAACAGAAAAGTTGACATTACCTATCAACAAGTTTAGGGCATCCAATTCTCCAATTTCTTTGCCACAAGGTGACCTTCTCTAACACCATCTTCATTTTCATACTCCCGTAACCCAATTCCCTTTCTCACATATTTGGCAATCTTTTTCTACTTATAAAAAAAATAACCTAGGAAATAATTTTTCTAATTTACTCTTTCCAACCCATAAATCATTCCACACTATAACATGTTCATCGCTCCCCATTTTCCACATAACAGAATACCTAAATTGAATACCTAAATCCTCTAACTTAGAACCAACTTTTATAACCCAACCCCAAACTGCCCCATACCTCTTGTTGACTTCTCTATTATTCAGCCAACCTTCATTACCATATAAAGCAACAATGACCTTTTGCCACAAAGCCCCCTCATCTTTTCTAAAATGCCACCACCATTTCCTAAGTAAAGCTATACTCTTCCCGCCCAAACTACCCACACACAACCCTCCCAACTCTAATAAAGCCAATGCCTTACTCATGCTACCCATGCAACTTTCATACCTTCCCCAGATATCCCCCGTCCCTTAGAAGAATTTTTGCCCCATACTCTTAACTATTTTCAAGACACTTACCAAGGTTTGAAACATGGACAAGTAATAAAAGGGAAGGCTTGCCAAAACTAACTTCATAAGAGTAAGTCTGCCAACAAAAGATAAACATGGGTCAATTTCCATTTAACTCCAACTGTAAATTGTGTTCCATCTAAACCTCTTTAATCAAGTACTACTGGTAATGACCTTCTAGTTCATATTCACTGGTACTCCAAATAGGTTAATTTACTAAATCCTAATGGCTAAATATGGCCACTCCCACTCTATCTGGCACATAAAGGCAGCCTCAAACACATCCATGCTATGGTGCAGTCTCATTTCCAAAAGGGAGCTTTTAAAGGATCATTATTAATAGGTTATTGTAATGGTACTTCACTTAGGGCTCTAGAAGAAACACGGATCCTAGGCATTAAACCTTCTTAGCTTTAGACAACTCTTGTTACTAGTCAGCATAGCCACAACTTTGATCTAATTGACCCCTCAGGCCAGAGTCAGCCTTTACAAGCCTATAGTCAAATTTTTCCAAACCATGTTATTGAAACAATTCACCAATCCTAGTAAGTGCTTGACCATAGTAAGAGTGATTCAATCATATGGTTAGGGAACTGTTTTAAAATGTTTACAACAAAGTAGGGTTATAATCTAAAGCTCAAGAAGCAATCAGCCTCTTTTCTTAATGTGGCGGCAAATTCAATGGCTTCAATGCCATACCCAAATCTTTCACCCATTTTGAAAAAGATGTGGGCTTCACAACTTTCTCAAAAATTTAAAACCCTCCTTTGGAAATGCCTCCTAAATGCCTTGCCAACTGCCAACTGCCAACCACCTAACTTCCTATAGCGGCTTGTCGAGCCCATGGTGTTTACATTGTAAAACCCAGATCAAGACTACTTTCTATCTCTTCTAAGAATGCTGGGTATCATAAGAAGTCTGGGGAAATTTTTGCGTATGGCCATCGATGGTGAGCTTCCCATCTTTTGAAGCATGGTTGATTATAGTCCTTGTGAGTAAAGATAAGTAGGATTTTGAATGGCTTACATACCTATCTCTACTCTCTGGCTTATCTGGCTAGGTAGAAACGAGTATGTATTTCATAATACAAATTTTTACATCCAATCAACTATAGCAAGACAAGACATCCTTATCCAACAAATTAATGATTCAAAAGTCTATCAAGCAAGATATATGCCCTCTTTCTTCCACATACCACACCAACTTTATCAAACTTGGGGTAGCAATAACCAACAGGCTATGGCTCACTCTCTCAAAATCTTCATCATTGATAAAGCATGGGGCATTCTTTGAGCTTAAGAGGAGTAGCTTGGGTTTGGCAATGGTTTAATGGTCACCCAAGAATGCATTGTGGTATCCAACTTCCCTTTTGCTCATTTGCCCTAAAAGCTAAATTCAATGCTTTGCTGGAAGCTACAAAGGCAACAAGTAATCTACATATTACTAACGATATAATTCTGTCTGACTATGCCCAAATCTTGTACGTTCTATGAGGAGAAATTTCCCTTGAGCCACACATGCGACATATTGCCCAGTAGATCATTTCCATACTCGGAGTGTTAGGTAGGTGCTCAATGGAAATAATTCTACAAGACAGAGTATATGTAGCTCACTGTATTACAGCTTCTTTCCTTTCTTAGTTTTCCAATTCTGATTATTAAAAAAAAAACAAACAATAAGCTAGTTTATTTCCAATAGCTCAGTCTTTTTTTCACCTTTTCAATCACTTGCCACCACCATACTTCATTTTTCATATTGGCGCCCATAAGTAGCCCGAGATAACAGAAGGGAAGAGATTCTACCTTGCATCTGACTTCATTCGCTACTGCTTCTACTATAGAAGTATTAACCCAAACCCTAAACAACTATATCTTTTGGAGATTAATTTTCAAGCCTGAAGCAATTTGAAAATAGGTAAGAAGCCTTTTTAGATTAACTAGATTTTCTTCACTCTAACTCCTAATAAACAAGGTGTCATCAGCAAACTAAAAATGAGAAATTTCCAAATCACTTCCATCAATTTATACCCACTTAAGCACCAATTTTCAACTGCTTCAAATATCATAATAATAAGTGCTTTTGCTGCCAAAATGAATAAAAAAAAATCTCCTTGACTGAGTCCCTTTTAAGGCTAGAACTCTCGCGTAGGGCTGCCATTTACTAACATCAAAATACTAGGAGAAGATATACATTCAAAAATCCATCTCCTCCACTTTTCACCAAACCCCATTTGACTCATCAAAGAATCAATGAAATTCTAATTCAAATAATCTAAAGCCTTTTCAAAATATGCTTTGAAGAACATCGACTGTCTTTTAGACCTCTTTGCATAATTAATCAACTCATTTGCCACAAGTACCCCCATCAAGAATCTATCTCCCTTTGATAGAGCCTAATTTAGATTCTCCAATAATGGACAAGATTACTTGCTTTAGTCTTTTAGATAATACCTTGGTAATTATCTTGTAATAACAGCCAATAGGACTTATTGGTCTATAATCCTTTAGACCAATCGGATTCAAATTCTTAGGAACCAATTCAATAGAAGAGGAATTTTCACCTTCAACCAACTTCCCAATAGCCTCAAAATGATGTACAGCAACACAAATATCATATTTTAACACATCCCAATTTTGCTCTAGAAAGTTGAAAGTATATCCATCAGGACTCAAGGACTTGGAAACCCCCACAATTCCAAATTGCTTCCTTGATTTTTTTAAAACATGGCCTTTCTAGGAAGCCTCTTGCTAAAGCAGATAATTTCCTGAATTTTGAGCTTCTAAAACATGGCCGAACCTGAATTTTCTCCTTGAATCTACCTTTGAAAATGCTAAAAACTACGTCCTTTATTTTAGAGGGATTATCCGTCCATCTGCCATTCAAAACTAACCCCTCAATTATATCTTTTCTTTGCCGACCTTTGACTGAAGCATGAAAAAGCTACTTTTACTAAGACATCTCAAGCTCTTTTGAAGTTTGTTAATCCTCATGATGGAGGATAGTTGAACAATTAAGAAATGCTATCCATCCTTGAAAAATGACCTCCCTACCAAGCATATACTGAAGACCAAGTCTGTTTGGTGATACAACATCTTAGAAGTCTGTTTTAGTATAGAGAAGTTAGTTGGATTGCTTGGGTGACGGGCAAATATGGAATAGGGTGCGGCTTCAGCTTCCATCTCTTACAATTTTAATCTAATTTCAATGTTATCTCACCAAGATTCTCAATATAAGAATGGGTGAAAAGTGAAAAGACGACCTATATAACTTAGTGTACTCTAGTACAATGGACATGTCTATACCATACAGTATTAAAAACCTAGATTCCAACATAAGATTTTTAATATAAATCATAATAAAAAGGTTTTAAAAATTTTAACAAAATTCTTTTGCAAAAGAACCTAGTACTTCATGACACGGCACTTATGACATGCATGACGTGTCTTCTCAAGTTAACATTTTTTCTTTTTTTATTTTAATTTTTTGCAATCATAATTATTGTTTACATTGTACAAAGGTTAGAAGATATTTATATATAAGGGATAAGAGTGAATGCATACTTTTTCAAGATATAAAGTGAACTCAAACCCTAAGTTACACAAAGTGAATGTAACAAGCGCCATTTTTAAAATTTAAATAAATAAAAAAATTATCAAAATGAAATCAGGATCTACAATTAAGAGGGATCTACAATTAAGAGGGAGAGTTAGAATACGAGAACAGAAACAGTGGCTTAAAATTAAAAAATTATATAACTTAGCTCAAACGAGGACATTACATGAAAAAATGGAGAGATTAGAGCCTCACTCTAAAACCCCTTATCTACGCGTTGATCAATTTCCTAGAGACAAAAAGTAGAACAAAGAGCTAATATTAAAATAAAGTAGTTACGACAATAGAATATAAGCCGCGGAAAACGTGTGATTATTCTTCCGTGGAAGCGTGTCGGTAATAACCCAACCTTCCTAAGTGCAAATCCGTCACATTTCAGTCAATATATTTAGCCCTGCAACTTCCAAGTTTTGGATCCAAAGACATTTCGAGAATCTGCCCTTCGTTTTGAGCCGCCAGCTAGCCATGGACGAAATCTTGAAGCTCTTCGATTGCTGCTGGTCTTGGATGGAAATCTTCAAGCCTCACCCACCTTCTTCAGCATCGCCAACCGGCCCGAGCCTGGAATCAGATCAACAGCTTCAAAACGAAGAAAACCAGACGACTAGTCTAGAGATCAAGCGCGTCCCAACTCTCCTTTCCAGGTCCATGAGCGAACAGTTGACCTTGACCGACGCCAGCTTCTTCAGCTCCGGCTCTTTCTCTCCGGATTCCGTCGTGTCCGAGTCCAACAGGCTCCAGAAGATTGTCTCCGGCAAGGAAATGGGGGAATATTCGGAAGAGGAGAGCGGAAACACTGAGAGAGTTGAAGAAACAGAGACCACAAAGATGAGGGCGGGAAACAGGGGAAGGAAACTGGGCAAGAAACAAAAATCTAGCAAGAGCTTGTCGGACCTTGAGTTCGAGGAGCTTAAAGGGTTTATGGATTTGGGTTTTGTCTTCTCGGAGGAAGACAAGGGGGATTCAAGATTGGTGGAGATAATTCCTGGGTTACAAAGACTGAGGAAGAATGGAGACGGAGAAGAAGAGAGAAGTTCTGTTAATGAAACCGGGAAGCCGGTCTCGAGGCCGTACTTGTCCGAAGCTTGGGGGTTGTTGGAGGGAAGGAGAGAAGAAGAGAAGCCATGGATGAAGTGGAGAGTTCCAGAAACGAGCAACGAGATGGACATGAAGGATAGCCTCAGGCGGTGGGCTCGTACCGTTGCTTCAACCGTTGCTGAGGATGGGATATGATTTTTACCTGCCAAAAGGTTCAATTTGCTACGTCGTTTTTGCTGGTCAAATTGGTACTTTGTACAAGTATTTTTCTTTGGCTGGTTTGCCATTTTGGCTTGAAAAGTTGTACCAATGTGTATAAAATGTAAAGGAAGGCAAATTGTTGTGTTAATTAGACATCCATCCCCAGTTTATTTCTAAGAATTTGACAGAATAACATCGAGTAGATTCTTCTTTTGCTGTTCGTTTAATTTTCTTGGGTTGGAAAAATGGCACTACTTGGTGCATGCACTGAAATTTCGTCCAACGAAGATACCCCAAGCCAAACTTGTGCACAAGCTCTAGAATAAGACTAAGAACATATGGGTAACTAGGGATGGCAAAATCGGACCCGACCTGATGACCTGGCCCAACCCACCTAAACCCAAACCTGACTTGACCCGATTTGACTAAAAAAGTCAATGACCTGAACCCGACTGTACCCAACCTGACTTAAACCCAAAGCCGATTAAAGGAAAACTCGAGAAAACCCGAACCCAAATGACCCAAACCCGAAATACCCGAGCCTGAATTGACCCGAACCCGAAATGACCCAAACCCGAGACTAACTTGACCTGAACCCAAGATGACCCAATAACTAAATCCGACAATACCCGATTTTAACCCTTACCATAAACCTTAACTTTCCTCTTTCATTATTTTCTATATTAAGTCAATCCTAAATATGGAGATTTCCATGTTTAGTAACTTCCATGTTTAGTAACTTCCATTTTTTGAGACTTTCATATTCAGTATGTCTTATATTTAGAAATGGTGACTTTCGTTATTAGTAACTTTTATTTTTTGGTACTTCCATATTTAGTAAGTCTCATATTTGGAGATGAGACTTTCATATTTAATAGTTTCATTTCTTTTTTTAAGATATTCATGTTTAATAATTTTCATATTTTGAGAAAGGATTTCCATATTTAGTAACTTCTATTTTTTTAGGACTTCTATATATTCCAAGTATCTTATATGGGAAAAAAACATCCATATTTAGTGAATCTCATATTTGTATTTTTTCAACAAAAGTAATTTTTATATTTAGTAAGTTTAATGATCTTAATAAGCAATTATTAAAATTACAACATTCATCCCTATATTTTTAAGTATAGTGCAATAAGTACCTAATTTTTAAAAAATTTTATTTTAGTCACCCATAATAATTACAACATAGATCCTAAAATTTTTGAAATCTTTGCACATTCACCCAAAAATTTTTAAATTTTACAATTTAGTCACTGATAATGAACTTGATTTGCATTTTGTTGTAATTTCAAAGAAAATTCATTGAAACATAAGCATAACAAAATTGTCATCGTGTATGTCTGAGTGATAGCTGGGTGAAGATCTGAATAATCTGTATAATGATAGTTAAAGGGTATGGGTTTAGAAAAACAATCAAATATTACTAACGATGTTAAATTACTTAAATAAGTACTAAACTATAATAAAGAAGATTTTTATGAATATTTTAATTAAATATACTAAAAAATGAAAATTTAATTTAATTTAAATCACATAAAAAATCAAATTATTTTATTTAAATTTTAAAAAAATTGAATAGATTTAATCGTTTTGACTTCACACCAATAACCCACTTGAACATAAAGGTTGACCCGAATTTGACCCGAAAGTTGGCCTGAAGTTACCCAAGACTAAAATTGACCTGACCTGAAGTAAACCCGAACCCAAATAAACCCGGCCCAACCCAACCCGAACTAGAAATCAACTCAACCTGAAATCAACCCGAACCCAAATGACCTGATTTGAACTCGACCTGGACCCGAATTCATGCTAACCCGACTAGACCCTAACCTGAATAACCTGACCCAAACCTGACCCGACCCACCCAATTGCCATCCTTATGGGTAACAGGTTAGGTAGGTCCGGCTGTTCAAAAGTCCGATTTAGGGGGTTTTTTGAACGGCAAACAAAGAAACTTTATTAAAGATTAGAACAAGTTACAAACTTCCATTAGCTATTCACTTGACAAATCCTAAACACAAAACTCTAACTCTCAAAACCCCTCACCCCCTTCTTAAAAGCCCAATTTGAACCATTGAAGAAAAACCCCTCACCCCTCCTTCTTAACACTCCGCTTTAAGATCCTAAAAAATTCACAAAACCACACTAAGCCTTGATACTCAGAGGTCATCTCCAAATCCCATACAAGCTTTCAATTTTGCCGTTGCGGCAAGTTGTCACAACACATGATTTAAAAAATGACAAAAAAGAAAAAAGAGTAAGGACAGAGGAGACAACCGATTACTAGGAGGATTTGTTTTCTTTTTCACTCTTCCCCTTTTTGATTTCTTCCTCATCGAGCACTCAACCTGAAAATTAGTTCATTTACCAGAAAATCTAGCTTTGGCTAGAATATGGCATCAAGGTTGGCTTTTGTTCCTATTTTCTATGAAGGTGGAAATCATGTTGAGACTGAACTCCAGTACCGTGAAACTCGAGACATTAACGTTTTCTTCAAATTGCCATATCGGCACTATGAGACTTAGGAGTTACCGAAGCATTTGTTGCAAAAAAGTGATATGATTAGTGAAAAAATCATGAGTGAGAAAAGCATTTAAGGGACAACAAAAGTGTTTGTGGGAGAAAAAAAGCTTTGCCTCCATCAGTTTGTGGAGAAATAACAATTATTGGAGAAAAGCGATTTCATAGGTGAGAAAAGCATTACTGAGAGAACAAAAACGTTTGGCAGGAGTACAAAAGCATTTGAGGAAAGAAAAAACATTTCCACTATCCATTTATAAGGAAATAACACTTTCAATCCTAAACTTTTAGTGTTTTGTCAAATTAGTCCTTAAACTTATATAGTTTCTAATTAAGTCCTAATTCTCTTAAAATGAACTGGTTCACAATTAGACCTCTGAATATGAACCAATGACCCCTAAAATATAAACTAGTTAGGACTAGTTCACACTTAGGGGGTCACTAGTTTACATTCAGGCCCCTGATTATGAACTAGTGACCCTCTGAATGTAAACCAGTCTGGAAGGTTCTGAATTGGTTCACATTAAGGTGGTCACTGGTTTACATTCAAGGGGTCATTGATTCACATTCAAACCCCTAATTGTTATCCAATGACCCCCTAAATATAAACCAATTAGAACCGGTTCACATTTTGGCCCTTGATTATGAACCAATGACTCTCCTAAATGTGAACCTCCAAACTCATTCATATTTAGAGAGTCACTAGTTCACATTTAAAGGGTCACTGGTTCACATTCAGGAAGCCACTAGTTCATAATTAGGGGGTTTGAATGTGAAAATGTAAACCATTGACTCACTGAATATGAACCAGTGACCCCCTGAATGTAAACCAATAACCTCTGTAATGTGAACCATTCTAAAAGCTTTCAGACTGGCTCATATTCAGGAGGTCGCTGATTTACAATCAGGGGCCAAAATGTGAAAATTACCCCTTAAATGTGAACCAATATTAGCTGGTTTACATTTTGAGGGTCATTGGTTCATATTCAAGATGTCACCTGTTGACATTTAAGGGTCTGATTGTGAACCAATTCAATTTAAGAAAATTAGGATTCAATTAGAAACTATACAAGTTATGGGACTAATTTGACAAAACACTAAAAGTTTCAGATAGAAAGTATTATTGCCCCACAAATGGATGGTGGCAACGTTTTTTAATTTCCTCCAACGTTTTGTACTCCCCCAGATGTTTTTTTTCTTCTCAAAATGCTTTTATCACCTAAGGTATCGCTTTTTCTCACAAATGAAATAGATTTCCTGTAACAAATGTTATTTCTCCACAAACAGATGATGGCAACACTTTTCTTCTTAGATAAACACTTTTTCCACCATGTTTACCACTTTTTATTTTAAGAAATCGATTTTCTAGACAAAACTTTTTCCACCGTCGGTAATAGTTCCTAGTGGAATGGACATGGGAAAAATCCCAAAAATGATCGAGTTCGTGGGCACCTTCGATTCTGTAGACATGGAGCAAATAAAGGAAGAAAGGGAAGGTGAATTGAAAAAGATGTATAATTCAATCGAGCATTTCAACGAATACAAATAGTGCATGGAAAATTCTATCACTTTCAGTTCAAACTTGAACGTGTGTCATTGTCGATGTATGGGTTCACAAGTCTATTTCTAAATGAGTCCCTAAGCTTTGCTGCTATGTGACGTAGCCTTCTTAAAAGCTTCATAGATAGGAGTCTTCTCCCCACCCGCTATTGAAGAAAGATTCAAGAAAGCTTCATAAACTTTTCATCTCATAGCAAGTTTCATGGCTTGGTTGATTCTTCTATTTAAAATTCAAATTTTAGAATAATAAAATTTTTCATCCTAAAAAAGGCGATAACCACTTACACGCGTATCAGATATGAAAGATGGGAAATGCATGCCTGAAACTTTAACACTTTTCCTACTTACTTATTGCATTTTAAAAAATTTAAACACTTTTCCAAATTCTGCAACGCTGTTTACCAAATATAAATGATATTTTACCAAATCTAAACATATTTTCTAGTACAACAATCAATCACTTTTCTAGTATTTCAATCATATGTTTCACTACAAAGGAGAAGCAGATCAACGACTAAACAAATAGTCACTAGCAGTTGTTAACTGTGACTGACTAGCGACTAAAATATTCAGTCAAAAAAGCTTTATTCATTAAGATGTAGTGACTGACTAACAACTGAAACTATCAGTCACTACATTTTTAAATTAGCGACTGAAAAATTCAATCATGACACTAGCGATTAACTTTTTCAATCGCTAATTTAAAAATGTAGCGACTGACAGTTTCAGCCGCTAACTGCGATTGACGTTTTAATCACTAACTGCGACTAACTTCTTAGTGCTAAATGTTTTTTTAAAAAAATAAATTGCCAGCCAGAAATGTTTATATATATGTAAATACTCTGAAATATTATACACACACATATAATGAATTGCTTTAATTGCTTAAATTTAATATTATACATATATATATATATATATAATGAAGAAATTGAACAAGGAATTTATAAAGTCTTAAATAAACAATTAAAATAAATTAAAAATGGGAATATTATTATTATTGTAAGAAAATAAAAAATAATAAAATTTAGTCCAACAATTAAAGTAATGAACTAGAGAAATCTATACTCGAAAATGGTGCTAGGGGGATGGTCACCATTACCATCCTCCTGAGGCTAATCATGTGCAGCCATAGGCTGACGATTGCCTAAGATGTCCTGCGTCTCAAGTACACAAGTCTCGATCTAGGATGGGTCAATGTTAAGCTAGGAAGATAGCTCTACTGAATAATTTGACTCTGCTATGCTGAGTGTGGTACCAACATGGACCTACTCAAACCGAGGAGTGACTGAGGATGAATCAACTAGGGAACTTGATGTTGAGGACCCGCCATCATCATGCCCAGCTGAGTCGAGGAATAAGGATGGTGATAAAATGTTGTTGCCGACCCCATCATAGACTACTAATAAGATCCTATCGTCCATGGGTTTGACGGTGGATGAGGCTGTGCGGGCTTTGAACCCGTCATACCATAATGAGGGGGAGGAAGAGCATGTGACCTAAACGGAGAGGTATAAGATTCCCCTCCGCCCGACCCTCCAGGTACGAGGCTAAGATCAACACCAGTCAGGAGGGTCCATTGATCAGACATACAAACGAGGTACACTGTAGCAGCAGCCATAAAATTAAATCCTACTCACGCATACAATCCAATTATGGATTGCATGAAAGTGTCAAAAACGCACACCCTCTTGTCTATTTGGTCCTGATGGACCCGCTAAGCTGCCATCTGCTCCTAAACTATGGCTAACTAAGACTGGAGCTCCTCATTTTCTTTACGAAGCTGCTCAATAATGTCATCCCCATAACCCTAACTATTGAGGAACATTAATTTTGAAAAAAAAATAAGAAATTTAAATTTAATAAAATTGGTAAGATATAATTAAATTGTACCTCAGATCATGCACAGTGAAATCAATCAGGAAACGCTAATGCCTGTGGGACCCCGGTCCACACATCCTTATTTGCCCGACCAATCACCGTCTCCCATGACAGTAAACAGAAGGTTGGATGTCTCGATGGATCGGGGCCATACCTTTGTATGACTTTCTCCTCACACTTGACCTAAGAAACAAAGTAAGTAAAAATGTGAAACGGTGAAAATAAATAAAATATTAGTAAATTTTGATTATTACATACCGCATCATCTATCTGCAGTTATGATAGAACCTCGCCCGTGGGTCCTCGTTGTGTTGAAATTTGGCAAATAAAGTCTCCAAACTGCTAGGGCTGCCCTTCCTAAGTCTAGGAATTAAATTGAAGATAAATTAGTAGGAAAAATGATATAGTTAAAAAATCATATTTATTTCACGAAAGTTATTTTCTTACCATACGAGCATCAAGCAACTACTTCATATGACTTCCTAGTGAATGCTTTTATGGCTCTGCGCCTGAAGGCGCATCCTTGTTGAGCTATAAAGAAATTGGAATTAACATAGTTAGTAATATGAATTAATTGAAGAATAAATGTGAATTAAATGTAATAGATTAATTTACCCTATTATGTTCCATGATGCCAATGATGTGCTGCAATCTTTCACCATTTTAATGTCTGATAAGATTATCCCAGTGCTGTGACTGGATTGTTGTTGGCTGAAAAGGACGAAGGAAATTGTAGCCATAATTCGGTAAGATGTTATTGAAATGCGCCTTGAGAATTGCCGTCTGCAAATGGTTCAACATGTGCTTGTAGCAGTCACGCATCTACCTGAAGAACTCCTTCCTTATTCTTTGGTCGTCCGCTGGATCCCAACAGTAATATTACTGAAACGATAAAGTAAAACATTGATTAGAATTTTTAAAAAACTTATAACATTATGAATGAAAACAGAATAGTTTATAGAAATAGTAAATTATGTAATTACCTACAATACTCCTCCCTCTTTCCCGCATGACATCTTTCCATTCAGTGTGCTCGTCCTTAAATAGTGACAAATATATGTTTGTGAGTGTCTATCAAACCTTGGGAGTCACTGACGAACCTACAAAGAAATGAATGAAATAAGTGATGAAGTATAAAACTATATTTATGAAATATATTGAAACTAAATAATAGAATGATACTTATGGAAATGGATCAATTACCCTCCGCTGTACAGGGGCTACTAGTCATCCGCAGCAGGCGTCTTATCATCGCTCGGATCAGGATGTTGCTCGGGAGCGTCGGCTCGGTAGGCTGACTGCAGGTTCTCTAAACCAGACTTCAATGCTACTGACAGGCTGCCATAATAGGCCGGCAGGAAATTAGCAAACGAGGAAAACTAAACGGGGTCACGAAACCTGACCTTGACTGCCCCTTGGTTGACGGGCAGCCCCATAAAAGTATTGGCCCTAAGCCCCATAGCCTTTACGCCAACTACCCTACATGGCATCTGACGACAACGGAGCAGATCAACGTCTTCTGGAGGAATGATCTGAATGTCCTCCTCTATGTTAATCCATCTCTGCATTTCAGATAAAATTTACCACATAATTACAAAATTACTATTATAAATTTTCAACAACTTTTAACAATTTCAATGAATTTATAAAATATCAAAAATATTGAAAAATTGCAGATAGTTAAAAATTTCTAAGAAATAAAAATTTTTAAAATTTTGTAAGAATTTATAAAATTTCTAACAATTGTAAAATTTCTAAAAACTACTAACAATTTATAAAATTTCTAACAATTTTTAAAATTTATAAAATTTCTAACAATGTCTACAATTGCTAAATATTTCTAACAATGTAGCAAATATTAGCAACCTAAAAAATATTTATAACAATATAACAAATATTTCTACCAACCTAACGAAAATTGCTAATAATCTAACAAATATTAAGAACCTGAAAATAGAAATAATTTCTAACAGTCTAACAAATATAAACAACAACAAAAAAATGGGACCAAATTCTACAGTAGAAACTGAAACATATTAATTGAATGTGGAAAAGAATAGAAGAAGAGTTAAAAGGGTACCAGATTGTGGCTGTTACACGACGTCCACCGCAAAAATCGTTGAAAGAGTTTCTGGAATCTTGAAACCTAAACAAATGAATTCAAACAGTAGATGAAGGGTTTTTCAAGAGGTAGCGATAGATTAGCGACTAAAAATTTTAGTTACTAGTTAGGAAATTATGAAAAGTTCAAACATAGTGACTGATATTTCAGTCGCTAGTGAGGGTACAGTTGTCAATCAATAGGCCCCATGACTAACTAGTGACTGATATATTTAGTTACTAGTATTCGAATTCGATCGCTATCATCTACAATTCAGTCGCTAATTCAGTTTACTAAATTTTTTTAATTCAATCGCTAATTCTGTGAGTAATCTAATAATTACATTGCTAATGTATAAATATATTGGCTTTCTAATATATTATTTCAAATATATTATATTTCTAATATATAATATATTATATTTATAATATCTAACTTCTAAATTCTAAAATTTTTAAAATATTATATTTCTAATATATATTAATTTGAAGATAAATTATGTTTAGTCAAATTATATTTTTTGTCAAATTATACTATATTATATTTTTAATATATAATTTATAATATAATAATTTCTAATTATATTTAGTCCAACTAAATCTAACATGTTATATGTAAATTTAGTATTACAATTAACTGAAGCAACACATTTAAAGAACTTTGACTCCAAATTAACTCAATTTGATTTTTTCGACTCTAAAACATTTTTTCCTTCCTCGTCCTCCGAATTATTGCCTTCAGCTTGGGTCTCGACTACAGAGAATTTACGATCTCATTGTGGAACTACTTCACCTACAATGTTAAGATCAATGAGCATTAGACCTAATTTGACATCTCTAGTATCACGAGTCATGTCAACATGTCGTATATGATTTTGCTAGTTTGGCTCACCTTCCTTAACTATTCCACCCTCAATGTCATTTGCTGCAGAATTGTTAGCTGCCTGATAAAGGAAGTCTGATTTAATAGAACTACATGGTTTCACCTTTATTGCTATCCACCATTGTTGCTGAAACATATGTGGGTACTGACAATAAAACACTTGTATGGCTTGGTGAGCAAATATGAATGGTTCTGGAGGATCTAATCTCGATTTGCACTTCACATCAATGACACTATATGATAAATGTGTGCAAACGTCACGCATTGGATCAAATCATGTACACTTAAAAATTGTGACAATGTTTGGAATATGTCCATAATATTGAAGTTCGATGATTTCATCAACCATTCCACAAAAGTTGATCCCACTATCCAAACTTCTATCATTCTCGACAAAAACACCACAGTTGACCATTGATTTGGTCAATCCGTAAGCCCTACTGTAAAATTAAAACCCATCAACCATATAACCATCATAACTTATGGCAGAATAAGGTGGATAACGCGATAGTTCAACAAAACATTCACCCAATCTGTCTGGATGGAGATCACCCTACCAATACAAAAAGAGGTAGTACCATATATATTAAAATTCTATACTATTATTTTGAAGCAATATAATTAAAGTAGTGAGATAGAGAAAATGTTTACATAGTCATGAAACCACTAGGGAAACTGTTGAACCCAAAACTCTTCCATTTGACTGTCACTGGAATAGGAAACTTTCATCACATTATGTCATTGAAAATCTTAAAGTAGACATCTACTTCTTCGCAATTTTGTAGAATGCAAAAATGCACCAGTCGTATTTCATCCTTATCTAGGATCCTCCGGGTCCCGTGAATAGGAAAATTTCTATTATCATTGCAAAACACTGCAAGATGGGTGGGATAAATCCTCTCATTTGAACCCAAATTCATGGTCTTAACATTCCTAGGGGCTCGATTCAATTTGGTTTTCATATCATAACCAAATTAATGTTCACAAAATAATGTCATCTCCTGCACTAGATATGCCTCCACAATTGAACCCTCTAACTTCACCTTGTTGCGCGTCTTTCTCTTCAGAGACCGCATAAGCTTATAAATAACAAAAAATAAAGTGCCAGACAATAAATTAAAGAAAATGTAACAAAGTATTCATATATAGTACTATACTATTCAAAAGGATACATCCAACAATACTGAACAGGTCTACACAACTTTGCTTCATGAGGTAAATGTATAGCTAAGTGTTCCATTGAATAAAAAAAACTGGCAAGAATATCATCTCAAGTTTGTAAATAGTGATGATTATGAGGTTCTCAAGTCTTTCCATCTCTTCAGATCTAATCTTACATGAACAAAGTTCTTGAAATAATGAACAAACTTCGGATATGGTGGCCCACATTGTTGGTGCCAAATACCCACGCACCGCAATAGGCAATAGGTATTGTAGAAATACGTGGCAATCATGGCTTTTAAAAGCATAGAAACTGTAATCTGAAACATTAACATTCCATGATAAATCAGTGGAAAACCCATCTGGAAATTTTAATCCTTGGAGCCATAAACATTTCTTCCGAACCTCCTCCAGCTCCAGAGCATACGTGGCTTTCGGTTTAATGCTAGTATTTCCATCATCAATCAAGTGGAGCTCATATCGTATATCCAACGCTTTTAAATCCAATCGGACATTAGGATTATCTTTTGTCTTACCTTTTACGTCCATCAACGTATAAAATAAATTCTCAAAGAAAATTTTCTTTATATGCATAACTTCCAAGTTGTGCCTGACAAGCAAGATTGTGAGTAAAACCAAATCCAGTTGCGCGAAGATTGTCGCATGGTGATCCAAATAGTGAGAATTGCATGTCATCTAAACATTGCACAATCTATTCACCAGACATTGGCGGAACAGTTGTTTCCCTTACCCGTAACCTTAGTCAAAAAGCATTAATATTTCCACAAAATGCATGGTTCTTCGGCAGAAACTTCCTATGATAGTCCCACCGGCACGACTTCCTCGTAAACTTCAACTGAAATGTATTAATGTTCTCCATACAACATGAACAAGCCAATTTCCCATGTGTACTCCAACCTGATAGTATCTCATATGCTAGAAAATCAGTAAATGTCCACAATAGACAGGCTCTCATTCTAAAATTTTGACATTGAAATGCAACCCATGTTTCTACTCTTTCTACCCATAGTGTCTTCAACTCATCAATTAAAGATCTCAAAAATACATCGATATCTCATCTCGGAGATCTTGGACCTGATATTAACAATGACAAAAAAAATGTACGCCTTTTTCATACACATTTCCAATGGCAAGTTATAGACAACTATAAAAACATGCCATACAAAATACGGTCCACTCGTTGCAGAATTCAGCGTGCCCATCTGTGCATAACCCAAGACTTACATTTCTAATTTTAACAGCAAAATCAAAGAAAGATGAATTTACATGATGCCAAGCCTCTGTTTGGCATTAATGAGCTACTGAACCCAAATGAGCATCATGTCCATAACTTGCATGACATATCCTATGTTTAGCTGTTCAACGAGACATAAATAAATGTTTTAGTCGGTTTGTGACTGGTAGATGCCACAACACCTTCTTCGCAATTGGTTTTTTCTTCCCTCTATCCAATGTCTTTTTCCTTATATCTACACTCACCACAAACACTACATTACTTCACTTCCGAATTCTCACCATCAAATAACATACAATTTTTGGACACGCATCTATTTTCACACACGGAAGGCCTAACCCTTTCATCATTTGCTTTGATTCATATAACATCTCTGGCAATTAATTTTACTCTATGACAAATTCCTTCAATAGTGACAACATATCATTAAAGTAGTTATCACTCATATTATACTTACTCTTCTTGCTCAACAATCGCGAAACTGCCGACAATTTTATGTGTTTATTACATCCCGCCCCCCCACAACGGTGTTGATGCATCTTTAAGTATTTTATAAAATTCCTATGCATTTGGATTAGGCAACTTATTATTAATTTCTACAAAATGATGTGCAATACCATTATTGTTATCAGTACCCTTAACAATCATTTCCTCATAATTCTCATTATTGTATTTATCACTTTCAAGCATATTATTATAGTCAAAGCTCAGATGCATCAAATCAATGACCATATCATTGTACCCAAATCTATTGTCATAAATAGTATTGCTATCAGACAATGTCCTTGATGACAATAGAGCATTTGCACTCTCTCCTACATAGAAATTATGATTTTGAGTATCATGTTGTTCATCATGACAGTACCAAACATAATAATTTTCCACAAATCCATATTGACATAAATACATTTCCAACTTCATTTTGATCTTGATAATGTCTGTTTTGACATCACCGACATGGATATTTAATCAGTTCATTTGAACTACTACACACCATTCGTATAAAATTTTCTACACCATTTATAAAATTTAGATTCATATATCTATTCATCATTATTCATTTGTACACCCATTGACGTCCCTCTTATGCCATTACTCTAATTTCCTACAAAAGACAATATGTATATTTTCATTTACAGTATACACCAGACATTTAATATAAATGCAAACCATATATATATACATATATAATAAAATCCTATCACCATTAAATTCTAGATGCTATGTGAATGCCTTTTTATGCCTAATAAATTCCTACAGGAAATGGTCCTAACCTATTTTTATAAATGAAATATCTAAATAGTACTTCTACATTTTAATTTATTTTAATATAGTTTGAAAAAATTTTAGAAACATCTCAGCTTGGTTCCCCAAAACACCAAATTTTTCTTGAGATAAAAATCTCAAGTTTGGCTTTCAAGGAACAAAGCTAGATAGGACCAAAATTTTTCCACCATTAAGATAACTTATATAATACTGAAAAGATTTTCTCATTTCTAAAATATCCAACTTGGATAATCAATGAATCCTGACCAAAGAAATATTATACATATACAATAACTACATACAACTGCAGCTACTTTTCATACATATTATTTCTCAATAGGTCGGGAATCATTGACAGGCATTCTATGGTTCATTATATGCATAACAATATTAAGTATATAAACACAGAAACTACTAGTTAAAACATAAACTTCAATTAAATTACATATTACCTCAACAGTGATCTCTACACATGCTGACTTTGCACTAGATACCTTAATTGTTGGAGAGATGCGCCAAAGATGTCGATAGAACCAAAGAAGCAAGAGGGAGGAAGATGAAGGAAAAATGGAGAAGAAGAGGCTAGGTGGAAGTTTTTAATCATAACTAGCGACTGAATTTACAACTGAAGCAAAACTAACGACTAATTATGAAAAATATTAAAAAAGATGTGATTGATTAGCAACTGAAATTTAAATATAGCAATTGACTAGCAACTAAAATTTAGCAACTAAATGTTTCAGTCGCTAGTCTAACTATGGCCCATAACTAGCGACTAACTAGCAACTGATATGTTTAGCAACTGAAATTCAATCGCTAGTTTCAGTCGCTAAATACCATATCCCTTGTAGTGTTTGTCCACCATATCACTTTTTTCTCATGTTCTTCATATCTTGTTCGTCTTATGTCTCACTTCTAAAACCACATAAACACATGCTAATAAAAAGCGAAGATTTAGTTTCCAAAAAAACGATTTCATCTTGTAAAAAGTGATTACATGCCAACAAAGGCATTTATATTGGATGCCTTTTGAATCTTTCTTCCTCTAACTTCTCAAAATTAAGAAAATATCAAATTTTACAAGACCATACTAAGTTGAATATGCCTCAGAGGTCTTCGACCTTGATCCTTCAAGCCTCACTTTAGCTTGTATTTCTTATTCACACTAATGGGAAGAAAGTTATATATCAAATAAATAAACACTGTTAACCTTTTTCCATTACACTATCTCTCATTCCATTTGCATTTACTTACTTTTACCAACAAATGTACTTACTACTAATACAGTAACTCCCTTTTTTTCTTTACATTAACTCTTATATTTTTTTTCCTTCCAACAATTTTTAATGTTAATTGAGTTTGCTCTTTCCCTTTATTGTCTTCAATTTCATTGATTTCATTTATTTCACAATAAAAATTCTAAAAAAATGATAATAAATTATTTAATAACATATCAAATTAATTGCAACTTATTTCCTATTATTTATAATTTATTTATCATCTATTATTTCATTTTATCTACTATTCCACAACCCCACAACCACCCAAGTTGGTTAACTGGTTATCCTCCTCTCTTCCATCTTTGTTTTTTTGTCATTTTTTAATGTCATGCTACAGCAATATAGAAGGGCCTATATCACATATGAATTTTTTTTATATGAACCACCATCAATAGTAAGAAAAAAGGAATACCTAATTGAGTTACTACTACCATTCATACAAGAAATTGAAAAAGTAGGGAAATAATACTATGCTTAAAAAACCTAGGGATAAAAATATAATTAGGAATAAACCTTATAGGGGAAAGTGTTACACAATATATCTATATGCATTGTTTGAGTTATGGGAGAATGTGTCTATATATGTACGGTGATAAGAAACCACCAAACTAAAAAGGACAAAAATAAATAATTCAACTGATCAAATAAGTTTATTTATTTATTTATTTATACACAGAAGCAAGCATAAAGGCTACTAAAGATAGAGAGAAGCTGCATAAATATAGGCTGGAGATAGGGATAGGCATGGACCTTTGCTCCGGTGAAGCTCCAGTCTGATCCGCTCTAGTGGATCGAGCTTTTTAAATGATCCATTAATTTTGGGGCGGATCAGATCACGATCCATCTTGATATTTTACAAAATGGAGAGGATTTTGGAGCTCTGGTGGAGGTCCAATGGAGCAAGGGTTTAGTAAATTGAAGCGTTGATCCATTGCTCCTCAGCCTTATCCTTGATTGTGGATGAATCGGTCTCTTCTGGGTCTGGGATGCATCAATTGCACATTAAAGATCAAATGCCTCTCCCTACCCTCGGCTCATTCCTTGCTCTGACTTGAAATCGAAGCCATTCGATTTATACGAAGTGGACCATTCTTTCCTATGTAGACATTTTTCGTAAGTCTCATCCTCTCTAACTGGTTTTTCTTTGGTTTTTTTCCTTCTCCTTCTCTGTTTCTGGGCTTTTGCTTCTTCCTGGATTTTTTTGTTTTTGTTTTTTGTTTCATTGATCTGTTTCATGTTTTTTTTTCGTTTATTTCATTACTTTCCAGCTGCAGATCCGTGCCGGCTCCGGGTCGTCGAAACTACTCGATCCCGAAATAGTACTTCCCATTAAGGCAACCAATCGTTCAAATTCTTTTCGTTTCCTTTATGTTTGGTTTATTTGAAATTTCATGTCTGATTTGGGAAATAATGATCGGAATCTGAGTGGGTTTTGCAGGTTCATAGAGATGAAGAAACGGGGAAGATTTTGAATTTGGTGTTTGTTTGGGCGAATGATGGGGAGGAGTTGAAGGTTGACATACCAATTGTTTTCAAGGGAGAAAATGATTGTCCTAGTATGAGGAAAGGTAACTTTTGTATGTACTTTCCTCAGGAGAAACTCCTGCCTGTATGCTTGATGTTAAGCTAATATAGTTTATTGAAATTAGATTTAGTTAAGATCTTAAAAAAAGAAAACTTTTGAAGTGGTTTAACACCTAGATCTTAATGGAGGAAAATGTTTTCCCAGTTATGCTTTCTACTGCTATTTTGATCTTCAGTTGCATAGAGCTTGTATGAATGTTATCTTGGAGTCTTATAATTTGTTCTAAGGTGAATTTTTGTTCTGAAACTGACAATTATGAATGAAACTAAAGCCTAAGCTTCTTTTTTGGGTATCTCTGAAGTGTTGCCCGATGTTTATAGGTTAAGTTGCATAATATGTTACGCTAAATTGAATGTAATAGGAAACTACATGTAGGTTTACCAATATTAAAGATCAGCCCCTTAATGCTACCACAAAAATTAAGCCCATAAGTGATTACTTTACCCATATTAACCAAACACATCAATGGTTTTGTGTTTCTTTGATGGTATGGTACACCAGTAGTATCCCCCCCCTCTGATTGGTAAATTTATCAATTGTTTTGGAACCAATTCAACATAAAACCCAACTGAGGCTGGCCAAATCTAAGTCTATCCTCCTGATTCGACTAGCCTCGTGCGAGGTTAAGGTTTTAACCGTTAGATCGTCTGTGATTATTAAAATAAGGTATACGTTGTTTGGCATGCACCCTATTAGATTAGATTATTGAATTAAGGCATAATCTTCACTACAGCCTCCAGGGTTCCATTAATCTGTGTGTGCATTTTAAAATCTTTCTTTTTCTCTGGAACATGTTTGTATTAACATTTATTTGAATCAAGCATTCTTTGTTTCAAGTAAAATGGAGATGGATTCGTACTCCACATCTCAAGCATATGACAATGATATGAATCCGACCTCACAAATCCCAATTGGCGAAGATGAGACATTAGCATCAACTACAATATGGAGTGGAAGTGGTACGCATACTGCTAGTAAGAGTAAACTTAAGTCTCATGTTTGGCAATTCTTTACAAAACAAGAAGTTTGTGGAAATTGCCGGGCAATATGCAATAGTTGCAAGAAATCATTTGTTGGTGGGCCAAAAAGTAGGACATCCCATCTAAAAAACCATATTGATAGGTGTCCAAATAAAAAGTTTAAAGTTGATATGAATCAAGTTATGGGGTCCAACAATCAAGCCAAGGTTGATGGGAAAATGATTATTGGGAACTATACTTTTGATGAAAAGACAGCAAGAAGAGATTTAACTCAAATGATAGTTCTACATGAGTGTCCATTGTCCATTGTTGATCATGTTGGATTCAGAAAGTATTATAGCACTTTGTAACCACTATTTAAAGTGCCTTCTAGAAGAACAATAAGGTGTGACATTCTAAGGCTCCACAAGGATTTTAAGAAGTAAGTGATGAGTTTTTTGGACACCAATGAAGGAAGAATTGCTATCACAACAGACATGTGGACATTAGACCATCACGAAATGTTTATGGCAGTTACTGCTCATTTCATTGACAACACTTGGAGTATACAAAAGCGCATCATCAGGTATATTAAATGCTTTTCATAATTAACTAGTTGTTTATATGCATGTTTCTTATGAATTGTATACTAAATACTTTGTATGTAGATTTGAATATGTTCCTGCTCCACATACAAAAGATGTGATTGTGAAGCATTTGATGGATTGCTTGCTTGATTCGAATATTGATAGAAAGCTCTCTACAGTTACTGTTGACAATTGTTCTGTGAATGATGGTGTTGTTAGAGACTTGGTTGGTAAAATCAGTGATGGTTCTTGTTATTGAATGGAAATTTTTTCCACATGAGATGTTGTGCACATATATTGAACCTTATTGTCAAGAGTGGTTTGGATGTTATTAAAGATTCTATAAAAAAATTCATGATAGTATCTTGTTTTAGACTGCTTCTCCAAAAAGACTGGAAAAATTTGAAGAGCTAGCTCGTCAATTGAAAATTCCAACGAATAAAAAGTTGTCTATTGATTGTAAAACACGTTGGAATTCGACCTACTTGATGCTTGTGACAGCTATAAACTACAAAAAGGTTTTTGAGCGATGTGAAAAACATGACATTGAGCTGGGGTATAAAATTGCAACATTGAAAGTTGATTGGGATAGGGTTGTTTTGATTTCAAAAAAACTAAAATTGTTTTATTTGGTTACCGAGAAGTTCTCAGGTACAAAATATCCTACAGCTAACTTATATTTTCCAAATCTTTGTAAGATTCGGTTGGCATTAAGAGGGTGGATTTTAGACCCAAGTCCTTTAATTTCTAAGATAGCAAAAGATATGTTGGGAAAATATGAGAAGTATTGGGCAGATTTATAAGGAATTGTGGGTGTTCCTACATTGTTGGATCCTAGGTATAAGAGAATTTTGCTCAGATATTATTTTGAAAAATTATATGAAAAATAAAAGGTTGATGAAGAAGTTGAAAATATTGTGCAAATATGTAGCAATTTGCTGAGAGAGTATGAAATTAATGTGTTTCAATCACCTGTTGTTAGCACTTCATCTGTTAGATTGGTTGATGAAGAAGAGAATATTAAGGATGTTCCATTGGACTATGATAATTATGCCTTAATGAATAGGCGAGGTAGAAGTGGAGGAAGGTCGGAGTTGGAACGTTTTTTGGATGTAGATGTGGTTCCAAGAAAACCTAATTTTGATATTTAGATTTGTGGAAAATCAATGGTCCAACGTTTCCTGTCTTACAAAAGATTGCTAAGGACATCTATGCTATACCCGTTTCTATTGTTGCTTCAAAGTCCGCATTTAGTACAGGTGGGAGATTGGTGAGTCCTCACCGTAATAGGCTGCAACCTATTATGGTTGAAGCATTGGCATGTACTCAGAATTGGTTGCAAGCAAAGAACAAGGGTATGTAAATGTTTCTTTTATCCATTATTTTTTTTGCTAGGTTAATTTGAAAAAAAAAATTTATTATGTGCAAATATTTTTTATTTTTAATTTATAATTCTATTGGAAAAAATACTCTCTTCTCTCCAAATTTTTCTGGAAGATATTGAAGAATGTGATAAATCTGATAGCAGTGGTGATGAGGATTTGAATGTTGCAGATAATTAATAGGTAATGTTTATTTGTTACTTTTAATTCCCTTTTTGTAGTTTGTATTTATGAATATTTATCATTGTTAATGGAGATTTTAATGGAGAATTCTGCTATTTTTATTTATCATTGTTATTGATGCTATAGTTATTGGTAAGTAAGTAGTTGTTACATTTATAGGCTTTCTTTTAATATTTTTGACATTGTGAAAGACTGCAGTCCCAGTAGTTGTTGTTTACACCTTATTTCTAAAAATTGTATGTGCCTGTTTTGTGTGTGCCCTTTTCCCATCTATGTTTACTTTGCTTTTACTGTACAATAATGCTTACCTGAGTTGGAATTTAACAAGTGAAGCGAACCATGTTTCTGAAATGACCAGCACACACACACTCTTATTTCTTGGTTATCTAGATTTATTCATGATGTTGATACTTCGTGATCTCGTAAAAGGTATTTGCCCTTGTTGCTCCGAAATCATTGGCAGCAAGATTGCTCCATCTCCAGTGGGTGAACTGGGGATGATTGAGATGTCACAAGCCCTTGATTTGATTAATGTCTGTTATAAACAGGTAGTTCTTTTAACTTTTTCATCAACCACTCTATTTACTTTTTGAGGTAAACGATGTTTGTATTCTTATCAACTAGTTCAATTATGACTTTCTTTACGAATTGGATATAGAATTTATCTTTCCAGTTTAAATGACGTCAAACTTCAATGCTTGTTGCATCAAGAGGTTTTCAGGTTCTATCAATTTCTTGGCTTAAAAAAATACCATGGATTGCCTTGCAGGATCATTAATGCTAATGCATATCAATTAAGTTTTTGTGGGTTGTATTTACATGATTAGAATCTGTTGACTCGGAAAAGAGAACCTGAAATTATACTTTTATGTTACAGCCACTGTTACTTTGATCACCAGGATTCAGAAGGGGCAGAGGAAGAGCAGTCTTAATGCCTTTAATTTATCAGTAGTCCAGTATGCACTTGGCGTGTAATTGGCTGTTTGTGAGGTTTTCTTAATTGGCTGAACTTGTTTGATGACGTGTAATTTAGCACTGCCAATATGGAGTCAAAGTTTGGTTGCATTTTAATTCTACTATTATTTTTTTTTCTACTTTTACTGAACTAAGAGGATTTCTTTGTCTCTATAAAAAAATACTTGAAATAGCTATTTTTGTGCATATTGAAAATTATATTTTTGTCCATTTCTTTTTCTCTATAAAAAAATATTTGAAATAGCTATAAAAAAAAATTTTCAATTATCTATCAAAATATCATGGATTGGATATCCATGGATCATCCATAAATATCCACAAGTTAGGTGGAGCGGATCGTGGGTCGATCCATAAATGAGTGGAGCGGGTTGTGGATTGATCAATAGTGGATCACTCCATGCCCATCCCTGGCTGGAGAAACACAATGGTGAAGAGTGACAACCTACTCACAAGAAGTCATCTTCTCCATATCAGACTGAATGGAATGAACCAAAGGAATAAAGGCAGTCTTGCATACCAAAAAACCGTTAAAGATGGCTAATTCCATAGAGCAATCTGTTAAAATGGTAGTAGTAAAAAGACTAAAGGGAATAACAGTTTGGACAGCACCCTAAATAGCCTTAAACTTTACTTCCAGGGCAGAAGAGCAATCCGAGAGAATGCACCCATTTTTATGTATTAGCGGGCCCTCTACAGCCTTCCAAATCCAAGCGCTAGCCTCTAACCTTGATGTCTGGTTCCATGCAATATCTAAAATGAAAATCTAAGGGTGAACTGACGGAGGGTTCTATTTATCAGTGCCTCAAGTATGGCAAAGAGTATTAGGTCTGAAGTTGGAGTAAAAATGGTTATGGGTCTGAATATTCCTAGCTGAATGCAAGAGTCTTATAAGTTCATTTCTTTTTATATATGCGAAGAGATGAAATATTAAAATGAATGGACCGAAAGGTCATTCACTCCAACCATGCCAAATAGTCTAGATAGTGGCAACAAAAAAAGAAAAGCCCATCTATATCCCACTTAATTGTTGCTACTAAAAGATTGAATAGCCAATACTCAAAAGACTGGGTACTATTAAAGGCTGGAAGCAGATAAAAAGAGTCCCACAACTCTACTGAACCCTGACAGTGCAAAAATATATGCATAGTTTTTTCCACCTAAGCATTACAACAATAACAACAAGGGCTAATATGATGCCCATGTTTAACTAAAGTAGAAGTCGTTGGAAGGGCATTCATAATGCATTTCCATATGAAAAATTTGAATTTATGTGGAATATGGGAACCCCAAATCTTCTTGAGAACTTTGGGAAATCTGTAGCCTTGTGATAAACCATGGGAGCTATAATCATGGTTACTGGTATAGCTAGGGTTGTTAAGAACCTGATCAGTATAACCTTTCTAAACTGAATACCCACCCGTAGAATCACCATGCCAACGAACAACATCTGGCCCCGCATTATTTATAAACATAGGTAAAGAGAAGATTTGTTAGGCAATCTGAGAAGGGAATGGGAAGTGGACAAATCCCCTATTCCAATTAACCCATCAACTGAAACAAGGTCCACCAAGCTGAGATTCTTATTATGAAAAAACCCGGAGCTTACAGAATAAAGCAGATCAGGATATACCCCTCACAGCCACCAGTCATACCAAATTTGGATGAATTTACCATCGCGCGACTACCCAACTATGCCTTGGAGGTAAGAGATTCCTCCCGTGAAGTAAAATTTTCCAAATAGGCGATGAGTTATTCTTACTTGAAGTTGTCCAGATAGACTGCAAACCACCATGCTTGGCCAATAACACTCTAGAAACAAGGGTATTGGAACGGCCTGAGAAAATTCTCCAGAAAGTTTTAGCAAGTAATGCTTGGTTGAAAAGACACATATCATGTAATCCTAAACCGCCCGGCCCTTTCGATAACATAAGTAAATGCCTATTTTTCAGATGACATCCTTTACTATATCCATGGTTTGACCATCAAATTTTGATTATATTGCTGGAAAGTTTATCTGAAGTGGTAACCGGAACTTTAAAAAGACTGGGGTAGAGGTTAACTTGGACTAGCATAGTGTCAGTCGACCAACATTATTAAGCAACTTACTTTTCCAAGTGCTGAGTAGATTGGTTATCTTGTCCTCTAAGAATTTAAACATTAATGACCTCGACATATTCTGGCAAAAGGGGAGCACCCGAATAATTCAGAATGATGAAATTGAGTTGAAAAAGAAGGACCTGTGAAAAATTCTGAATACAAGTATTATGCACATTGTAGCTAAACATCCATTCAGATTTCTAAAATTTATTTGCTGGATTGTTGCTTGTTCATACAGCAGCAAGGCATGTTTAACATGCATGATGGATCCTTTGACGGCTGCAAGAAAAGTAAACAATTGTCTACAAAGAACAAATGGTTAATGGTCGGACCCAACTGGCTTACTTTTAAAACCATCACTTGACCCAATTGATGTAGAGATGATAAATAAGAGGAAAAGGCTTCTGCACACAGGATGTAAAGATATGGAGAAAGGGAAACCGTTAACTAAAACTGAATAGGAGACTATAGAAATGCATTGCATAGTCAAATAGATCCGGTTACTTGAAAGCCGAATCAACTTCAAGACGTTTTTCACGAAGAACCACAATATCCTATCATAGGTTTTCCTAATATCCAATTTCAACACTACTTTGAACCCTCAAGGACCAGCATTAGGCTTAGTTTGTTTAACCATATGAAGGATTTCATGAGCAACAATGATGTTATCCTGAATATGATATCCCAGAATAAAAGCATTCTGATAGTCCGAAACTAAGGAGGAGACAATAAACTTTAGACTATTGACTAAATTTTTAGCGATGATTTTGTAGAAAGTGTTACATAAACTGATCGGGCAAAAATCTTCCACCTGACTAGCTCCCCAAATCTTCAGAATGAGAGTGATAAAGGTTCAATTAATTTGCCGAATAAGAAGCCCTCCATTAAGAAAGGACAACACAGCTTCAGTTATTGAATTACCCATAATATGTCAATATTTTTTAAAAACCACCATGGGATGACCATCCGGCCCAGTTGCTTTAAGATTCCCTAGATTAAAAGTTGCCTGTGTCACTTCCGCAGCAGAGAAAGGCTTATTCAAGAGAAGAAGATGCTCTTCAGATAAAATCTTCAAAATTTTTAAGCAAAGAATGGCCTAAGCATTCTCACAATGCGGTGGAAATACATTGAATGACCTATAAAAATAGGAATGGATATTGCATCAAATGTCTTCCTCCTCATAATTCCATACATCATCACAAAGTTAAAGAGAGGAGATGCGAGGGTGAAGTCTCTTTGCTCTCGTGATTGAGTGGAAGAATTTACTATTGCCGTCTCCAATAACAAATCACTGAACTCTGGATTTCTGAGCCCATAAATACTTTTCATTTGCAAGTAAGAATTGATGTCATTTACGGAGATCAGTCAAAGTAGACCATACTGAAGAGAAGTGTGGACGAGATTGAATCTATGTCATTTGAGCGTCCATAAATTCAATCTCTTTTCTCAGGGTTCCAATTGAAAATTTACTCCAATGTCTTAGCCTATGAACCAATTGAGAGCATTTAGATCGATACAACTTTGAACATTAAGGAACTTGCGACTGAATTTTGCCAAATTGATTTAATAATATTCTCACAACCAGTATGTCGCACCCAAAAGGCTTCAAAGCAACATGGCCGATGATAGAAATTTCGCACTTGCAAAGTATCCAACAATAAAGGTGCATGATCTAAGCTTTGAATAGAGAGATTGAGCAATTGAGATGTAGGAAACATGTCAAGCCAAGACTAGGAACAATAGGCTTTGTCTAAGATTTCACGTACAAGATCCTCATCTTCTCTAAAGTTAGACCCAAGTAAATGTCAGTCCTTTGCAAGGCAATTCATGAAACAAACAAAGGTCAGACAAAAAGGACTGAAGAAATTGAGCCCCAACAAAAACATGAGCATTCCGACCGGGGAAATCACTTGATTAAAATCTCCAATGAGCATAAGAGGATCAGTATATGGTAGTAGAATTGCTAGGATTTTATTCCATGTTGCTTGTCTAAATCTTACATTGGAGCATCCATATACACAACCCAGCAACCAGGCGGCCGGGCATTTACATTGGAGCCTACTTTCAACAAAATCAAATTGTCATCCTTGAAAAAGACTGAACAGACTATTGGAGCCTACTTTCAACAAAACCAAGTTGTGGTCCTTGAACAATACTGAACAGACTACATACATCTGCAGACCACCCAACCCAAAGACCCCCTTTGCGACCAACAGGATTAACAAAATCACAGCGACCCAGGCTTAAGTTATCCGGTTTCCTGTGACACTTCCACTCCCTGTGATCGGGTCTCCATCAAAAACAGAATCTTTGGACGTTTATAAAAAAGAAGATGAAGCACTGTAACTTAATAACTAGAGTTATAAATTCGTCTAATTTTCTACAGATGAAATTCTACTGTCACTTTTGTGCATATCTATTATGGTGAAACGATACGATTTTAGTAAAACTTGAGTGAAAATTCAGTAAAAGAATATGTTTAATTCCCAGTTTTAAAACTATTTTAAGAAACCTTTGATATCAAGGTTTTCATGTTTCCAATTTTTTTAAATTTTACTTTTTTTCCATAACAGAGAAAACAGAAATAGTTTACAAACATGTTTTTATATTTTATTTTCCGAAAACTGAAAAAATAAATAATGAAAAATATGAACGTTAGGAAAATACCCAAGTATTTCATTTTTGTATGTTGACTTTTCAAAAGTTTGAAGAGTTGGCGTTCTCATGGCCTTTTCCAAATGAATTATTACAATTTGCTTCTTAAGGTTTAGGTAAAATTACACTTTGTCTCTTCTTATTTTAGAAATACACTTTACCCCTATCTTTTTAATATAATCTGACAATAACTTCTGAAATCTTAATTTAGACATTATAGTAGTTATCTTCCAATAATTTCAATCTATATGATATTTTTTTATAGTTAATGAAAATTTTATCTTATCAATTTTTTCTTTCTGTATTTCTTTCAATTTTTGAAATAATATGATTTAAATGTTAATTAATTATAAAAAAAGATAATATACAAATTAAAATTACTTGAATATGACAATTGTATAGTCTAAGTTAAGATTTCAGGTGTTACTGTTGGATTGTATTAAAAAGAACACGGTAAAATGTATATTTTCTAAAAAATATGGGGTAAAACGTAATTTTACTTAAATCTCAAGACTAAATTGTAGTTAACCCTTTTCCAAATGGGGTCTCAAGATTACAAATTATATATGAAAACGTTAAATATTGCTACCAGTACAGTAGTGGCAGTACCAAGGAAACACGTTCTACCTAATAGGTTCAACTATAAAGAGTAACAACTTTTGGGACAGCTGGTGATGTCTTGCTTCTATGCCAGGCTCCCTCCTTTTGTGCTGATCGCTAAACTTTTGATCATTCGAGTGGATCTCAGTGTTCTTCATTAACTTGAAGAACAAAGGCTAGTGGTTAAGTCAGATTCAAAGTTGCTATTTCACTTATTAATGGTAAGTGTATTTAGAATCTATGTGGAGTCGTCATCCAAGACTGTCTTAATTTCATGGAACTTTGCTTGATCCCCCGGCATATCCCATATCCTCCAGGTGAGAAATAAGTGAGCAAACTATTTGACGGATTTGAGAAATTTCTGGAGTGTGGAATTTAAACCTTTTGAGCGGGCATTAATTATTAAAATGCCTTGGCTTGTTAATATGAGTGGTTATCGAGGTATTCATGACTTAGGCCGTAGACTTTTTGAACTTTGTTTTTTTTTACCTTGAAAAGGTAAGGAGTTATCCTTTTGTTGTTATAAGAATAAAAAATATTATTCTATTTACTGTCCTAAAAAGATTGGAATATTTTTTTTTAAATTTTAATTTACCATATTATCTCTATTTAAATTCTTATTACACAAAGTTTAATAAGAAATATTTTATTTTTTAATTTTCATTTAAACTCATTACACAAAATCTAATAAGGAATCTTTATTTTTTCTAATCATTATTTAAATTCTCATTACACAAAACTCAAAAATAATTTTTTAAGTTTTAGTTTTATGGGTAAAATTGAAAAAAAAATGTATCATAAATTACATGCAACTTAACTTCCGTACCCAAAAAAATATTTCATTGTTTATGAGAATGAGGAAATATAACTTTGAGATGATTATAATTTATCCCTTAAGATTTGGGTGAAATTATACTTTATACATTTCTGTTTTAGAAATCGTTAAATATTGTTGAGTGTGGAAATGATCAGCCCTTTGTACGCCCTTAAGATTTGAGAAATTTCTTGAGTGTGGAATTTAAACCTTTTGTCCTGGCATTAATTATTAAAATGCCTTGGCTTGTTAATATGAGTGGTTATCGAGGTATTCATGACTTAGGCCGTAGACTTTTTGAACTTGTTTTTTTTTTTTTTTTGTACCTTCAAAATGTAAAGGGTTATCTCTCTGCGGTAATAAGAATGAAACATATTATTCTTTTTACTGTCCTAAAACACTTGAAATATTTTATTTTTTAAAAAAAATTAATTTTAATTTACCATACTATTCTCATTTAAACTCTCCATTACACAGAAACAAAGCTTATGTGGTTACTATGAGTTTCCCCTTGAATTTTGCAACGACTCACTGAGCGAAATATCCTCTCTCCCCGTGAGAGTCTCCCTCTCTGAATGAGAGCTCCTCTGAAATTAACTTCAGATCTGTTCGCTTGATATAGAAAACGGATTCTTTGGTACATTGGTAAATCGGGGTCGCAACAAAGTACTCTATCTGATTGTGCATAAGAGAAAGCAGTAGGGAAGGTTCTTGAGTCGGCATTGTTCGAGCGATCCTGGTAAAGAAGGCTTGCGGGCGACCTGAAGGTGGATTCGAAATCTGGACAAAGGCGGAGTCCATATCGGAATCTCTGAGTGTGGAAGAGGTTTGTATGGTTAATGTGGTTTATCTGTAGTTGCACTCTCCTCTGGATTGGGGATATACTTGATCTGAGCCTGGATTTCATTACTGATTCTTTACTGATTCTGGATTTCATTACTGGTTCTGGATTTCATTACTGATTCTTGTGCTCATTACGGACTATAGGTTTCTTTACCCAATCTATTGGTTGTCTCTGTGGTTTCTAGTGATTCATTACCGACTCTTGAATGATTCTTGAGTGATGCTATTGCTTGGTTCTATTGATTCAACACTAAATTTTGAATACATTACCGATTCTTGATTGCATTACGATTGATTGAGGTTATTGCCGATTCTTGATCCTTGATTCTTGAGTATGTTACTGATTCATTACTGATTCTTGATTCTTGAATATATTACGAGCTTGTGATTCTTGATTCCTGTAAGCCCTTTGTGATAAGGTTGATTCAGTGATTCAGTTCTTGATATGATTCATCTAATATTACTTGATAGGTGTTCTATTTACAATACGGTTAAGAATGGATGAGGCATCTGTAGGTGATTCTTTCTCCAATGTTGGTTCAGAGTTTCTGGAGGAACTGGTTCTTGAGCTACAGCCTGAGGTGGAAATTGGCGAGCAGATAAAATCTCTGGTGGGTAGGATCATAGCTGATAAGAGATTGAACCAGAAAGGTATTGCGAATATCCTACTGAAGATTTGGAAGAGCTACGGGGTGCAAGCGGTTAATTTTTTGGATGATAAAACAGTACATTGTGTGTTCAAGGAGTGTGAAGAGGTTGATCGTGTGCTATCTGATGGCCCATGGAACATCATGGGATGTATATTTGCTCTCCAAAAATGGTTGCCGAATCAAGCTTTACAGGATTTGAAGTTCACAGAGGTTCCTTTTTGGGTGCAGATACATGGATTAGCACTCAACTTAATGACTAAGACAAATGGTGCTATTATAGGAAAGCAATTTGGAGATGTTTTGGAGGTTGAGGACCCTGGAAGTTTAGGGGAACTGTGCAGGGGTTACCTTAGAATAAAGATTAAACTGAATGTTATGCTCCCTATCAAGGCGGGGTTTTGGCAACCTAAACCTCAGGGGTGTAAGAAATGGATTGCAGCAAAATATGAAAGGCTGGGGGACCTTTGTTATGCATGTGGTAGACTTGGCCACTCTGACATTAGCTGCAAGTTCACCACACAGCCAGCCCTGTTGAGCACTGGACAGCAAATGTATGGACCTTGGTTAAGAGCTCCTGTACCAAGAGCCATTGAGGACATGACCAAACCACCACCAGCAAGGCATGACCAGCTATTACCCGGAACATTAGTAGGGCACAAAAGACAAAATAAATTCTCCAATGAATTATCTGATGTTGATAACACATGGAAGGAACAAATTGATCAATTGATATCAGGGCAAAACCTGGTATCATCATCTGGTTCTCCTGAATGTCAAGATGACCAGCCGGACCAAGATGTGAGATCAGCTTTGGTACATGCCAAGACTGTTAATTCAGTAACAAGTCTGACTGATCAAGTACAACACACTAACTTGCCTATCACCCCAACTGATTCTGAGAATACTGCAGCAGAGGAGGATGAGTCATATGAAGATGTGGTACAGAGAGGGGGCAGAAAGAGAGGAAGACCTCCCAAAAGGAAAAATACAGAACAGGAGAATAATGGAAAAAGAGCCAGAGAGGAAGTTACAGCTGAGGATGGGTCTGGTGGCTGCCCTACAACCACCCAGGCATCATGATTCTAATAAGCTGGAACTGCCAGGGTATGTGGCCAACCCTGTCAGTTCAGCACCTCAAATGGCTCCAAAAAAGGTATAATCCTCAGTTATGTTTCTTAATGGAAACAAGAAATAAAATGGACAAGTTGGAAAAAAATAGGAAGAAATTTCGATTCAAGAATGCTTGTTATGTAAATCCTGTTGGTTTATCTGGGGGGCTTGTGCTGTGGTGGACAGATGATGTGCAAGTATGTGTTGATCTAAAATCACAGAATTTCATTGATACAAGAGTAACTGATAGCATGGGGAACATCAGCCGTATTACATGGATTTATGCAGATCCAAAATTCAGTAATAGGAAAAAGAATTGGGCAGATTTGCAGCAACTTAATTGCAAATATCTTTACCTTGGCTATGTATTGGGGATTTGAATGACATAGCTGCCCACATGAGAAAGAGGGAGGCAGATTGAAAGCCCAAGACCAAATTATGGAGTTTCAGGAAATGATGCTAAAAACAAGACTTCAGGATGCTGGTTTTCAGGGACAAAAATTTACCTGGTCAAATGGCAGAAAAGATGGTCTAGTAAAAGAGAGAATTGATAGAGCTTTGGTAAGTAGCTCGTGGAGGCTTCTATACCCTGACACTCAGGTGTACCACTGTCCTCAATTTGGCTCAGATCACTGCCCTATAATTCTGACTTCTGAGGCTCAAAGTGTTCCTAGAAAGAGAAAATTTAAATTTGAGAATATGTGGACTAGAGAACCAGATTGTAAAGAGGTCATTAAACAAGCTTGGGACATGTATACAGGGAATGATACGTATGGACTTTAGAAAAAACTGAATGGGTGCGGCAGAGCTTTGACTAAGTGGAGCAAGGCCTATTACCCTAATAACAAGAGGGCAATTGAGATACTAATTGAGAAGCTGGGGGAGCTGCAAGATAGGTCAAATACATTAGTAGTAGGGAATGACAGATCTGTTATTAAACAAATAGAGGAGCATTGGACTAGGGAAGAGATGTACTGGCAGCAACGCGGTAGAGTGGACTGGCTAAGATTGGGGGATAGGAACACTAATTTCTTCCATAATGTCACAATTCAGTGAAGGGCTTCAAACAAAATTCTACGGATCCAGAATGAAAATGGTGTGTGGATTAATAAGGATGCAAATATATCAAACACATTTAAGCATTACTATGAGAAGCTCTTCACCTCTGAAGGACCTATAGGAATAAATGAGGTGCTGGAACATATAGAACCTGTGATTCAGCAAGATCTAAAAGAGCACCTGCAGAAGGACGTGACAGCTGAAGAAATTAAAGCTGCTGCTTTTCAAATGGCTCCTTTAAAAGCCCCTGGGCCAGATGGATTTCCAGGGATATTCTTCCAAAAATATTGGGATGATGTTGGAGGGAGTGTCACCGAGGCAGTACAAGCATTCTTTAATCAAGGTAGTCTAAACCCTAGGCTAAATAAAACTGCTATTGTGCTTATACCAAAAATTCCCCATCCTGAAAAAGTCACTCAGTTTAGGCCAATTAGTTTGTGTAACTATTGCTATAAAATTATATCTAGGGTTCTAGTTAATAGGCTCAAATCTCATATGAACCAGATAATTTCTCCTCTGCAAAATGCTTTTGTTAA